>BTHU01000010.1:46776401-47148901 GCA_036184795.1 Tokudaia tokunoshimensis | reverse complement strand
CATGTTTGCTTCTTTTCCATGTTCTAGTTAATGATTACCTAAATAAGTACTTCAGTCCCTATGCTCCAGCAGCCTAATTATATATGTACAATACATGGAAACTTTGACGCTAGACAGCTCTCCCCTCCATAAACTGTATATCAAATAACAGGATTGCCTTCCCTGTTTTGCCAGCTGGGGCTAATAAATGGGGTGCTGGGGCAAATGAAGACCCTAACTAGGTTTATGGGAGGAAAAGTGGACTGTCCATTCCAGGTCCAGAGGCCCCTGCTTGGGGAAATCATTTGGCTGAAAATGCACTTAGAGTGCAGAGTCCCACAATATCCACCCCCAGACACCCCAAACACCGGGCTGGCATAACAGAGTGCTACCCAAAACATTTGCATTCAAGTCCACCTCCACCCCACACATGCAATAAACACTCACTCATTGCAAACACACACCCAGTCCCTCTGAGGTTTATGGGGCCCAAAGACAAGGAAAAAGGGATCAGCTGCACATGCCTGCCTGTCATAAACAGTTATCATCCGCCACTGGTTCCAGTATGTCTCCCCAGTTGACCCAGGCTCAGGATCACAGACAACAGAGGAGGGTCTTGGAGCAAGGGAACATCAAGGGAGTCCCTTATCCTTTTGCTCACAAGCCAACACCTTGCTAACCAAAGGGATGGATGTATCCAGCACACGTATCAGAAATGGTGAGGAGCCCTGGTCCCAAGGGCACAAGTCACCTTACAGATATGGGACTCAAAGTTTTCAAGAAGGGCTGGACTGAAACGGTGGACCAGCCAGCAAAGCAAAGAAAGCGAGGCCCATCAGACATCCTCTCCTGACTGAGGAAGCTGTTGGCTCAGGTATGGTCTAAGAGAGCTGAGTAAGAGCGAGTCTGGAGGTGGGCAGTGGGTCTATGCAGCCGACACAGTGTGCAGCTGAGGAGCTCAGGGCCTCTCCCCTAGCCATTGACAAGCTACCTTGTCATTGATAGTGTTGACTACAAGGGAGAGTGGCTAGTGAGTCCTAGGGGAGAAGCAGCCCTCAGGCAGAGGTCAAAGGAGTTCCAGATCACCTCCTAGCCATTCAGTGGGTGAGGCCCAGACAGTGGATTGCCCAGCACCCAGCAAGCAGGTCCACCCAAGAGTTCCAGCTTCACTCAATCCTACCAGTGTCCCCAGGGCCTTTCAGCTCCCTAAGGAACGGGTGCCCTGGGCCCAAGGCACAGACCAACTTCATTCATTGTTTTTATTTGTTCTTTAGATTTTGTTTTTTTAAACAGTGTCATTCTGGAGCCCAGTCTGGCCTTGAACTTCCAATCCTCCTGCCTCAGTCTCCCAAATGCAGGCATTACAGGTGTGTACCGCCATCCTGTGCCATTTTCACTAAATCAAGGAGTCCTTTGTCTAGTGGTGCCCTGTGAGTAACTAGTCTGACAGGACCACCAGGAGTGTAAACACCATGGCTTGTTCCCAAAGACCTAAAGGTGGGGATGCTTTTGTTAGGGCGGGGAGGGATACAGGTGAGCTCAGCAGGGCACACGGTGGAATCTACAGAGCACCATCTCCTGGAGCACCCAGGCAGCGCAAGTCAACCACCTCTAGGAAGCAGAGCACCTGGATGGGAAGGGAGCCCTCTATCTTCAGCAGGCAGAGCACGCACTGGGGAGACACTCTTCCTTCTGGGGTGGGTGGAGTCTCAGGCCTGGACCCCTCGGTGGAATTCCACACACCCCACACCTTCTGTGACAGACTCTTCGGGTCTCCTTTGGCCGATCCATCTAGCTTCCCGCCCCCCTCCCCCTCACCTGCCACCAGCCCCTTCCATTGACTTGACCTCTCTAACATGACGTTTATTCTTGACACCTCCACTGACTGCCCAGGTCCAAGGTCCTGGATTCTAGTGACAGCTTCTCAGGAAGCCTTCCTCCTCCCACATCTGCTGATCGATAATCCATTCTCCACACACGGCTGCCAGATGTAAATCACATCTCTCTGTTAATTAAACTCAAACCCCTGGCCCAGGGAGATGGCTCAGCATGTAAAGGCTCTTGCAACCCAAGCCTGACGACCTGAGTTCCATCCCTAAGCCCCACATGATAGGAGAGAACCAGTCCCAAAAGCTATACTCTGATGGCACACACACACACACACACACACACACACACACACACACACACACAAAATACCAAAACATAATTCTTAAAAATCCAAACCCATGGGGCTAGAGAGACGGCTCAGCGGCTAAGAGCACTGGCTGCTCTTCCAGAGGATCTGGGTTCGATTCCCAGCACCCACATGGCAGTTCACAACTGTCTGTAACTCCTGTTCCAGGGGATCTAACACCCTCACACAGACATGCATGCAGTCAAACCACCAGTGTACATAAAATAAAAAGGAATAAATTATCTTTTAAAATATCCACACCCACTCCCAGGATCCACACATGCGTGCACTGCCTCTATGCCCTCCCCTGTTCCCACCCCTGCAGCCACAATTCCTGTCTGCTCCATAGGAGCAGGCACTTACCTATCCCTGTACTTTGCATGTATTATCTCCAGGGTCCAGACATACCCTTCCTGTCCTTCACAAAGCCCTTCCTTCTCTACTAGGCACAGCTTACCTGTCACCTTCCTGTAGACTCCTCTCAAGTTCCATGAAAACACATTTGTTGTTCCCATTTATGCTAGCTGGATTTTGACAATTTGACACAAACCTAGAGTCATTTTGGAAAAGGGAACCTTAGTTGAGGAAATGCGCCCCCTACCAGATTTCCCCTAGGAGAAGCCTATGGTTCATTTCCTTGGACTGATGTGGTAGGGCCCAATTCACTGAGTGGGGTCCAGGGTGTGAGATAAGCAGGCTGAGCAAGCCATGAGAAGTAGGTCAGTAAGCAGCACTCCTCCATGGCCTCAGCTCCTGCCTCCAGGCTCCTGCCCTGTGTGAATCCTGCCCTGACTTCCCTCAGTGATGGTTTGTTACTGGGAGTGTGAGAAGAAGTGAGTCCTTTCCTTCCCCCAAGTTGCTTCTAGTCACAGTATTTTATCACAGCAATAGAAACCCAAATACGCCATCCTTAAAGTCATCAATACCAAAATACAATGCATGTCTCTCCCTCAGAGCACACAAGGAGTTGCAGCAGGTGCCAAGTTTCTGTTCACAGTGTCTCTCTGTTCAGAAGTCGGGCATGTGAGGATAAGAACTGTATCTGCTCTGTTTCCTGCTGTGTGTGTCCCAGGCCCTAGGCAGAAATCACCTGCAAGAAACATTCAACAACATTGTAGAGTGAATGCGGGAATCCTAACGCCCTGTGGTATGTGAGGAGCTGAAACCATACTAGAGGCGTACATGGAAGGCTGGTGAGGGGAGGCAGCTTCCCAGCTGTGCCTGGAGAAGGGCTATGGGTGGGGAGAGGATTCAGAGCTATTGGAGAGAGGCTTGCACAAGCAAGAAAAAAAAAATCACCCGACTTGCTCTTGACCCCCAGTGCTGGATCTATGTGATCCCTTCCTGTCAGGAAGGACCTAACGGACTAGATGCCCAAAGTGGCTATGGAAGAGGAGGTAGCCTACTTTCCCACTGCACATATGGAATGCCTGCTCACTCCCTTACTCCTCTGTCGGACCCCAGCTTTGGCGAACCCTTGAATTAGCTCAGAAAGAAATGAGGCTGCAGGGAAGCCAGCCATCTCACACCTGGAATCCCACCTTCAAATTCACATTCAACCAACTTAGTGAGGAGTCTCCGTTTACAGGAGGTCCCACAGAAAGAGTCATGAATGTCCTTTGTGTGACCTAGGAAAGGGCTTATCTCTGAAAAGTAGCCTTTCCTCTCAAAGGACACCACCCGTGACAGGACTAGGCCTTGCTAGGTTTTCTTCCTTGGGATACCCTCTGAAGGACAGGTCTGCACAAGCCAGCCCAGGCCTCCCAGGAATCTGTTCAGAATGATCCAAGGTAGTGACCATCCCACCCCCACCCTGTCCCTCACAACAGCTGATGGGCAATTCCCAGAAGAGACCATCTGGGTCTCAGGGCAGAGCCCCGCCTGCAAGGAGTGGGGAGAATTAGAGATTATCAGTGGGCTGGAAGGCCCTACTGGAGTGTTTGCCAGGACACAATATTGAATTTTAAACATGTGTGCCTGTTCTCTCTCCCCACTGGAGCCTCCCGTAGCCAGGCAACGCTATCTGACCTGGGGGACCAGGAGGGGGAGTTTCCATACCAGGCAGGTCACCTGGGGTTATCTAAGCACAATGAGTCGCCTCCTGCCCTTAGCCTAATGACCCCAGGCCCACACACAGATGCCCACTCCACTAACAAAGAGATGACTGGGGTCTTGGAAGTAAATCTGTGCTGTGGCTAGAACAAGGCAGAAAGATTTATAGGGGATTAGGTGTCATTATCTACCTATGAGCAGACTCAATTGCCAAATTATGAAACAGCAGTCTGAATGTGCAGCAAGAAAACTTCAGGCTAGATCAGGGGAAGATGACAATGTATGAGTGGAGGCAAGCAATGGCACTTTAAAGGAAAGGTTACACAAAGGCTGGGCATGCTTATGATCCCAGCATTCAGGAAGCCAAGGACGGAGGGCTGCGAGTTCCAGGTCAGCTTGGGCAACAAGTAAAATCCAGGACAGTCTCCAAATCATGGCAAGACCTTGTCCCAAAAGAATAAGAAAAGAAAAAATGAGAAGAGAGTGCAGCTCTTTTTAGTGAGGGCGTGGTTAACATGCCTCAAGCCCTGGGTTTGATGTCCAGAAGCTCCAGTGGTACATAAAGCCAGCCAGGATGGTGCACCTCTATAGCCCCAGCATGTGACAGGCAAGTTTGAGGCCAGGCTAGGCTACATGAGACTGTATCCAAAAATGTCCATTCATAGTGAATGACTTTAATCCTAGCACTTAGGAAACAGAGATGGGAAGATCTATAAGTTCAAGGCCAGTCTGAGCTAGTCTTAAGTTCCAGGCTAGCCAGTGCTACACATTGAAAGCCAGTTTGAAAGAAAAACAAAATCTAAACCAATGAAAAAAATTTGACAAGTCTCTGTTATAGCTGAGAAAATAAGGCATTCTCTCTCTCTCTCTCTCTCTCTCTCTCTCTCTCTCTCTCTCTCTCTCTCTCTCTCGTCTTCATGTGGGATCTGCAAGTTTGCTAACTGAATATTACAAAGCAATCATGGGACTGGAAAATGACTCAGTGGTTAAGAGCACGTTGTGCTTTTGCAGAGGACTTGGGTTCGATTCCCAACACCTACATGGTGGCTCACAACCATCTGTAACTCAGGTTTCAGGGGACCCATCCAATGCCCTCTTCTGACTTCTTTGGGCATAAGAAATGTACATGGTATATGGACCTATGTGCAGGCAAAACACTCATACCCATAAATTAAAATAAATAAGTCTTCAAAAACTATTTTTAAATGGCAGCCATGTCTCAACTTTAACGTGACAACAGGGTATGTAGCTTCCTTTCCTCTGTAGAAAAACGTAGGGAACATTCAACAAACCTCCAACCCCAAGGTTATACGATCAAGGTAAGGGTATGTGAGAACTCACCAGTAACAGGTTCACAAAACAATGAAACCAAAATGGAGGGCCTCAGTCACAAGGCCCTGGAATCTTTCAGAGACATAAGCTGGTGTGATTCTCTGTCTTACACATGAAGAGGCAAGGCCTGAATAAGGCCTAGCCCCGCCTCTGAAACATAAGGATGACCCATCTGCTCCACAGAGATGTCCTCATCCTAATCCCCAGAACTACAGATGTGTAAGCTTACCCAGCCACGAGTGTTGCTGCTACAGATAGAATCCAGGCTGCCGTGATTGACCCTGACACGGGACAAGAAGCGGCATGACCCAGGTGGGCACAACGCCATCATCAGGAGAGGAAGCCCACATGGTGGCAGCATGAGAAGAAGGAATTGGCTCAGAGTCATTGGCTCTGAAGTCAAAGACATGGGACCAGATGCCAAGGCACACAGGTGGCCTAGTAGAAGCTGGATGGGGCTCCCAAAACCACCAGAGGGAATGTAAATTTCAATACCCAAGGGGTAGAGTATTTCAGAAATAGGGGGTGATAAATCTGTGCTGTCTTCAGACCGTGTCTGTGGCCACTTGTTACAGCAGCCAGAAGAAACCAATCAGGCTCCATGGGGGAAAAACTGAGATATTCTGGGACTGTCTCTATTAACCATTCACTGCTCCTCAAAACTGAAATGCCAGGCCAGACAGGGTGGCACACAGCTGTAATTTCAGCATGCAGAAGTGGAAGTAAAAGAGTCAGGAGTTCAAGGTCACCCTCAATTACATAGCAAGTTTGAGGCCAATCTGGGTGTGATGGCTATTCTCCGTCGTCAACTTGACTACATCTGGAATTAACTAAAACCCAAGCTGGGTACTCCTGTGAGGAAATATTTTTTTCTTAATTAAATTACTTGAAGTAGGATGATGAGCTTTTAATCAGGATCTTCAAAGATGAAAAGATCCACCTTTAATCCAGATCTTTTGAAGTAGGAAAATCCACCTTTAATCTGAGCCACACTTTCTGCTGGCAGTCTAGATAAAGGACGTGGAAGAAAGAAGTTTGCTCTCTTTACCTGCTTATTCTGGCTCTCACTGGCAACAAGTCCATTCCTTCACTGGCATTGCAGCCTACTTCTTAAGGATTCTGGCATACACTGAAGACCAGCTGAGACATCCAGCCTTGTGATTCTTACAGCTTCTATTGGTAGGCAGCCATTGTTGCACTAGCTGGACCAGAATCTGTAAGTCATTCTTATAAATTGTCTTGATGGATGGATGGATGGATGGATGGATGGATGGATGGATGGGTGGGTGGGTGGGTGGGTGGGTGGGTGGGTGGGTAGATGGATGGATGGATAGATAGATAGATAGATAGATAGATAGATAGATAGATAGATAGATAGATAGATAGATAGATAGATAGGTAGGTAGGTAGGTAGGTAGGAAGGTGTGTAGATTGATTCATTCTGTAAGTTCTGTTCCTCTAGAGAACCCTAGTACACTGGGCTATGTGAGACAGTCTCAAAGAAGACCTGCTACAATGCCTGATGACTTGAGTTCATTCCCTAAGACCCACATGGAAAAGGAGAAAATTGGTTTCTGAACGTCGTCCTCTGACTTCCTCATGCACACTGTGTATGTGTGTGCACACACACACATGCATACAAATATATGTGCACACATAAATAAATTAAACAAATAAGTAAATAAGAAGAAAGGTTAAAGTGGACGGCTGAACTGCTGCATGGATGCCTGGCTGCCTGGTCCCCACCTCTACCACCATCACTATCGTCAGGGGCCTCTGAGTCGTTCCCCTGTGACAGGTCCCTAACCCTCCCTCAGCACTGCAGAAGCACCTTCCAGCTTCAAAACTCAGATGGGGCTCCTGCCCTGCTTTCTGCTTAGCTAAGGATATTTGAGGAGCTTTGAAAGTCAGTTAACATGAAAGCTCCCCAGGTATCCTTGAATCAATCCCTTCTTGGAAGATAGGAGTGATGGGGGCCACTGTCTAGGGGCTTCCTAACTTTATTATTTTTTTTTAGCTTATCCAGGCCCCTCTTCCCTCAACACCCAGCACTGGACACTGAGGCCATGAGCTATTTTACGTTGATTTCAAAGATTCTAACCTTCTGTGGTTCTATCCTTCCTACAGATCACACCTTCCCAGTTCAATTAGGAGTCACTAAGCCTTAGGCCTTCCTTAAATCTGCCCCAGCTGCTGTCTCCTGTCCCCCCCATAGTCTAGGTCTGTTGACCATGCAAGGATTACCCCAAAGGGCACTCCAGAGTTCCATCTGGACACCATCAGTGGGACAAGGCCCTGAGTGCAAGTGACCTGGTTCTCATCCTGATCCTTCAGGTCATCTCTGAGAGAAGATCAATTCTAGTCACTTCAGAGGCCAGGTCATCACCAGGACCAGACCCTGGGAAGAAAGGGCTTGAGAAACACAGAAGGACATGCTATAAAGGACTGCAGGATGCATCTCTCCAAATAGTACTGAAAGTTCCATCAGGTTGCCAAAGCCTGTCAGAGTGCAAATCCAGTCCAGTCCTAAAGGAGCATTCCTTGATGCTGCAGACCAGACTCACCTCACTTCTCCCACCACCTCTGTCCTTCCATTTCCCTTCCCTCCTTCTACCTAGTTTCTTCTTCTCCCCTTTCCCATTTCCTTTCTCACACATCCCTACTGGACAACAGATGATGCTACCCAGTCATTCGTCCGCTACTTCTGGCTTCCATTGTAGAGCCAGCCAGCCATTGTATTAACATCTGACATTTCAGAAACTTCTGGACCGCACTGCCAAATCAAATTAGCTCAGCCCAAGCTATTCCCTCACAAGCCCAGTTCATTCCTGAGATAGATTCAGCATGGTTGCCACAGGTGATGGAGCTCCAAGCTCCATGCAGCTGCAGAGACAAACCCACCACCCATAGCCATTCCCTTCAAAAGAACACCCTTCAAGGGGTCAAGTTCACAGGCAGCACTGTCTTCCCTCCAAAACCCACCTGATTCGCACATTCCAAAGCAGGGAGCCAGTCACAACACAGAGGAGCACAGTTGTTCATTATTAATCTTCTGTATGTTCAAAGGCTTAGTTCATTGGCAGGCTTTTGTTTTTGAGGCAAGGTCACTGTAGGGCAGGTTAACCTCAGACTCACTATATGGCCAAGGATAATCTGGAACTCAGATCCTCATGCCTCTATCTCCCAAGTTCTCAGATCACAGATGTGCACCATTGTCTGTGATTTGGTTCCTTTTTACAATGATCTTTTTCAAAATCTCTAGAGAACCCATGAAAAATACTGTCTCTTCGAGAGAGAAAATCTCTCTATATACTCCAGCAATTCCTTCTGAGCCACTTGGGTTTTTGCCTCATCGGATAAATTCAAGGAAAATTGAATTAGACTCTTTTTATTACAAAGGAGCATAAACAGAGTGATCTCATTTATGCATGGCTCTCTCTATCTGCCTGTATGATGCCAAGCTATCTGGATGCTTAGCAAGTGGTAATACTGGACATTTCTGGATAACAGGATCATTAAGGCATTATTAATATTTTAACAATGTACTTCTTTGTACTTAGCATTGCTTAAACGTTTCACAATAAGCATACATTCATTAAGGGTAGCTGTATCAAGCTGGATTTTGTTGTTACTGTTTAGTTGCAAGAGAGACAAGTCTTAATAGAAATTCTCTAGAAGAATACCGGGTTTTTCATGCACTCCGCATTCTAATATGGATCAATCAAGAGGTTTCATCCATCACTTAAAGGTGAGTATTTTTTGACCCTCTACTGTGCACTCTGTGCATACTGGGTTCTATGGCAGTAGTAGGAACAGACAGCATCATCCTTGACTGTGTGAGTTTTGGCTGCAAAAGGCCAGGTCTTCAAAGAGTACACATGGAAGGACCCATGGCTCCAGATGCATATGCAGCAGAGGATAGCCTTATTGGACATCAAAGGGAGGAGAAGCCCTTGGTCCTGAGAAGACTCAATGCCCCAGTATAGGGGAATGCAAGGACAGGGAAGCCGGAGTGGTGGATTGGGATTGGTGAGCAGGGGGAGGAGGGATGGGTTAGGAGATTTTTGGGAAGAAACCAGGAAAGGGGATAACATTTGAAATGTAAATAAAGAATATATCTAATAAAAAAAATAAAACCAGAACATTGACACATTGCAACATAGAAGTCAGTTTAATATATGTAAATGTAAAAAAAAAATGTCAGGTCTTCCCAACCCTGTCATACTCTTCTCCTATGCAGGCAAACACAATCAATCACATCTGCTAACAACTACACAAGTGGAGTGTCGACCAGGCTCTGGGCCTCACCATGTTCCCTCCAGGAGCTCTCAGGGTAGAACAGTCCAGAGCCTATATCGGGTCAAATGCTACCCCCACCCAAAAGACGTGTGCATGTCAAAAGTCTGTGGATGGGACCTTGCAGTGGCTGAGGGCCCCACGGGGTGCACACTAGCAGATCCCATAGTGTGAATGTGCATCCCTCCAATTTCATGTGCTACAAGGGAATGGCATCAGAAAGTGGAGACTTTGGGAGATGGTGGGCTCATAAGGGTTTAAACCCCACAAAAGGAATCAGTGTCTTATAAAAGGACTTGGATGGTACTACACAGACAAATACAGTCATACCCACAAGGGCCACATGTGGGGACACACAGCAAGGTGCCATCTTGGAAGCAGAAAGCAAGTCTCTCCAGATGCTAAATCCACCAGCCCCTTGATTTTGGATTTCCCATCCTCCAGCGTGGTGGGAAACAAATATCTGGTGTTTATAACTCACCCAGTCTAAAGCACAGAAGCACAATGGAACTGAAACAGCTCTCAAGATGCAATCACCATCCTGGACTAACTACCCAGAGGGCTCTATCAGATGGCAAGTGTGCAGAGACATAAAGGAGAGACACCCAGGGAGACAAGCAGCCACAGAATCACAGAGGCAGAGGAAGGCAAGGAGTAATGTCTAGAGCTACCTGGAGCTGGAAGAACAAGCAAGGTCTCCCTCCCAGACTTTGGTAGGAGCAAAGCCCTGCAGACACCCTGGCCGCAAGAACCGTGGGAGAATACATTGCTGTTATTTTAAGCCACCCACTAAGTTTGTGGTAACTGTTATAGAGGCTCTAGAAACAGACACCCCAACACTCAAAACTCCAGCTCCACACTCAGCCAGGAGCAGGGAGTCTGCAGGCGGTCAGGGCCAGAGTGGTGGGAGACTACAGGTAGGAGACACATACGATCTATTGGGGCTTAGAAGGAGACACAAGCTATTAGGGCTTGGAACTGCACCAGTGGCAATGCTTCAAGAAGAAGAGAAGCCACCACCCACTGATTCCCAAAGTCCCAGATACTAGGCTTGAGGAACTGGTTGATGACACTTACGCAAGGGGTAGGAGTAGGCTAGGGACAGAATCTGGTAGCTCTGGCTAACAAGTGGTCTCCGGGTAGCGTATAGCAATTAAAAGAGAAGCATGGGTTTGTTATTAAAGCCATCCTACAGGTGTTTGGTTCGTTGACCATGATGACAACTACTAATCTTTAAAGAAACTGAAATACACCACCTGTACGGTGTCCAGACCTTCACAAAGTCCTTGCCAGCCCATGTCCTCCTTAAGCCACACAGTGGCCCAATGGACCTACGTTAGAGCTGAGGTTCTCAGAGCCTTGCAGATCTCCAGAGTGGCATTGTTAGTTATTAAACTCTAGGATCAAGGGGAAGCAATATGATTCAGCAGATAAAGGTGCTTTCCACAGAGCCTGGCAACTGAAGTTTGATTCCTGGGACCCATAAGATGGTGGGAGCAAGCAAACTCCCATAAGTCATCCTCCAGTCCACATACACACATGCTCACACACATACAGAGAGAGAGAGAGACAGAGACAGAGACAGAGAGACAGAGACAGAGAGACAGAGACAGAGAGAGAAATTTTGAAAACCAAAGTCCAAAGTCCAAGTTCAGGACCAAGACTCTATGCCAGACCCAGTCCTTACTAGGGGAGGTCATAGGACCAGGCACTAAGTTCTAAGGCAGGATGAATGGTCAAGCCTCCAAAAGCACATGCCATAACTAGGATACAAAGCCCAGAGAGCTTCCCCAGGGAAACATCCTGAATATTAAGTGTTCCATCAAGGTCTTCAGAATGAGTAAGGCAGGCCAGACTAAGACTTGACTCACCTTCTCCAGGCACCCAGTACCCAGACAACAGAGAGCTCAGGCTGAGTTCTGCACCCCAAGCTGTGCCTCACACAGCTTCTCAGAGCTTTGACACCCTACCCTCAGCCTTCCAATGTTCCCCCACAATGTCAGTATCTGTCCAGAAACACAGGCTTGTTTCAACACCAGCTGCAGAAAAGGGAACTGGCCGTGGGAAATTCTTGGTGGGCACCAACAGATCAGAAAATGTTCCAAGGCCAATTTCAGAGCTCTCCATAGTCCTGAACAATCCAAGTCTCTGTACGATCCCCTTCTGCAGACCTCTGAGAAAGAGGGCCTTGTAGGTCCTTTCTGTCCCCATAGAAACCACCTGGAGTGAATGTAACTCCTGCTTATATCGGAGTAGACTTCTGATCAAGAGTCCAGTCAGAAGCTTCCAGAACAGCACTCCTCCAGGCCTGCTGGGAGGCTAAGATTTCTCATTTTCATCCTATTGTAAGCATCCCATGGATGTCTGAACCTAACAGATAGCAATTTATGTCTAAGACTGAAGATCCTACAGTATCCACTCCTTTGCTGTGGATGCCTGACAAGGGAGAAGACAGAAAGTCCTCAGAAGAAACATAGTAACAACAGAAGAAAGGAAGTATGAATACTTTCCTAATCCCAGTCCAAACTCTAACCTTAACTCTAACCTTAGCCCTAAGCATTGCTATCTTCGAAACAAAGTATCATCTTGCAGAAAGTTTTTATTTTGAGGGACAATTCTGACACTGAAGCAGCACAAGCCACACACATCTGTTCTGAATGAAAATGTCAACTAATTTCAACTAATGACAAGCTCCTGACAGCATCCACCACATGGGAACGCTTCCTGTCCCTGCTCTACAAATGAGTAAGGTAAGGCTCAGAATATTCACACAGCTAAGAAGCCCCTTCATCCCTGGCAAACTGGATCCAGAAATTGTGACGTTTACCACTTTTTAAGTCTGACTAGTTTGAAGAAGCCCCTTAAGGACCAGGTCATGGGGACTATATTGGTATCCACACCAGTAGGGGACCATGGGACCAGTGTGAAGATTTGCAAAAGGGGCTGGGCTGCAGAATCAAATGAGAGGGGAAAGAGGTCCCCAGAGAGACAATTCAGGGAACCCCCCTGTCCTGACCCACTCACTCAGAGGAGAAAGGGTACGAGGTCCTGGAAGCCTGGAGACCTCAGAAAAAGTTGGTGACTGTCTCTGTACTAGCGGGGTTTTGTTTGTTTGTTTGTTTGGGTTTTGGGGGGTTGTTGTTTGGTTGGTTGGTTTTGTTTTGTTTTGTTTTTGTTAGCTTGACACTGCAGTGATTCAAAAAGAGAACCTCAATTGAGAAAATGCCCCCACCAAACTGCTTATTGATGGTTGATGAGAGAGGGCCCAGCTCGCTGTAGCTTGTACCCTTGGCTAGTGGTCCTGGGTGCTATAAGGAAGCAGGCTGAGCAAGCCATGAGGAGCAAGCTGGCCAGCAGTGCCCTCCACGTCCTCTGCATCAGCTCCTGCCTCCAGTCCCTGTACTATTTGAGGTTCTGCCCTGACTCCCTCAGTGAGAGACTGTGATGTGGAAGTATAGGATGACACAAATCCTTTCCTCCACATGTTGTTTTTGGACCCTAGACAGTTTCATTGATGATTTCTACAAAACAGGGCTCCTCTCTAGGGCCACCTATCAGAAGACCAAGGGTCCAAAGGTAATGGAAATAGGCAAAGCTTACCCAAACTAAGTCTGGGTTCTCTAAAGAGAAATAGTGATAGTCTGTTCCTCAGGGACAAGAACATCATTGTCATTGTCCTCGATTACTGTCCTAGAAGCCCATGACAGAGCACCTGCTGTGTCATGGATTACATCACGGCTACTCAAACTGCTTCTGCGGGTGTGTTGTCCCCATCACAGAGGAGAAGAGATGGGAGTCAAGGTGCCTGCGCCCTTGCTGAGAAGACACCCTACACAGGCTGGTAGAGGCTAGGGAAGTGTAGGGTAATGATTTGGCACACAGCACAGGCTTGCCACTAAGCAGCTGCAGGACTTTCAACAAACAGCACAACCTTTCTGAGACTATTTCAGGCAGAGGAGCCAAAAGTGATTCCTGTCAAATGAGTTTCAAGAGCTTTCCACAGAGCTTGGTGGGACAGGATTCTGGTCATGTGGAAGCTCTCAAGAAAGAACACTACAATCAATGCCTACTGTACACACAGTGAAGAAGGTGGAGTCATGTTTTCAGCTCCTCAGCTAGAGAGGTGCCATAGCTGGCAGAGATGCTATACAGTGCACAGGAGCACATCTACAGCTGGCAGGTTTCTTGGCTAAGACATCCAAGCAATGGAATGGAGGAGAAACTCTTCTCCACAGATGATGGAACACTGGAGCCTATATGAGGATAAATGAACAGGGCCCTGACAGCAAACCACACACAAAGTAGACACGGATCTCCATTGAGCTCAGGATCATCGTTCATTAAAACAATGCAAATTAAATACAGTGAGCCGCCAAACAAATACCCACTGAGGTGTCTATTACTAAAGCACTAAAAATTGACAATAGTCAATGTTGGTAAAAATACAGAGCAGCCAGGACCTAATGGCACTGCTGGTAACATGCACAATGGTGAAAGCACTGACAGACTGTCAGTTTCAAATGACGTTTAAGATTCAGGGTGGAGGATGTAACTCAGAGATAGAACACTTGCCTAGCATACACAAGCACTGCAAGAAAAAATAATAACAAAATAAAGATTTTACCAGGCTAGGCAAGGTGGCACATGCCTGTAACTTCAGCACTCAAGGGACTAAGGGAGGAAGATATTTACAAAGTTAAGGCCAGACTAGTCTACAGAATGAGACTCAGAAGGAGACTGTTGTCTCCTAAAAAGAAACAACAAGAAGTTCACTACTCTTTACTGTAGTGATTCTATTCCTTGATAATCTAAGAGAAAGAAAGACCCAAGTCCAAATAAATTATACCACAGCAGTCACAGCTTTTGGCTATTAGTACTGCCCAGACCAAAAACAACTCAGTTGTCCCTCAACTGTCCCACAAGCAAACCAATTGTGGTGTCTTTATGTGACAGAATATTGCTCAGTAGTAAGGGGAGGTAGAGGGGTGGGGCTGGCACCAGGAACAAAGTCAAGATACAGACTGGCCATGGGTCCGTGTGACACATTGCGGGGGGGTGGGGGGAGTGGTACATGGGCAAACAGTAAGCCTGGGGAGGGGAGGGGGGAGGTAAGCTGAGCCTCAGCCCAAAGGGATGCAGGGAAGCTCATCAGATGTCTACTTCCTTCACACAAAGTTTGTACAGCTGCCTCGACTACCACTGAGGGAAAGTGGGAGGAGGGATTAGTGGCCCTGGAGGACAAAACCCTGAGGGACCAACATAGGAATAGACAGTCTGCACCTTTCTCAGAAGAACCCCCAGCCTCCAACACCTTCTCCAAAGGAGAACATATGACCCAGAATGCCTCAGGGTTTCATGAGGAGGACTTGAAAAGCTAAACGAGGGTCACAGGCCAGCTACCAGCCTATTCAGGGCTCCAAGGACAACTCTGCCAGTTCAGCTCAAGTCCTAGAGAAATCAGTCGAGGAGATGCCTTCATGGAAGAGAATCTGAGGGTCATCGGCCCTAATTCCTTCTCCTCAGTACAGCCCCAGGGGGCAACCCAACCTTGCTTCCCATGGCCTCTTCCGACTCCCCCTTCTTCTCCAGCACCTCCTCCCCGCTAAGAAGCCACTTTTAATCTGTGAGCTTGTCACATGCTGAGCCATCTGGCTTCCTCTGCTAAGTTAAGGTCCCCTGTAGAGGTTTTTTGAGGGTCAAGGACCAGGGCTTCTGGGCATCCCCAGGGGAATCCACACAAAGCCAGGTACACTGTGGAGTCTGCTAAATGCCTACTGGTCCTTGTGAACATGAAAACCAAACTCACGAAGACTAAAGTCCTGGCAGCAATCCAGTGCACGCCAGGCAGCCAGCCCCCAACCCCATGCCCATCCTACCCTGCCCATCCTCAGCCTGGGAACTGGGCTCCTGTTTCAGCCCATCTGCTCAGCTTTTTCTCGGCTTCATATTGGGGGTAGGCAATCCCCTAGGAAAACAAGCTGCACAGAGGGAAAGGAGGACCAGACTATACCTATCTATAAAGGAAATCGATCATCAATCCCTGACCCAAAGGAGCATTCCGCACCTGAGTCACCCTACCAAGGGAACAGGTAAGCCCTTCTCTTGCCAGGCACCTGCTCCGGTGGCAGAAAAAAAATGATTCAAGGGGCTGGAGAGATGGTTCTGACGGTAAAATACTTGCTATGTAAGCACGAAGACTTGAATTCAATCCCCAGAACACATTAAAAAGCCAGGCATGGGGCCAGCAGAGGTGGCTCAGCAGCTAAAGGCACTTACTGCCAACCCTAATGACTTGAACTCCATCCCTGAGACACAGATGATGGAATGAGAGAATCAACTCCTACAAGTTGCTCTCTGACCTCCGTACTTGAAATGTGGTACATGCACATGCACACACACAGGTACGCGCACACACAATTAAACAAGCAAATTTAAAGCCAGCTGTAGCAATGTGTGCTCTTAACCTTAACTCTGGAGAGACAAAGACAGACTACTGGATAGATATGATACCCTGGGGTTTGGGGGCTTGTTGACCAGCCAGCCTAGCTTACTTGGCAAGCTCTCAGCCAGTGAGAGACCTCATCGCGAAAACTGTCATGGAAATTAGAAGGGACTTTTAAAGAAAAGAGGCTCAGTAGGCATGCAAGGGTGAGGACAACAAAGGGTAATGGAGTTTGATTATCAAATATCGTGTGTGTGTGTGTGTGTGTGTGTGTGTGTGTGTGTGTGTGTGTCTGTGTGTCTGTGTGTGTGTGTGTCTGTGTGTGCGTGTCTGTGTGTGTGTGTCTGTGTGTCTGTGTGTATCTGTGTGTGCATATGAAATTATCAAAGCAAAAAAAGTTCAAAATAAAAATGATTGTCTGATATCACCCTGGAAACAGAAACAAAAACAGGGAGGCAAGGACACAACCATCCATAATGAGATCTGACACCCTCTTCTGATGTGTCTAAAGACAGCTACAGTGTACTTACATATAATAATAAATAAGCAAATCTTTAAAAAAAAAAAGACAGGGTAGGGAGTGGGGAGCAAGCTGGAAAGATGGTTCAGGGGTTTAGAGCACTGACTGCCCTTCCAAAGGACCTGAGTTCAATTCCCAATACCTACATTGCTACTCACAACCATCTATAACTCCAGTTCCAAGTGAGTAGGGCACCCTCTTCTGCCCTCCACAAGCATTGCACACACAAAGTGCACAGATACACATTCAGGCAAAACACCTATACACATTTAATAAAAGTAAATAAATATTAAAAGGGGTAGGTGGGCTCAGACAAGGGCCCAGAGCACACTCCTTCAATCCAGAAGTCTCAAGCTAACCACAGACCAATCATCCTAAGTCAAGAGCCCCAAAGACCAAGAAAGAGCCACCCCAGGAGCTCAGTGTCAGGCAGGATGAACAACCCACAAGGAGCAGCAGCACTGAGCTCTCCATCTGGGCTCAACAAGTCAGTGTGCTGTGAGCACTGTGGCTTTAAATCCCTGGAAAGCAGTTACCTTCACACAATGGTGACATTTCCTAGCCGTAGAGTCAAACCCTAGCCACAAAACAAATCATGACAGACACAGAGAGACAGGGTATAACAGAACCCACACCAGCTGCACACAACATCTCCACCCAGAATCTTAAGGGCAGGGCCAGTTCCCTCCGTTCCGAGCTCTATCTAACCCAGCCTCTGGAGTCTGAACATAAAAGTCACAGGCTGGGAACTTCCTGAGCTGAGTTCAAAGCATTTTTTTAAAAAGACAGAGTCTGGAGCTGGGAATGCCTTCTGATCGTGAGTCAGAGTTCACCAAGGATTGTTGAAGGTCTGCCTGTGACTCCTGACACACCTACATACACACCCCTCTCCCCTTTCAACGCCACACAAACAACCTGACCTCTCCCTGCTGCTAGGCTACCCCACCTCAGAAAATGCTTGTACCAAGTTATGTTGCTCCGGACCTTGAGACAATGCTTGCCTCCTCTCTTCTAATCACCTTGTCTCGTCAACCTACCACCTGAGAACACTGAGCTCTGCTTCCAAATAAGCCTGCTGGTGCCCTGGTCACATGATCTTCCCTGGTACCCTGACAATGGCATCTGGTGCATCTGCTGATTCCCACTCTGTTCTAGTTCAGGCATCCTTCTCACAGCCAGCAGGGTGGGTACTCACAGTCCCCATCACAGCCAGGGGCGGAGGACACCTGTGACCTCAGTACTCAGGAGGCCGAAGCAGAAGGATCAAGAGTCTGAGTGACATGGTAGGGTCTTGTCAAAAACAAAACAAAAACAAACAAAACTGCGCCTTTCCAGTGCCCTTAACTAGGATTTCTTTTTAATCTTTAGCAAGACTTCTGCTTGATCTAGAGCCGGTTTTCAGGCCCAGACTCTCCCACCCTAACTCAGGATGGCCCAGTGCTTCTGGTCTTCTCCAGTCCCTCCCCTTCCACCTCATCTCTGGGCTCCCCAAGCTGCTCTGTGCCTCTGGTCACCAGAGATACTGATAAGATCCAGATCCCACTGGACAATCTGAAACAGGGCATGAGACTGCGTTCCTGAGAAGCTCATAGACACAGAGGGTGTGGCTGGACCCTTTGCCTCACTTTGACGAGCAAGTCTTGAATAGCACCCTGACTCTACTGTAGTACGAGGTCTCCTCAACTCTCAGAACTCAGCTGAACTAGTATTTCCTCAAATAAGCCCCATCAGCCTGCTCCAAGATCTCCTCAGGTCCCACGACTATCCTTGGGTGACACAGAGCTTCCCCTTCCCTAACTGTCCATCCCTCATTCTTGCCGTTCCCTTTCCAACTTCTGGCTCAATGGGTAAACAATGAACCCCAAGGAAAAAGAAACCTAATCATGTTGCTGTTTTACTATGACAACCAATCAATAACTTAACAGTTTTATTCTTGAGACAGGATCTCACTCTGTAGCCCAGACTAACCTGGAGTTTGCTATAAAATCCAGACAGGCTTCAGCCCAAAACAACCCTCTGTATCCAGCTTCCTAAGTGTTGAGATTACAGGCACAAGCCTTCATCCTCAGCAGTAACTCAGCCTTAGGTAAGTATTATTGATTGGGGATACCTAGTCCTCGGTATATGGTTCACTCCTGGGTCACTAAGCGTCCAGCACTGGGCCTGGGGGTTCAGCAGTCCCTGTCGTGGGTCCTGTCTACTCTGAGTCCTCCTTACTGCAGTGCTTCCATTTTCCTTCCAGGGGCCACCTCATTCCTTCTCTCAGTCTCCTGTAGATCATGAGACTCAGACCTGTCCAATCACAGCATTCCATTTTCTCTAGCCAATGAGCTTCCTCCCTGGGACTCTGTCAGAACTACTGACCAAAAAAGCTGTTCTTTTTCCAATAAAAGCTACTTATTCCATAGGAGCTGCTATCACCATCCTGCCATCACGGAAGCAGCTTCACAAAGAATAAAAACATCACAGAAGAAAGCAGGAGAGAGGTCGACTCCCCCAGATACAGCCATGCCTGGGAAAGTTCCTAGGCTGAAGGGAGTAGTGTTTCTGTCAAGTTCTGACTAACGCAATATTCAAATAAACACTGGGTGTTGAATGAATTAAATAGTCATAGGCGTGAAGCCTGCCAAGAGAACTCTCTGACTCTTCTGAGGCTTCCTCATTCTCTCTATAAACCCTTGCTGTCCGTGAGCAGAGACAATCTTCCCACAACCAACTCTGCAGACCGAAGGGCTGAAACTCAGACTGGCCACATCCTCCTCAGGATTACTCCATGCCAGCAAACCACCCAACAGTTGGGTCACATACTATTCCGGGCTAGGCTGACAGAAGTGACAGGGCTTTGGATGCCCAGGCATCGCCAACAAGAAAAGAAGAGTTGTACTACCATCTTGTTCCCTGGTCCACACGCTGCCCATCTCTGAATGCCCAATCAGGGCTTGGGACCATGGCTCAGAGTGAGATAGACATCTGCTGCCTCTGGAATGTCATGGGAAAGGGGAGTCACACCAAGCAGCAGGGAAGAGAAGCCAAATTGTTTCTTGTGAGTCATCTCAGAACAGAGCCTCAGGCAGGACTAAGATACCAACAGGCCTTGAGGCCTGTTGACCACTTGGGAGGCAGGAGACTTCCTCAGATCTAGTCTTTACCCAATGAAGTGTGAAGGAGGAAGTTAGGGATGTGCAGCTGATCTAACAGTCCTCCCTGAGGACTAGCCTAGGACAGGGTGATCAGGACAGGGTGATCATTCCATGGAAGTTGGAGGTGGAGATTGAATGCAGAAGGGCCTGGAGGGAGAGCACAGTCCCTTTTCTAGGAAGGAGAGGATCCTAGTATGGAATCAAAGATGGAGTTCTCTCCAAAAGAGGTTTCTTTCTGACTGAAGCCTCAGAACGTTTCTCCCACAGAGACTGAAGCAACAGGCAACTTTCCCACACGGACCAGGGTAACAAAGCCAGCCTAGAGGGGCTGATCAAATGCTATCCAAGTCCTAAGAGGGTCTACTTAGTCTCTGCCTGTCTTGGATGGCAGCCCCCTTAAACACCCAGTTTCCTTCCTCCAGTGTGGACGCCTTGTTCTCAGTCCCACCATTCCACATGGCTTCTCACTAATCTAAGCATCCTGCCAATCCCACTGCAGCCCACAGTCCATGTGTTTCTTCACTGCCCCTTGACACAGACACCCAGCCTCAGTCATCCTTTCCCTCCCCTCACTCCACCAGAGTTATCAGGTCGCTGACTCCCGAAGTGTTGGGCCCTCCATGGCCACCACTAGAACAGAAGCAGCTGAACCAGAAGCTAAAACAGCAGCAAGGTTTCACAATGCTCCCAGCATTCCCTTCCTCCCACCTCTTTGAGCCTCTTACCTTCATGGTCGGGGGAGCAGTGAGAGGAGGGGACAGTGGCCGATCTGGGAGGGTCACATCCGAGCTGTTGGCCAGCTCCTGCTTCCTGCAAAGAAACCAAAGGAGACAGAAGCTGTGAGCAAGGGGATTCATGAGCCTTCCCCCGGTGATCTGAGAGTGCCTGAGCTTGAAGACTCGGAAAGATACAGGAAACTAGAGATGACTGCATCTCTTCATTGAATTATACTAACATAGAAAGCAATACAGCGCAAGGCCCTGGTCCATCAGCATCCCCTAAGGACATGTAAGTCCCCAGGTACATGCCAGAATCTTCAAGGATAGAACCCGAGAATCTGTTTTAACCAACTTCCCAAGTGATTCTGATATACCCAGTCTCAGACCCACTAGTTCTAAAAGACATAGGACTAGAGTCAGAGGGACACAGGAAAAGGGGTCATCTCATGTAGGATCCCTTACCTTCCTAATGGGTGTATGTGTCCACTTGGACACATGCTCACACACACACACACACACACACACACACACACACAGAGGGAGGAGGGACTGGCATAGACTCACCCTTGGGAAGACAGCGCTGCCTGCTGTAAAAGCTGCAGGTAACACTTATTTTAGTCCATGTAGGGTAGGACCAAGTTTGAGGCAGCTAAACAGAGTTGTGTTGCCATGGAAACACTGCTCTCACACACTCCCCACTTCCCATCTGGCCCTTGCTGGTGACCAGGGAGAGCTTGTTTGCTGTCCCATCACCAACCAGACTGCTTAGGTTGGGAGAAACTTCCACATCAAGTTATGCAACAGGACCATCTGGGCAGAGATGGGGGATTCCCCCAAGTGGGCCAGGAACTCTGATGTGCCCTGGAGGGGAGGAATGGGAAGTCAAGACAATAGTACTGGGAACTGACAGAGATCACAATAGAGCTGTTAAAATCCCTAGCTTCACAGGAGCCCCATCCTGAAGCACCCAATAGTCAAATGACCAAGACCCACCATTCCCCATTGGAGAGAACGCTCACTCTACTTCTTCCCGGCCCATGCCCTAGTAGTGACGGCCCCAATCCAGGCTGCTCCATGAAGGAAACCCACATTCCCTAGAGCCATGCTCCCCAGCTTTCCAAAGAGAAAGCCCAGCCCTGCAGCCTGGAGCCCAGATACAGTCTCATAGCAGCTGCCGAAGACCACAGGCTAGGACAGTCTAACACCTCTTGAGAAGCCAGGCTAGAGACAGGGCCATACTGCCTAGCACAGAGCCCCTTGCTTCCCTTACAGTTGAACACCCGTTCTGTCCTCTAAGCAGTCAGACAGGGAGGCTAGTGAACATCTGGCTTGGCTCAGGATCCACATGATTCCACCTACCTCCACCCTGGCCAGCTCCTTTCCTCTCCTCCATCTGCCTCTGTCCTTACTTCTTCCTGCACCTTGGTAACAGGACTTAGGGTAGCTGGAGTGGAAGAGGGCTCTTCTCTATTGATGGAGACTGTTATTGGTCCAAGAACCAGAAAGGGCAAGATTCAGACAGACACACACACACACACGCACACAGGAATGCAGCAGCCTTGTCTGCCTCTCAACACAAGCTACCAACCTCACTTTCCATATATCAACTTAGCTGTGGCTACTACTATGCCCTCACCTGCCTCCCAAAGTTGACCTGGCATAGCCTCTGTCCTCTGCCCTCTGCCTTCTCCCTCTTCCACTCAGCCCTCTTTCAAGCAGCCACTGCTTCTCTGATGAGACTATTCCTTGAAAACCAGAAGGTTGATCACGGGTGGGAAATAGCACCCTCAGGTACCCTAAGGCAAAGATAAGGGCACCTCCTTCGGGAGCTGGAGACTGGCAGAGAACAGAAAAGAGGCAAATTTTCCATGAGAGAAGATAGGCTGCTCTTGGCTCAATTGAGAACTTCCACCCATGCCTCTGGAGATGATTTATGGAGATGACTTATGACCTTAACTGAGAGCAGTCCTGAATCTCCAGGAACAACCCTGGAGATAAAGGAGGAGGATGTCGTGAGATTTTTACATCACTCATTGATGGACACTATACACAGTCATGCTATCTAGTTCCATGTTCACACCCATGGGGCCAGAGTAAATGTAATTACTGTCCAAGATCTAGGAATCCCTAACCTTTTCCCACGCACTAGCCTGCTTCCCCTGGATGCTGGATGCTGGATGAGCATCCAGGACCAGGGAATGATTAGGACTACACAAGGTAGCTTCCAGTCAGAAGGATTTCCCAAGTGATAGGGTGGCAGGAAAGAACACTCATGGCCGACAGGTTCCTTATAACTCCTAAGACGGGTCTAGGAGTCCAGAGGGGATGGGAGATGCACACAAGGATGGCTACTACCCTGCGAAAGACTCGGGGTACACATGGGCCTTTACTCATGCATTCGAACCCACCTCGCCTTGGTATCTAGATAACCTCAAGTACACCTATAATAGAGGCACACTCACAGTTCCTCTTGGCACACTCTTGCTTCCATCCCTACCTCCTATTTAAGAGCTAAATGCCTATTGTCAGTTCAAGTGCATCCCCTCAAAAAGGAGTATGTTGACGTCTCAACCTGTAGCACCTATGAATAGGGCCTTATCTGAAATTAGAATCTCTACAGATGTGATGGAGGTAAGACAAGGCTGTGAGTGAGGCCTTTAACATGCCCAGTGCCCATGTAAGAAGAGAAGGCAACTGTAAGCTTACAGGCCCACATCACGTGGTGGCATGATGGACTTAGATGGAAGAGCGATGTGGCTGCAAATGGAGGGATGCTAAGCATCACGCCAAATGCCAGCAAATAGAAGAGACAGGAAGGACCCTTCCCCAGGGGGCCATCAAGCCACTGTGCTTCCACTGACATCTTATTGGATGTCAGAAGTGAGAAAAGTCTATTGTCTCAAGCCAGTTCTAGTACTCAGTAAAAGCTACCCTGGGAAAGCAATACACACAAGTTCTCACACCTACCCTTAGCCTTATGATTGAAAGATCAAAATGAAGAAGGTGAAACTCCAGCTTCTTCCTCAACCCCATGCTCCTACTCTAATCAGCTGAGCCTGACCTTGTCCTGCCCTAGCCCTCAAGACAATGACATTTACATGTGAGCCAATGCCACCACCACCACCCCCAGGACACCATGGCCAGACCAAGTCACCAGCTGACACAAAGATAAGGTGAGAGCTGCATGCTCAGTGGAGTTCCTGCTCTTTCTCTCTCACTTAGCAAACATATCACACGAGTAGGTGAAGCTGATGTGATTCTATCCAGGGACAACCTTGACCACTCTCGTTTGTTATAAGCAAAAGGTAAATCATTACCAGAAGTAATGAGGTTCTTGGGAGCCACAGTGTCATGAGCCTGAGATTGAAAGCCGCCCTCCCACCAGCCCAGACAAACAGGAACATATGCTGTAAAGTCACATGCCCCCATGTTTACCCAGGGGGCCTTGGGAACACATAAGTGATGGTGTTGATGATAAGGAAGTAGTGGAGAGGAGAAGGGAAGAGGAGGATGGAGAGAAGGCAGAAGGGAGGAGCAGGATTTTACTCTCGGTTGAAATAGAGAGGCCTGCGGGCACTGACTGGACAGGTCATCTGGGGTTCCTGGAGCCGCAGCCCACTCAGTACCTCGGCTACTTCAGAGCCAAATCAGCTAACGTTCTCCACTGGGAGATTGGCTCCTTGAAGCATAGAGGTCCCAGAGCAGAGAGGAGGGTGCCGGGTGGCCAGAAGAGTCCCCTACCTGGCTTTAGCAAAATGCAATGTCGACAAAGAAGGACAGAAGGGCCTGGAGTAGACGCTGGGCAGAGTCCTTGGGAGGTCCCTGTGACACCATCTCAGCATCCAGGGTTCATGTCTCTACCCTCAAAAAGCTGTGACCCAGGCCCCTCGCCACAGCACATTGTCTTTTGCGCATCACTATATAGAATGCCCTACGGTGAGAATCAAGTGGTTCCTGGGTTCAGGTTTGGCTCTTCCTGCTACTCTGTCATGTCACCTCACCTCTGTGCTTTGACACAAGTGCAGGAGTAGGGAGGGATTAAAAGCAATACTGTGGAATAAAACTATGAAGCTCCATACAAATATAGACTGGGCAAATGACAACATTGCCAATAGGATTTATAAAATGGTAATCTGGGACCAGCGGTAAAGCCGCAAAGCCTGATGACCTGGGTTCAACTTCCAAGGCCCACATGGTAGAAGGGAAGAACTGACCCTCACAAGTTGCCCTCTGACCTCTACCTGCAAACCATGGCATGAGGATACACCAGTGCATACATGCACACACAGAGGTGTGTGCACGGGTGTTCACTTAATTAAAAAAAAAAAAGATACCAATCAGTAAATTAAAAAAAAAAAATGGTGATCTATCTCCAAGAACAAAAAGAGAAGCAAAGACCTAGGCTGTTTAAATGTCTGGGAAAACACTTCATCATCTCAAATACAACAACAGTCCTTGCCCCTGGAGATTTGCTCTCAGGATCATAACCACCCACTGGTTAATAATCAACAACAGGAAAATACCCACCTAGTAACAGATGGCCCTGCAGCTAGGTGCAAGGCCTCCCTCTGGCAGAGTTCTCACAAACCTTCATCTCCTACCACCCTGGCTCCCCAGCCGCCCCATAGGCACTTACACTTGCTTCCCAAATTAGCCAAACTAGGGGAATACAGACAGCTGCATGCATTGAATAGCTTCTCAAGAAAACCAAACAAAAAGAGACACAAAGCAGGAGTCACAGGAGCAAAGGGTGGAAATGACCCAAATGTCCCAGTCAATGAGTGGATAGTCCAAACTTAAGTGGTCTATAAAGTGGAATATTGTTTCACCATAAACAGAATGACGCATGGATTGCACTATCATACAGTGAACCTTGAAAGCATAATGCTAAATGAAAACAGCCAGCCGCAGAAGGACACATACTAGATCAGTGGTTCTCAACCTGTGGGCCATGACCCTTTCACAGGAGTCGCCTAAGACCATCAGAAAATGCAGATATTTACATTACGATTCACAACAGAAACAAAATTACAGCAATGAAGTAGCAACAAAATAATCTTAATGGTTGGGGGTCACCACAACATGAAGAACTGTATTAAAGGGTCACGGCATTAGGAAGGTTGAGAACCACGGCTCTAGATGGTTCTGTTTCCATGAGAGGTCCAGAACCAGAAAATCCAAAGCCAGAATGCAGATCAGTAGTTGCCAAGATCTTGAAGGAGGAGGCAAAGGGAATGGCTAATGGGCGGCTAAAACATTCTAGAGCTAGACTGTCAAGATGGTTGTACAGCCCCGTGCATGTACTGAAGCCTGGAGAACGCCACATACTTTCAAAGAGTGAACTTCACGGCATATGAATTATATCTCAACTTTTGAAAAAGGAACAAGGGAAGAGAGGCCGAAGGTTCCTGCTGCTTAATTTCCTCTCCAGCTGTCTTCCAGTCCCCTAGGCCCCAACTGATGAGAGTGCCCTTGCTTTGCAGCAGAGGCAGTGAACACGCACAGGGCCGAGGGGGGCTTCCCTGCCACTGCAACTGTTGAAGGGCCCTCTCTGCACTCGTAAGCATCAGCAGCTCAGTGTGAGTTAGGAAAAACGTCAGAGTTCTACCTTTTCACCAGGCCCACCCTACAGAGCCAACTGGACCTGAAACAGTGGCCTAGAAACTAGAACAAAACCAAATGCTCCGAGAGGGCTCAGTACAGGAGGAGGAGAGGTAGCTTGGAAGTCAGGCTGAGCTCTGGCCCAGATGAATGGACCTTCTACTTCTTGGTGTCTTTGCTCAATCCTCTGCAGAGAAGACAGAATGGATGAGTTGACTCTTGACTCTTGTTCCCTCTACAGAACTAGTCTTCATAGGAGCAGAGAATCATGTGTCACTGGATAAGCTGTGTGGAGCACAGACAGAAGGAACTTGGCGGTGAAGGCTTCATGCTCAAAGAAGTCTACCAGAAGCCAGGTGTGATGGTACACGCCTTTAATCCCAGTACTCAGGAGGCAGGTCTCTGTGAGGTCCAGGCCCTGGTCTCCAAAACAAGTTCCAGGACACCCAGGGCTACAACAGAGAAATCACATCTCAAGAAAAAAGCAATAGAAGGAGGAGGAAGAAGAAGATGAGGAAGAGAGGAGGAGGAGGAAGAAGAAGAAGAAGAACAACAACAACAACAACAACAACAAGTTGAACAAGAACAAGAATTATTAGAAGAAGCAATCTACCAGACTACCCAGCCTGTATCCAGCTTTGCTGGGATGTCATCATATCTGCATATGTCTGTCCATATGCTAACTGTACATATTAGAGAGCTAGACTCCAGCCTGAGGGAGGGAGACAGGCCATGCAAGAGCACCAGTGTGAGGGTCTGACGGGCCTGAACTTGACTCCCAGCATCAACCCTGACTAGCTGTGTGGTCAGTTTATCTCCCCTCTCTGCCTGTCAGCTTCTGCATCTGAAGTGGTGCTAGTCTCCCTGCCCTGCCATTTTGAGAAAGGCATGGAAAGCCCTCAGCACAGTGTCTGAGTACATACAGCAGAAACACAGTAGATGATAACCACAGCTAGGGTGGTGATTGCTGTTGTCCCAACAGAAAGAAGTAAGTCTGATGGAGAAGGAGCAGGAAGCCAGTCAGAGAACAGATGTGGACAGCGGCAAGAACAGATATAAAATCTGGATAACCTAGATATGAGTGCTCCAAAGTCTAGGAGGCTGGATGTGAGAGCCCTCACAGCGTCCCTGACGAAAGACAGAAAGGGACGCACAGACGCCACAAGTGTACACAGGAGCTGGGGCACTAACATCCATTCTGCCATGCTGGGGCCAATGTGGAAGGAGGGCAGGATCCCTGCAGAACTGACAGGAATGAGAGGGTACAGTGCAGGAAGCAGACAGATTCTGCCCCCTTGATGAACCCTATGGAAAGGAAAACGTATTGCTCACATATGGACACCCAGTAGGGTTGACCTCAGTATTCCATCCCATCCTCAAGTATAGTCTAAGGTCACCACAGAGATTCAGAGCACAATGCTGAACCTTCAGTGACTTGAATGTCCCCCCAAATGACAATCCGCCCCACCCAAATTCAATTCCATGGTTCATGGATACAGAGACCAGCAGCACCTGGGAGAAACCCGGGAGATGTTATCTGATAGCCTAATTATAAAGCCAGAGAATAACGGGTGCCTCTCTCCTCAGAAGTCAGCTCAGGCTGAGGATGCCAGAAATGAGCAGTCACCGCCCCACAAGAATATGTCAGGAAGGACTACATGTTTATTGATAGACATTCACAAAGCACCTAGTGAATGGCGGGACCCTATGTAAAGGAAGAGAAGAAGAAGTTTGGAGTTTACAGGGTCCCATAAGTGCATAAACAGCAGAGGCCCGTGCTGTGGGGGAGGAGGGAGGGTTTCGCAGGAGATCATTAGCTATGCTAGGCATAGACTCTACCAAAACCCACACTCAAGTAGCAAGAGACATCTGCACCTGGGAAACTTGCTCAAGGCTAGATGGCTGCAGCGTCTCCTCAGATGTGTTGGTTACAGATGGCTCTGCCCTTCCCAAGAGAACCTTGAAGCCCTAAACTAGGTCAAGGGTAGGAGAAAGAGCAGACAGAAGGCACAAGACCCAATAAGGCCGCTGAGCCATGGAGAGACAGCTGTGAACCCCCGGTCACCCCCAGTGGGGTACCCACATAGCAAGTCATCACTCCCTGAGAAGATGAGTCTTTGCTGAGTAAGCAACTTTCAGGACTGACCAACGCATTACAGCTCATGCATGAGCAGGGGGTAGCTCTGGGGGGGGGGTCCAATGAGGGCCTCAAGACCCAACATGGAAATGAGAGGAGGGGCTACACCCCAGATCTCTGACACCAATTCCACTCGTCTTTCTCTTCACCATGAGAAATGCATCTCTGCCTGGCCTGGGTATCACTGCACGGTGTGAGGGGGACACCAACTTGTGCCCTCTCCAGCCCTCTAAGCTTGAGTTTGGCAACCATGGCAAGATGTCTCTGCATAGACGGGATGTCTGAGTTATTTCCAAACATACAAGGTGATCCAGGCAGAAATGAAAAGCACAAACCATCCTAGTGGCACCCCACACCCACATAAAGGAAACAAAGAGATATACATATGGAAGCACCATGAGGTCCAAGGAAAAGAGAGCGTGCCCTACTAGGAGACAAGCTAAGGTATCAGAGAGAATGTGGCAGCTGTCCTTCAAAGGCTGACTGCAGCAATCCACAAGGTCTTCTCATTAATTATTCACCAACATCCTGTGGATGAAATAGTATTGGTCCCATTGTGCTAATAGGGAAACTGAGGCACAAACATGTTAGGTAACGCCCAAAGTCATGTTTCTGGCAAGTAGGAGAGCAAGCCTTGAACTAGGGTAATCTAGTTCCAGAGTTTATGACCCTGACCACCTCCAGCGAAAGGGGGACTTCCATGCTGTACTGCTTCCTTGCATGGGGTGCATGCAACCCAGCTTGCTCCCAAGATGGTGTGGGACAATCTGCATTGCAACACTCCAGCTTTGACAGGAACCTATTCAGGGCAGGCCATGCTGATTGTCCTTTTATGGTAATGGCTCAAAGTTGCCTTCAAGTCCATTAAAGCAAAACGGAGCCAGTTAAAGGGAACCTTTGAATAATACGACAGGAGCAGGGAGAGGGGTGGAGGACAGCAATGTAGGAGAACAAAGGTACTTAGCAATCTTAACTCTACCTGGCTGGTCTCCAAAGCAGGGTCTGGGTGCTCTGCCTGTCTCCAAGAAGTGAATTTGAGGGCAGCAAAGAAGGCTGGAGGCAGAGAGAGGAAGGAAATGGGAGGAGCAGTGCCCACGGCCAAGGAAATGAAAGAATCTGACTCCCACCAAGACATTAAGGGACAAAACTGAGAAGGGTTGGTTGTGGTAGAGGAGGGAGACCGTTAAACAGAAAAAGGTCCAGTTTTTATAAATATGTGTGGTGAATGCTTTGACCATAATGCAGACAGGGAAGAACTGAATGTGCAAAAGGCAGATGATAAGGTGATTGCCTCAGACACAGTGGGATGGGGAAAGCACTAACCAGAAGCAGATTCCAGGGGCACGGAGGTAACAGGAGGAGACCATGTGCAGAGAAGAGAGCTGATAGGGCTATAAAAGCAAAGGGAGCAGGAGAGAAGGCGAAGTACCAAAGGAGGGAGGGCATAGCAGGCAAGTCACCTGCTAGACCAGAGCTCCACTTCCTCAGCACTTAAGACAGCCCTACCCAGTTGCAAGTGTGCCCTGCAGCCCTCGCCACATCATCTGCAAACTGCCAACCGAGCAGCTCTCCTCACGTGGTCAGCACCTCTGCTCGCCACTACCTGGCCTCAGCTGACGTCACAGTCAGAGCGAAGGCAGCCAGCTCTCAAGGTCACAGACAGCCTCAGACTCAAACACAAAAGCACAAAGTCACAGGATGTCAGCGTTTGCCCAAGCTGGAGAGCATTTCTTAACCTGGACGGCAGGGTGTAAGTGTTCACTTTATGATTCACTCAGCTTGGGCATATGACATTTATCACAATGAAGCATCGCTTGCAAAGAGTGATAAGTATGTTCCTTTGCTTCCTTTAAGAAGTAGAGATAGAGATATCCTGAGCTCAGACTTCTGTGATGGACATGTCAGGCTGACCACGTGCATTTATCTCACTCGCCCTGAAAATAACAGTGGGGAAAAGGTCTGAATTGCTGTAACAAATTTAACAGGGGAAGACGCAGCTAAAAAGAGGATGCTTCACCCTAGAGAGCCCAAGAGGGCACCAGAAATATAGAACCAAAAGATGAGGTGGAAAGAGAGACTGATAGATACTAGATACTGATAGATAGTGATAGAAAGGCTGAGCCTTTGAAGCACCTCCCCCACTCACTTCCCCACTAGTGGGATGACACTCCTCAGTCCCTACCATCCTGGGAAACTGAATGATCACTAAGAAAAGACAGCATCTAGATGACTGCAATGGGAAGATCAGTCTGCTAATAACCACTATCACCCCTGTTACTTTGAAGCCCAGAGACAGCAAGCCAACAATATCCACCACTAAACTCCCTAGTGTCTCATTCTTGGACACAAAGGGAAAGCCAAGGATGGCCTGAGGAAATCTCTAACATGGCACCCAAATAAACAAGAGGAGTCTTAAGAAAGCAAACAATGGGAGGAAGCAGGGAGACCTTCAAAAACCACTAGGAATTCATATCCTCAGAGAGGTAAGATGAGATGCTGTATCCGTGACACATGGAGAAAATGGTATAAAAATAAAATGGTCTGAGTACAAGAAAGAAGACTTGGGAATTAGTAAAATAATGGGGAGGCTAAGGTTGTAGTTCAATAGAAGAGCAGTTGCCTAGCCCTAGCATTTGAGATGGGGAGAGGTGGGAAAGGGACTAAGGGAGAGAGATTGAAAATACCAAAGGACCTAATATTTGACCAGTGAGAGTTCCAGAGAGAAAGAGGACGGGGAATGGTAGCCAGAGTTGATCTCTTGGTGAGTCATATCTCCTGATAATGATGCCCTTGGATGCCCTTTGATTAAATTGGCCTAGTTACTCAGTTTTGACCAAGACAATGGAACTGAAATACCATTATTTAACTTCCATAGCTGAGTCACAGGAACCCTCGAAGCTTCCACCTTGATCTCCAGGAACACTTACTCTAGGGAAAGCCAGCCAGCATGTGAGGGCTGACCAGTGAGACTGCTATGTTGTGCACTCCACCCAGAGAGCTTGTGTAGAGAGACACAAAGCCAAGTGTTCCAAATCTGGGTCAAAACCATAGTCCCTGACATATGAAAAACCATCTTGGATGTTTCAGGCTCAGCAGAGAACCTGGGAACGGAGTCAGAGCTGATAAATGACCTTAACATATATCACCAGTGGAGCATCCCAGTCACATCCAGCATCTGATTCAGCAAGATGAGGTCCCAGACACAGTGAAAGTAGAGATGGACAGCCGGGTGCTGGGACACTACTTTAATCCCAGCACTCAGGAAGCAAAGGCAGGTGGATTTCTGTGAGTTTAAGGACAGGCTGGTCTACAGAGCAAGTTCTAGGGCAAGCAGGTCTACACAGAGAAACCCTATCTCGGGGCGGCGGGGGAGGGGGGAAAGAAAGACAAAGGAAAGAAAGAAGGAAGGAAGGAAGGAAGGAAGGAAGGAAGGAAGGAAGGAGGGAAGGAAGGAAAGTGTCAGCATGTCTCTTCAACGTGCCCTAGCTGAATTCCCAATCCACAGAAAATGAGCACAGTAAAATGATTACTGTACCGTAACAGGAGAAAATTATCAGAGAAAACAAGAACACTTCCCATGCCCCCATGCCTTAGGATCCCAAGCCTCTCAGTCCAAATATCCAGGGTTTTTTTTTTCCATGAAAAAAAGCAAGAGGAATTTTATTTAATCCAGCATGCTGGGGTCGCCCTACACATGGGGAGAGAATGACCACGCGCAGCCAGCCCAAATACCCAGGTTAACAAATGACACAAGATCTACCCGAAGCCTCAGGACTCACAAATAAATAAAAATTCAGTGGTCCCTAGAATATATATGCCAAGGAATATGAATATCCATCAGCAGATTTTTGCAATGACAACTCTGGAATGCAAGGATATAAAACTCTTCAAGATAATTTGAATCAACAATTTTATACCCACATTAACTATCAACCAAATACAGGAGCAGAATCCCAATATTCTAAGATATCTTTTTTGGAACAAGAATTCTGAAAACTGTTTTTCCTTTTACATACTTTCTTGGGAGGCTGCTATTGAAAGGGAACCATCCCTTCAACGATAGAAGGTTCTAGAGATAAGGTCTCTTGCTAGAAAAAAAAGACATAGAATATATAGTAGATTTCAGGGGGGAAAAACTATTGAGAGGAGTATAATTAAATAAATTACAATGATAAAATAAATAAAGGCAGGCACATAGAAACGTATGTTACTTTGGAAACCCAGAAATATGAATTAATTCATAATTCTAGGAAAGGCAGTTACCCAGGAAAGAAAATCTAATTGTAGTTTGTTCCATGGTTTGCTAATGATATTTATGTTGTGGTGATAAGTAAACACTGACTATTGGATGGACCAATAGATGCTGTCACTGGGAGGACATACTGTGTATTGAGGAGTCTGTGTCTCGGCCACTCCATCACTTCACTGCACTCTAAAGCCATCTCCCAAACCTCAGCTCCTCTGAACAAGCCGGCAGTGACATATCAGAGTAGGTAGGGGTTTCCATCTCTGGTTGAAACTAAGTAACTGTCCTGGTACTGGTGACTCACCGCCTCAAGGTAATGGTGTCTGGTCTAATCAATGGACAGGTTACTCCTTATCTGTGACTGTTTCACGCATTAGAGGGACAGACACTTAGGCTGTTTCTCCGCCCTGAGACAGAGCGCGACACCAGAGCTCATGCCTGCCTGCCTTTGTTTGTGGCCATGGTACATCACTGGAAGATAAATGTCATAGGTGAAGAGCTCCACCCATGACCGAGCAACCAAGCACAGAAAACTCAGCCCATAGTGGCCAGAAGTGCCACCTCAGGTGGATGTGTGAGTGCGAGGTGGGTTCCTGGTGCCTGTGGACGTCTAAAGATACAGATGGTCATGAGCTTCCATGTGGGCGCTGGGACTCAAACCCGGGTCCTCTACAGGAGCCACAAGTGCTCTTAACCACTGAGCCAACGAGGCAGCCTGAGGATGTTATTTATTTATTTCCACTGGTTAATTACCTATCAGAAGTCTTTTCAAGCCTGTAACCCCTGCACTTCACTTAGGAGACAATATCTGGAAGATTGTGAGTTTGTATTCAGCCTGTGGTGTGTGTGTGTGTGTGTGTGTGTGTGTGTGTGTGTGTGTGTGTGTGTGTGTGTGTGTGTCTGTGTGTGTGTGTCTGTGTGTGTCTGTGTGTGTGTGTGTCTGTGTGTGTATGTGTGTGTGTGTGTGTCTGTGTGTGTGTGTGTCTGTGTGTGTGTCTGTGTGTGTGTGTGTCTGTGTGTGTGTGTGTGTGTCTGTGTGTGTGTGTGTGTCTGTGTGTGTGTGTGTGTGTGTCTGTGGGTGTGTGTGTGTGTGTGTCTGTGGGTGTGTGTGTGTCTGTGTGTCTGTGTGTGTGTGTGTATGTGTGTGTGTGTCTGTGTGTGTGTGTCTGTGTGTGTGTGTGTCTGTGTGTGTGTGTCTGTGTGTGTGTGTCTGTGTGTGTGTGTCTGTGTGTGTGTGTGTCTGTGTGTGTGTGTGTGTGTCTGTGTGTGTGTGTCTGTGTGTGTGTGTGTCTGTGTGTGTGTGTCTGTGTGTGTGTGTGTGTCTGTGTGTGTGTGTATCTGTGTGTGTGTGTCTGTGTGTGTGTCTGTGTGTGTGTGTGTGTCTGTGTGTGTGTGTCTGTGTGTATGTGTGTCTGTGTGTCTGTGTGTGTGTGTGTGTCTGTGTGTGTGTGTCTGTGTGTGTGTGTGTCTGTGTGTGTGTCTGTGTGTGTGTGTGTGTGTGTCTGTGTGTGTGTGTGTGTGTGTGTGTGTGTGTGTACTAAGACCACAGGAGCAGAGGATGTAAGTGTGCAGCAGAGCAGTGGTTCTCAACCTGTGGGTCACAACCCCTTTGAGAGTCAGCTCACCCTTGCACAGGGGATGCACATCAGATATTCTCTATATCAGATATTTGCATTACAATTCATAACAGTAGCAAGATTAGAGTTATGAAGTAAGAACAAAAACAGTTTTATGGTTGGGGGTCAGCACAACATGAGGAACTGCATTAAAGGGTCACAGCATTAGGGAGGTTGAGAACCGCTGTAGTAGCCTCTTAGGGTAAGGCCTGGGTAGCTATCATTCTATTTCTGTTATTTACATTTTCTTTTAATTTTTTGTTTATATTTATTTACTATAGAGGAGGGGGTACATGAGGAAGTAAAAGGACATTGTGTGAGAGTCAGTTCTCATTTCATCCCGTGGGTCCCTGATCAGACACTGACTCGGGCCCTCTGATTTGACAGCGAACATCTTTACCTCCTGAGCCCTCTTGCCAGCCCCATGATCTTCACATTTCTGTTGTAAATATTAATATAGACCCATAAGGGAAATGTTTTCAGAGAATCCAGGGGCATCTAATGAAGTGACCTAGGTGGGAGCAGGAACCCTGCCACATCTGCTTTCTGTCTTTCTGAAATGGTTTGTCAAACCACAGTGTCAGGGCCCAGAGAGCAGATCCAGCACCTGCCACGGGGAATCAGGGCTGAGAAAAGACTGGCATTTTGGGCCTTCCTGCTGATTCATTTCTAGCTGCCCTGGTCACTTAAGTGACAAGATGATACATCAACTTCAATAGCGCTGAAGGGTCTGCCCCGGAGGCAGAGTCCTTCTCCCCCCGGGGGCATTGAAGGCAACCTCAGCAGGCAGCTGGAGCCACTGAGAATGAAGGATCCCTGCCCAGGGCCGCCATCTCCCCCTCCCAGATACACCCTGTGCCCCAGTTTGCAAGACCAAATGATGACAGGAACAGGCCACTCCTAGGCCAGCCAAGAAGTTATCCAAGCAAGCAGGCACAGCTTAATCCCCTAATCACAGAACTGGTGTGGGCACAGGAGAGAATCACTGAGCCTCTCCCCACTAGAGGAGCTAGTCACAACTACAGGACTCAGAGAGCCACATGGCCGAGGCTCTGCTGGCCTCTGGCATGCTCCCAGACAAGTTCAGCCCCACAAGTCACCTGGCTCCTTTGAACATCTGGAGACTATTTGTGGAAAGAAGAGCTCCTGGTCTGTGCCTGCCCAGGGGAAGCCTGAAGAAGCCTTCCAGGAAGATCCTGCCAGAAATGGTATTTACATACCAGGCTACGGGCCGCTCAGAGCAGGAACTGCCTCACATCTCCATCTTGCTTCCAGGGTGCATGCCTATGCTACAGGGCCTTGAAAACTGTTTGCTCATTTGCATAGATCCTACATACAGTCTCTCATGCACTTTGTTTTAATTTTTCTATTTTATGTGTGTGGGTATTTTGCCTTTATGTGTATCTAAGAATGTGTACGCCTGATTTGGGTGGGGGGTGCACAAGAGGGCATTGAATTCCCTGAAATTAGTGTTACAGCCAGCTATGATCTGTCAAATGAGTGTCAGGAATCAACCCCATCTCCTCTAGAAAAACAACAAATCTTCATTACCACTGAGCCATCTCCCTAGCCCCTTCCCATACACTCTAAGATGTCTCTACCTATAATGCCTAACACAGGAAAAATGTATGGAGTTGCTATGTTGTTTAAGAATTAGTGGGAAGAAAAGTCTACATATATTCAGTGAGATTGTGTGTGTGTGTGTGTGTGTGTGTCTGTGTCTGTGTGTGTCTGTGTCTGTGTGTGTGTTGTGATATGCATGTACTATGGTATGGTATGTGTAGTGTGGGTGTGTCTGTGTTGTGTGTGTGTGGTGTGGGTGTGGATGTGTCTGTGCTGTGCGTGTGTGGCGTGGTGTGGTATGTGTGTGTGATATGCAGGTGGTGTGGTGTGGTGTGTGTGGTGTGAGTGTATGTGTGGGGATATGTGTGTATGTGGGGAATAGGTATGGGGGATATTGTAGCGTGTGTGTGTGCATGTATGTGTGTGTTTGTGTTTGGGGGGTGTTTTCAAATATTTTGAATCTATGGTTGGTTGAACTCAGGAATGTGGTCCTGGGATTATGGAGGGCCAAAGCCGTAACATCTTCAGTGACTATGTTTATGTATTCACTACAGTCACCTTCCCCACAAAACAGTTCTGTGAGGCTGATCAGGATGAAGCAAGCAGTTTCTTCATCTAGGAAGAAGTCAGCTCTGGCTTGGAAGAGACTGGATGCTAGCTAGCTAAAGAAAGTGCACCTAGTTAGTGGACGAACTGTGCCTTGAAATCCAGAACTCTAACTGGAAGGCCTGGTCTGAACCACCTGCGCATGCTGCATGGAAGGAAGGAGAGGAGGAACAGAAGGAGAGAAGGAACAGAACCAAACAGCCCCTGAGCTCTGTGTTCTCTTTGCATGCTCTCCCAGCTCTGCAGTCCCCCAGCCCAAAGCAAGACACGGACTACATCACACTTAGTGCCCGCTGATACTCGTGACCCTACCAAAAGAAAGTAGATTTTACTTGCAATTCAAACAAGAAGCTTCCAGGGATAACAACCTGTGTTCCTCAAACCTACAGGCACACACCTCAACAGTGCTGAACAAGCAATTTCTGACTGGTCCAGAAAAGGGCTCATCTCTCTGGGGAGAGGTCTGCCAGGAGGCCACTGTTCACCAACAAGAAGTGACCACTGCTTCCTGTCCAGTTCTCTGTGTGTCTCAGAGACTGGCTGAAGTCTCCAACCTCCTGTGCTCTTCCTGGGTCTCTCTGGACAAGAGGGTAATGAGGGAGGTAAGGCAAGTGACTATTTGCCCACCTATCAGAGCTTCAGAGACAAGAGTAGCAAGGACCCCAGCCTCACGCAGCCACCTAGAGTGTATGCCAATTGCCCTACAGCCAGCAGGAACAAGGCCAACAAATGCCCAAGGCTCGAAATCCAGCACTGAAGCAAAACATCTCTATCCTGCTCTGAGCTACAGATGGGACAGATAAGTAAGATTCATAAAATGTGTTTGTTTTGGAGATTTATGGAGAGAGAGGGGAGGAGGAGAGAATGAGAACCAGGAGGGTTGTGCGAAGGGTAGAAAGAGGAGGAGAGACAGAAGACTGGAAAGCTGCCCACAGATCATCAGACCACGCAAAGGCCGTTTTCTCCAGTCCCTGGCCCTGCCCGCATGTCCCTTCCAGAGCTGAGGGACCTTGAAGTAAGGACAGAAATGGAGGTTACACCATGATAGGGAATCTGCTAATGTGCACCAGAGTCCGGTTCATACCTAGTACCATGAAAAGGAGCTAGAGAGGGGGCTCAGCAGTATGAGCACTCGCTGCTCTTCTAGAGGACCTGAGTTCCATTCCCAGCACCCACACGGCAGCTCACCCAACCATCTGTAACTCCAACCCCAGGGGATCCAACATCCTCATCTGGCTTCCTGGGGCACCAGGCACACACATGCTATACAGATGTACATGCAGACAAAATGCCTAAAATACATAAAATAAAATACTGTTTTCTTTTCCAGATGAGGAAAGAAAGAGGCAGTAATCCTTGAGCTTTTGAATATCCAGCCCCAAGGTCACCCTGCAGTCTCCTGCATTAGACAGGCTGGCAAAGATCACTCCTAAGCCCTTTTCTCTGACACCAAGGACAGTATTGAAAACAGGCCTGGGAGGTGCCCTCAGGACAGACCAAAGAGCATCCAAGTCCACATTCCTTCTCCTTGGGTAGCTAGCACTTGTTCTGTGAAATAAAGCACCCACTATGTGCCAGCACTGGCCTAACCTCTGGGAACATGGCATAAACAGGTCATTCTGGAGCCTCTGCTTCCCTCCTGATGGGCCTATGATATCACCTCATCCTTAACCACCTCCTAGACTGCTCCCTGTCCCTACCTATTATCATTATTATGTCATTTCTCACCCAGGCCACAGCTGCCACATCCTAACCCAGCTCCATCCCTCGTGCCCTGACCCAATCCATTCTTCAAGAGCGAAAGACACAGTGATCCTTCTTAAAGGAAAATTGATGACACCCAATAGGATGGCCATAACTTAAAACAAAAAACAAACAAAAAGCACAGACAATAGCACGTGTTGGCAAGGACGTGCAGATAAACACGAACACACACAAGGTTGAGGGAATATGAAATGGTGCATCCTCTTTGGAAACCAGTTTGGCAGCTCCTCCAAAGTTAAACACAGAGTTACCATGTGACCCAGAAGTTCCACGCCAAAAGAATTGAAAACAGGTGTTCAAACAAAAAAAAGTGCACATGAATGTTCATAGCAACGCTATAAACAGTGGCTAAAATGTGGGAAGAGCCCAAATGTGTACGCATGGGCAGATGAATAAATAAAATGTGGTATAGCCACACGCAGGCTATTATTCAGCCTTCAACTGGATATAAAGTAGCAATATAGGTCATGGCATGGTGAGCCACAAAAATGTTACACTAAGTGAGAGAAGCCAGCTACAGAAGACCACAAATCATACAATTGCATTTACTATGAGATGCCCGGATCAGGCAAAGCTATTGAGTTGGGCATTAGAAAGGTGACTGCCAGGGGCAGGAGGGAGGAGGGATCGAGAGTGCCTTGGTAGCAGGGAGAGTTGACGTTTGGATGGTGAGTTCTGAAGAACGGTGGAAGGGATAGTCATAAAATATCCAAAATAAACTTAATGCTACACAGCAATGTTTATCAATTGACGTCTAAAATGGTACATTGTATGTGGCATGAATTTTACCAGGATAGAGTGAAAACTTGCCTGGCATCCCAGCCCTCAAGAAACAGAGGGAGGGGGTTCCTGAGTTCAAGGTCTACCTGGGTCACATGTTGAATTCAAGGCTAACCTAAGCTGCATAGCAAGACTCCATCTCAAAAAAACAAAAGGAGAGAAATAAAAGTGAAGTCGATTGTCATTCTCCCTCCTCTCTGACATCCTGCTGTACTCCCCTACCCCTTCCTGCCTGCCCTCCTCACCCACCCAGGCTGAATGGCCACCGATTCCTCCAGCTGGCCATTCTCATATTCACACTAGTCCACAGAGCATGCCCCTCACCCTCCCACAGCCACAATTCCCCAGATTTTGTCTACCTATGTCCTGTTCACCCCTGGACCTCTGTTCTATGTCCCTTCCTTAAGATGTTGCACAGGGGTATCTTCTGGGCCCTAGTGTTCTCTATTGCTGTTGTTTCCGCTGCCCCCACGTAATAGCCAATTCAGTGCCTGTCTTCCACGTTGGACTATGAGTACCAGGCATCGAGTAATCTGCCTCATTCCCTGCAGGACCTCCTGGCACAATAGCTTCCAGAGTGTCAAGTCAAGGGGAAGGACCAGGGAGGAGCAGAACCCTTCACTGTAAGAAGGGCGTGTGCTGGAGGAAGGGGATGGAGGGAGGGAGCCAAGCCAGTGTATGGCTGACTGTACCTGGTCAGCAGAGATGGTTAATAAATGCTGTACATTCATGTGTGTGACACACATACATGCATACACACACATGTATGCATGCACATACATGGGTACAAAAAATAGATATGAAACAGTCATAGCATAAACCATCTTAGCCATTTTAACATATACCCTGTGTCATACAGAATGGTGGAGTCCAGTCCCAATGGACAAATTTACAGAACACTCCCACACCTAAGGAACATGGAAGAGGAGGGGGTGGAAAGACTGTAAAAAGCCCAAGTAACAGGGAGTTTGCTGTGAGATTGTGTCCCCTAGAAAACTCAGAAGTTTGGTCGGAGAGATGGCTCAGTGGTTAAGAGCACTGACTGCTCTTCCAGAGGTCCTGAGTTCAATTCCCAGCAACCACATGGTGGCTTACAACCATCTGTAATGGGATCTGATGCCCTCTTCTGGTGTCTGAAGACAGCGACAGTGTGCTCATATAAATGAAATAAATAAATCTAAAGAAAAGAAAAGAAAAAAGAAAAGAAAAGAAAACTCAGAAGTTACATCCATAAAGTCTCACCAACATGGCGGACTAAACATGACTGAACAAGGAGGATTCAAGAGACACGCTAACGTGGAAGGAGGAAAGCTCGCAAGACCTCAACCCTGCATAAGAGCTACAGGCAACTAAAGAATCCGGGACAATCTTCCCCATGAAAGAGCACACCAACTGCTTGCCTAGCACCAAATGGTCAGCCCTGAAAAAATACATACAAGTAATATGACACATGCTGAGCAGGTTATATTTAGGAATATATGTATATACACCTTCATATATGTATATAATAACAATAATAAAAAGAGGCCATGGATTTGAAAGAGAGCAAGAAAGCCTATATGGAAGGGTGGAGAGAGGAAAGGGATGGGAGAGATGATGTAATTATGGCATAATCTCAAAAATAAAAAATAAGTGCTTAAATGTTAGATGAGTATATTATTTTTTAAAATGTCTATGGTGTTGCAACAGCCTACCTGTCATCCTGGAAGGAAGCTGGTCTGTTCCTATATGAGTAGCTAATTAATATACTGTGTGGTTCAAAATCAAAAAAAAAATGATCAGAAAATTGTGTACCACATACATGCCTAGTGTCCATGAAAACCAGAAGAGGTGTCAGGTACCCTGGAACTGGAATTACAGGTAGTTGTGAGTCACCATGTATGTACTGAGAATCGAACCCTGGTCTTCTGGAAGGACAGTTGGTGCTCTTAATCACTGAGCTAGCTACCAAAGCCCCCGCTCTGCCTTATCTTTGTTCCAATCTATCCAGTTCCTGGTCGGCCCCTGAAATAACTTTTACATACCCATGTAAAGCTTCTTTATGCAAACATACTGCAGAGAGAAAAGCCCCTTTGTAGCTGTGGGAGTCGATTCTTATCACCTCAACCACCCACTGAAGCCTCACTTACCAAAATCTGAGCGTGCACTAAACTAAGTCCCTTGTACAGAATGTCACCATACTTCCACATAACCTGTGCAATCCTTCCCCATCTCAAAATCATCTCTCGGTGACTCTTGACGCCTAAAACAATGGCAACGCTTTGAAAACAGCGCCACGCCAGCTCATTTAGAGAGCAGTGGGAAGAATAAAAGTCTGCACATGCTCAGTACAAGAACAATTTCTTTTCAAGTAGTTGCCGTCAAGTTTGGTTGAACCTATGAGGACAGACCCTGAGGATGCAGAGAGCCATCTGTACAAGCCAGCACAAACACAAAGTCTTGTTTCCCCAATTTTTTTTTCACACAAAAGCATGCATCTGCTACATTCTATTCTGCACCTCACTTTCATTATGTGAAGTTTTTTGGGAACCATGAGATCATCACCCACCCCGCTTCTCCATTCTTCAAGTGCAGGAGACGTCTGCGGCATGCATGCGAAATGACCAATGAGATCAGTTCCCTCTAGACAAGCATCTGGCTGTTTGCAGTATTCTACTACCTCAAATAATTCTCAGAAAATTCCAGTCAATGAACTGGTATGCTACTCCGAAGTCTGAGAAACTGCCAAAGGGGATTCACTGTGTCAAAAAAGTACAGGTTTTCACCTTCTGGGGTGTGTGTATGTGTTTGTGTGTGTGTGTGTGTGTGTGTGTGTGTGTGTGTGTGTGTGTGTGTGTGTGTGTGTTACTCATGCAGGGAGAGGTCAGAGGACAGCCTCAGCTATCATCCTCAAGAGCTGCCCACCTCCTCTGAGACAGAGTAGTCTCTCACTAGGCTGCAGCTCATCAATCAGACTACGGTGGCTGGCCAGTGAGCCCAGAGATGCTCCTGTCCCTACCGCACAGCGCTGAGATTACCCACATGCACCACCATGATGGCTTTTTATTCCAGTTCTGAGAACTGAACTCAGGTCCCCAAGCTGTTGAGCCATCCCCTCAGTTCCACTGAAAGGACTCTTACCACTACACAGCCTACCCTCTGGCTCTCAGAACAAGCACCTTCCCCATGCTGGCTTAGAAATAAACACAGAATCGTGTCCAATCACAACCCCCTCCTTAGAATTTGCCTCACTAGAGTTGTTGAAAAAATAGCTTTCATTCCTCTCTAGAGGTCAAGAAGCTAAAACGTTTTGTCCACAGTGAACTACAACTGTAGACCCAATATCACAGAGATGGATGACCCAGGAAGATAAAGCCAATCCAAAGACAGAGAGGGACAATGCAGATGGCCCTGGAGCCAGCTGTTCCTGACGGAGGTCCTTGCACACGTGGGAATGCCTGCCAACAACCTGCTCTGTTCGGCTAACTGGCTCTCAAGGGGCCTGATTAGTGTGCGCTGTACAGAAAGGAGAATCCCAATTTGGTTATAATTGGAGAAATGGGTAAAGATGCAGATGTGACTCTGTGGAGTCTGGATGAACAGACAGAAAAAGAAAACACAGAACAGCTAAGCAGTGGTCACCCCTGAGTCTCTGTCCCCAAGCTAGGGTTACATATAATTTTTTTTTTATTTTAGTCTCTTTAACTTTTCTGCTTTTTCTAAAATTTCTGCAAGGAACATGGATTTTAAAATATGTTACAATTAAAAATAATAACAACCTCAGGTTGGTAAAAAGCAGCCCAGAATGAATTGAGAGGATGGCTCCAAGCCATGCAGTGGTCAAATCAGCCCCAAAGCCTAGACTGCAGGCTGCTCAGGCCATCCACACTTGGGCAGATGCCGCCCCTCACAGGATGGGCTGGAAGGTCACATCTACTGTGTCACTGAATCCAAGCCTTCACTGGAATGGCCCAGACTCCTCTCAGGCCCCGCTGCTGTGGAAACAGCAGTCTCACCCAGCACTATCTGTGAACTGCAGCAGAGGGGAATGCCTGGAGGAACAGGTGGTTCACACAAAGGGACCCAAGGCTTCCTCGACAGCTTCTGGGAGAAGGAAGTACCCATCAGGAGCGTGAGGGGTGGGGCCACTAGGGATCTTTAACTTCTCCATATGGAGTGTTCAAGAAGAGAAGACTTTGGCTTGCTTGAGGTCCCCAAGGCTCATGGGTTCTAAACATGCCTCAGTGCTTAGCGGCTAGGCTAAGGCTACTGTGCCCTGCACAGCTTCAACTAGAATCAGACACCCTCTCAGTTTTGCCTTCCACAGGGAGGGTCTGGGATCTTTGTTTTCACTATTTCAAACACTTGTGATAAGATAAAAAAAATGCCTAGAACTTTCCATCACCCCAACTAAAAACTCTATATCCACAAAACAAATAATTCACAAAACAAGGGCTCCCCACTCTAGGCCCTGGAAATCTATATCCTACTTTCTGGCTCTAAGTTTGCATAGGCCGAGCCTCTCAAGAGTATGCTACAGACTGAACGGCTATGTACTTCCAAATCCATTTGCTGAGCTCCTTCCTACCTCCCCCACCAAGTGATGGTCTTGGGAGGTGATCCGGTTGGTAGGGTAAAATTGTCATGAGTGGGGTTTATTCCCTTACAAAGGAGGACCCACCAAACTCCCCTGGATCTTCCTCTGTGAGGACATAGTAAAAAGATGGCTGTCAGGAAGGGAAAGACAACTCAATGGTTAAGAGCACTCGCTGCTCTGGTTAAGAGGCTGAATTTGACCCCCAGTGCCCACATGGCTCAGAGCTATCTGAAGCTCCATTCCAGGGGCTCTGACACTGTCTTCTGGCTTCCACAGTCACTAGGCATGCATATGGCACAAACAAGCAAGCAGAACACGCAGATACATAAAATCTTTTTTGAAAAGAAGGAGGAGGAGGTGGTGGAGGCACCTTGGGACAGGAAGCAGCCTTCACCAGGTACCGCATCAGTCCAGGCCTTGACTATGCAATTCCCAGGCCCTGGATGGTAAAGAAATAAATGTCTGTGCCTTAAACCATCAGGTTTCTGATAGCTTGTTACAGCAATAAGAACAAAGTAAGGCAGAATGGAACCCCAGGGACCTGTCTCTTTGTGTTTGGCTCATTTCACTTACCATAATGTCTTGATTTCCTCCCTGTTGCGAGACGATTCCATTCCATTTGTAGCTGAATAGTACTCCACTGTATGGATCCACCACTTTCTGTTCATCCTTCCACTGCTGGAGGACACTTGTGTTGCCTCCACACAGGGCTGTTCTAACTAGTAACTAGATTAATTCTTACATCCTAAGAGTAGACTTGCTCAATAAAACTTCTGATTGCGGCAGTAATCCCACTCAGGAACAAGTAGAAAGGGTCCATTAGTCTTATCCCCATCTCTCAGCAAGGAAAACTGCAGACATTCTGGATTATTACAAATCTGTGGCCTCCCTGTGAGGTTTCAGGCTGCCCCTCTGCCCTTCTGCAGTTCTGTTTTTTGGCTATCCAAGGGTCTCTACCTCTCAGACCCTGAAACTACTGCAGGACCTGGTTCTCCAGCCAGGGAGTGAGTGGATCATACAAAGCAGCTCCACTCTTAGCCAGGCCCTGTGAACAAAAGTGCTCTCAACCTGGAAGAACTGCAAACAGACTAAACTCAAGAAATGCAGGCTTTCCAGGTGATGGACAACTGGGACCCATGATGCATTAACAGAAGAGGATTGGAAGCACTGCCCAGACCTAGAGCTGAGGGTTCAGCGCAGAGCTAACCTGTTCTCTCAGGCAATGTCTGACAGCCTCACCACCTAAGACAGACTCAAGAAAAGGAGTCCCAGAGGTGAGCATACTGCAGGAGTCCAGAGACCCCAAGCTGCTGCGCCTACCAGAAAAAACCTTACCCAGCACAGCCATGGTGCCCTGAATCTGGGAGAAATCAGCAGCTGAGCTTCCAGCCAGAAATGCAAGGTTGAACCAAGATCAAGACCAACTACCCCAGCCGGCCAGGAAAGAGCCACGGCTGGGGTTCCTACCTGCCCACTGCCAACAGCACAACTTCCTCAGGCCACCCTTCCTTTGTTCTCAGCCAAGCATCTCCTCTCCCAGAACCAGGGATGGCCACAAAACTCTGACTCCTGACACCAGAGACATCCCTCTACCCAAAGATCAAAGGCGGGGATTTTTTTTTTTGTATGTGAGTGCTTCACCTGAATGTATGTACATGCACCATGTATATGCCTAGCGCCCAAGGACCAGAGAGGGTGTTGGATCCTCTGGAACTGGAGTTACAGACTGTTGTGAGGTGCCATGTGGATGCTGGGAACCAAACCCATGTGCTCAGCAACAGTAGCAAGAACTCTTAACCCCTGAGTCATCTCTTCCAGTCCCATTATTTCTGATTGCTTCAGATAAATTACCAATCAGAATCAGGTATGGCTCGTATCTATACTCCCAGCCCTAGAGAGTCTAAAGCAGGATTGTACAAGTATGAGGTCAGACTAAGCTGTAGAGTGTGACCCTATCCCCAAAGTCCAAACAAATAGAAATAATCAGAAGCAGAGTTACCTAGGGTGAACCCCTGCCCTTCCTCTAAGGTACAGACTATCTGGTCTCTGCTTAACGGGACTGCAGTTCAGAACGGAGTCTTAGGTGCCACACTGCTGAGCCTGCTCTGGGCTGCTACACGGCCTGAAGGCTGGGGGAGGCGGAGCAGACAAGCTTTCCACTGCCTAACCTGGCCTTCTTCCCCTGACATTCAAAACCAGCCTCGGCATGCCCTCAGGCCACCCTGACAACCTCATTTCCACCACTGCCCAGGTGAAATTCATACTACAGTCAACCCAGCTCGAGGTGACCCGTGCCTGTCCCGCCTCCATTCCTTTGTTGGTGATCTCTAGCTAGAAAGCAGCCGATGAAAATCCTGTCCAGTCATGGGCCATCTAGCCAACAACTGCATGATGTCTTTCATGGGGATTATCCCTGACTTCTGACCTCCCAAATACCACTTCAGAACCCACACATTTTTGCCTTGGGTTTCCCCCCTGACATAGCAGGTTTCTCTTGCTTGAGTCAGGAAGAGGGTCTTGTCCCCCTGACCCTGTCACATGGTCCCTAGCACACACCTGCACTCCATAAATACCAATAGAGGAGAACGCAGGAGTCGGGTATTTAGAACATACCCACTTCCACAATGGGCTGCAACTAGCATTTGTATTTAAGAGCAGAAACAGGACTGGTGGTACAGTGCAGGCTAAAGGCACTTTCCAGAAATGAGGTGTGGCACAGAGGGACAGTGATGTGGACCCAGGTGCCTCTGTTCCCATCGCTTCCCCCACAGCCTGTGTCCAGCCTCCACAAGCTTGTGCCCTTGGGAGACCTTCTCAGCTACCAAGGTTTGCCTTTGTTGATGTCACACTCAGAAGCCTTTCCCAGATGTCACACTCAGAAACCTTTCCCAGAACACGCTCAGGTCTATTTTCCAGATAGCATGTTTCCGTTACCTTTATAGTTTCTGCTTTTGCATCTTGGATTAAACATCTTATTAAAATATATGTCCTATTAAAATACAGAGCATGTGGGTAGCCGTGGCTGCAGCCAGGCCCCGAAATTCCTGTCTAATTAGTGAGGACAGCTGCCAGGCAGCCAGGATGCCCTTTAGCTTTTCTGAGGCCTAATGTGGCACACCATTCCCCAACTTGACGCTCCTTCACCCTTCAGCTTAGACCAAGAATTCAGAAGAAGCCTGGCTGCTCCAGACACCTGTCCTGTCCTTCCCATATCTGTGTGTGCATGAGTGTGTGTGTATGTGTGTGTGTGTGTGTGTGTGTGTGTGTGTGTGCATTCACGAGTGTGCATGAGTGTGTGTGCACCAGTATGTATGTGTGCATGAGTGTGTGTGTTTGCATGAGAATGTGTGTGCACCAGTATGTGTGTGCGCATGAGTGTGTGTGTTTGCATGAGTGTGTGTGCACCAGTATGTGTGTGTGTGCATGAGTGTCTGTGTGCACCAGTATGTGTGTGTGCATGAGTGTGTGTGTATGCATGAAAGTGTGTGTGCACCAGTATGTGTGTGTGCATGAGTGTGTGCACCAGTATGTGTGTGTGCATGAGTGTGTGTGCATGAAAGTGTGTGTGTGCATGAAAGTGTGTGTGCACCAGTATGTGTGTGTGCACCAGTATGTGTGTGTGCACCAGTATGTGTGTGTGCATGAGTGCATGTGTGTGCATGAGAGTGTGTGTCTGTGTGTGTGTGCATGAGAGTGTGTGTGTGTGTGTGTGTGTGTGCATGAGAGTGTGTGGAGTATGCTGAGGTGCCACGGGTTTTACGCTTGGAGTTTTGTTCCGAGCCTAGTCACCTTCCCTACAATCCCCTTCCTGAGGACTGAAAAGTGAGCAGAGCAAGCTGAGTACTTTGACCAGGGGCCACATGCTGAGTAGGAGGGGGAAAGAGATGGAGTGAGGCATCAGATTGTCCCCGAGCTGCTGCACGAGCTGGGTGGCAGGAGACACTATGAAAAACAGACTGAATGAAAATAATTGACATTACAGGAAATAAAATTAAGTGAGGCCCAGGCACCATCCCAGAGTAAGGCCAGAGTAGACTCCATCTGGACTCCCAGACTATGGCAGGTCCAGAACGAGGCTCCATCCATGTTCCCTCCCTGTCCAGTGCATGCCCAGGGTGGTGCTACAGGCATGCTCCTCACCCAGTGCGTAGCCAAAGTGAGACACCATGCATGCCCCCAGCCCAGTGCATACCCAGAAGGAGTCTCCATCCACAGTCTGACTCCACCCCCTTTTTATATTTTCTTAAGCTTATGTAATACATAATTTCTGTCACTTTCTGTGATGGTCATTCCAGGGGCGAGGGAAGGGGAATATCCAAGGCAGGTCCACAGCACTATTTCAGTCAGCTCCTACAGTGAGCCCAGCTCAGGGGCAGGTCTCCTTGGACTGATCACAATACACCTATCCCAAGCCAGTGGAGCCAAGAGAGGCAAGGCTGGGCTTACAGAGTTACCCTGAGAGCTGCTCACACTAGGCCTCAAGCCTCTCATATCCTGTGCATCAAGACTGAAGCGGATAGCACTGTGGGCAAGTGTAGACACGTAGTGAACAGGTGGCCAGCATTTTAGGAAGGCCCCAGTAACTTTGCCAGAGCTACTGGTTTCTCCGGGGATGACTAAAAAACAAAAGTTATATCACGAAATCTACAATCTTAAAAATATAAACTTTAGGGGAAAAAAATAAAAACAGGAAAACTCCATGATTTCAAGGCTAGCCTGGTCTACATAGCAAGTTTCAAGTTAGCCAGAGCTTCGCAGTAAAACCCTGTTCAAGGGGGAAAAAAAAGGAGTGGAAAAATGGCTCAGTTGTCAAAAGCACAGGCTGCTTCTCTAGAGGACCCGAGTTTAATTTCCAGCACCCGAGTGGCAGCTAACAATCTGTAACTCCAACTCTGGGGAATCCGATGCCCTCTTCTCGCTTCTGTGGCACCAGGCATGTATGTGGCACACAGACATACATGCAGGCAAAACACGCATACACATAAAATAACAATAAATAGATCTCAAAAAACCAGGAGACCTGATCTGTGAACCTAGCACAGACTCTAGCAGATGGCAGTGCCACCAGACAGGACTCTGATTCTCTGCCATCCATTTCGTACCCCCAGCGCCCACTGCGGTGTGTGCTGCAAGGTTCCCTAGGGATCTGAGGACCCTGCAGGAGCCACTTTCTGACCTCTGCCTCAGGGTGCAAGTTCCTAGTTGGCAGGGATGGCACTGCTGTCACAGTGAAAGACAGGGGAACCCTGCAGCCACTCCCACGCTGCTCTGGGACTCCTATCTGTTGGTGAATCTGCATGTTCTCCTGGAGGTGGACAGGGTGCTTTACCACCGAAAGTACTCGCCCATGACCTCGGGAGCCATCACCGTGTCCTGCCCGAGTCTACCTTACAGCACTCTGTACGGTTAGTAACAACCTTTACAGTAAAGAAACAGAACAAGGCATAGGCAGGAGAAGAGACAAGGGAGGGAGACTCTCACCAAAAGGCCTGACCCTTCCTCCTACAGAGAAGTAGGCTAATCCCAAGGCTCCGCAGAACCAGCTACCTCAGGGCACTCATGAGGCCAGTGTGTCTCCAGAGAGGTGCCCAGCTCCTGGAGGGCTCCAGGCAGGACTTGGCTAAGGCACCAGCCTTCATGAAACTGTGTTCACAGCTGATAAGCTTAAAAGCAAGTGACATTTTTTTAAAGCACCCTTGCTCCAAGGGCAATGAATAATCACAGTGTTGGCTCCAGGTTCTCACTGACTACGTCTGGAAGAAGAGAAGGTCAAACCAAGTTCACTGGGCCCTAGAAACCAGTTTTTGTTCCCTGACACCATCCTCTTGAGAGAAGATTCAGGGCTCCCACTTACACACTCCAATGTTGAGCTGAGCACAGTGGCACACAACTATAATTCCTGTCTTTGGGGGACAAGGATAGAAGGACCATGAGTTCAGGCTAGCCTGGGACTATACAGCAAGTTCCAAGTAAGCCTGAGCTACAGAGAAAAAACATGCTTTTAGAGAGAGAAAAAAAAATCTGTCTGTTTCATCTGGGTGGTGTCTACACAGGTCAACCTGTATACAGAACTCTTGGCTCTCTCTCCTTAAGATGTGCACCTTTATCATGTACACAACACTTTCATACATTAGTAACTGAAGCCACGGCATGCATAGAGAGCTTATATCCAGCCAGGCTCTGCAAAGGCCTTTATCTTAGTTTCTGAATGAACCCTTGCTATGACTTGAATTTTCAAATCCCTCTGGGGGCCAGAGAGATGGCTCAGCACCCACAAGGTGGCTCACAACCACCCATAACTCCAGTTCCAGGAGACCTGACACCCTCTCCTGACCTCCACAGGCACCAGGCACACGTTATGTGCATACATGTCAGCAAAACACACACATACATAAAGTAAAAATAAATAAATCTTTTTAAACATCCCCAGTGTTAAGGCTTGTGTGTTTAGTAAGGGTTTGATTGCCAACAGATGGGCTCCTGAGGGATTACTGGAACAAGAGAACTCTGACGTCAGATGGGTGACCTATTGGTAACTGAATGGACCTAGGGGGTGAGGCGTAGTGAGAGGACATAGGCACTGAAGGCATGCCTTTGGAAATGGTACCTTGTCCCTGGACCCTTCCTCTTCATCTGTCTGCTTCCCACTACTGTGACGTGGCGAACAAGTCTACTCCTGCCTCGCCACCCCCTCCCCACTCCACCCTCTCCAGCCAGGATGCTCTGCCCTTTCACAGGGCAGCTGACCACAGGCTCACATCTGAAATTGGGAATTAAAACACACTTTTCCTCTTTCATGCTGTTTCTCTCAGGCACAACAACAAAACTGACTAACACGGTTGAGTCAGGAGCACAGCCACACAGACTGTGGGAATGGACCCCTGTAGTCCCAGGACTGGGGAGGCTGAAGACACCAGATCATGGTTTCCAGGCTATACAGCAAGACCCGGTTCTCAAAGCAAATGACAACACAAGGTATCACACAGCCCCTGGAACGTGTTAAGGTTCCTGATGTTCCACTTCTAACTGCGCTTATCGCTGCTCTTGGCCTCTGAGTCTCAGTTCCTCAAGAACCAGCAAATAAATGGCAGAGTTAAGGGGCTGAAGTATAGCCTGACTGGCTATAACTCAATCAGGGGTTCTGGGTTTAGTCCCCATCAGTCCCACTGCAAACTAAAATAGAAAAGAAAAAAACTAGCAGAATTCATAAAGATGTGCACGTAAACCCTTAGCTTAGGGATTAACGAATAGAGAGCTACAAAGTGTGTTGGTTTGGGGCTGGTGACGGTGGCTCAGCAGATAAAGCCCTTGCCCTGCAAGCAGGAGGCCCCGAGTTCAGATCCCCAGGACCCATGTCAAAGCTGGGCTGCCACAGCATCACAACCCCAACACTTGGGAAGCAAGGACTTGGGACTTCCCAGCCAAGCTGATGAGTTAGCAGCAGTTGGTGAGCTACTTGGCTCAGCAAGAGACCTGTCTCAATAAAGGAGAAAGTAATAAAGCATTATTGACCTTAGGTCCACACACACACACATATACACACACGTATACACAGCATACACATATACACATAAAATAAATACTTTTTAAAAATGAAAACGGGAGGCCAGAGAAAAGGTTCGTCAGGTGAAAGTGTGTGCCACCAAGAGAGATGACCTTCCTTGTATACTGAGACGTCCCATGTTGGAAGGACTAAACCAGTTCCCACAGAGCTGCCCTCTGACCTCTACATGAACACCATGGCATGCGCATGAAGAGCACACACATACACGCAAAGACATACATGGAGAAATAAATAGTAGAATCATGATCTATGGGCTTGTTACAAGCACCATCATCCCTCATCCTGGGACACTGGTGTTTTGTCCATCTTTGCCCACAAGAAACTCCCCAAATCTCAGACATTTTCACACCACCTTCCCGATTTTCCCCAAATCCCAATACCACCTGACAATGACTTTCCAAACACTTTTCTTTAAATTGACTTGCAATTTTTGACTTAAACAAGTTTGCTTTTTTAAAATGTTATGTAACTTCCACGCATGGAAAACCAGCGTAGCTTGCCAGAATTCATTTTTCAAAATAGCTATTAAAATAAAAAAGCACTTGTCCACCTGAAAACATCTTGCCTACCTCAGTTGCTTTTTATGGATTGGGTAGGCAAGAACCTCAGCTGGCAGGGGGCGGGGCTGTGGTTGGAGGGAGGCCTCATCCGAAAATGACTTAGACTCTTCCTGGGCCCTTGGGCAGCTCTGGTGTGCACAGACATGACTTTTGATGGTTGAACCCAGCAGGCCTGGCAAGTCCTCTATTTGGCAACACCATGGTAGGGAGCCATCTGTGAGCCATGCAGACTCCAAAGAGATAAAACTGTGTTTAGAGAGAAAGATGTATTAGCTAATAGCAATTGTTCACTAACTCAGACGCCCACTGGCCATAATGAAGAGAATCTGCCTTTGCCTCTCGTGAAGCAGCTTGGGGATGGGAGCTCTCAGAATCCAGGGCCAAGGGCAGCCCAAATGCCCTGCCCAGCCTAGGTCCCAACATCATGCAGGAATCGGAAGAATTATGGGAAGACAAATAGCCATTCTTTGCCTTTGTCCCTGAGACCTCACAGAATGGCCTCAGATGAGAAAAGGACACCTTGAAACCTGCCTCAGAATGGCACTGCACCATTGACAGGCTGTTGGAGACCCAGGCTATGAGCACATTTTACTTGGGGAGGCAAACGCCTCTTGAGCATCCCTCCACTCATTCAACAAGTATCACACTGAACATCTCCTGTTCTAGGCAATGAAGACTCAGTTGTGACATTGGCAAAGCCACTGGTCTCCATTCACATCCTAGAGAAAGTAACCGCCAATACAACTTTTATTGCATGAACTGGGCATCAGTTCGCATAAGCACGACAAAATAAGTAAATCATAGCAAAGGAAGGGCAACTGAAGTGAAGGCTTAGACTACCTGGCCATGGGAGCTTTGGGGGGAGATGGCACAGGAGTCCAGTGGAGAAAGTAACATTCAATTAAGTCACAAACAGCAGGTGCAAAGGGCCAGGGGCAAGAATGTGCTGGTAAGTTCCAGGGACAGAAGGAAGGACTCTGCAGCAGAAAAAGAATCATGGGGCATGGTGGGAGGAGGTAAGACTGCTGTTGGCTTTCCTCTGAGATACAATGAAGAACCAAGGGGACACAGGGCTTTTCTCTATGGGTAAAAGGCTTGATTTTATGTGACTCTTTCAAACTCCCAGATAAGAGCTAGAAGCAAGGACACAAAATGGGACAGTAAACTAATTGCTCCCAAGCCTGTGGTGGTGGTGCACACACCTAATCTCAATATTCAAGAGCCTGAGGCAGGAGGATTGAGAGTTCAAATCACCCTGGGCTACAGAGTGAGACTCTGTCTCAAAACTAAACAGTGGCTCAAGAGAAATCAGATCAATTCATTTATACCTTGGGTTCTATCCATTATTCCAAGGGTCTGATTCTCAAATGCTCAGAGAAATTAGGCATGGGAAATTGGTTAAAAGGAGATCTTTGTTCTTTGAAACAAGGACAGCTAACCAAGCAGGTAGCATCCAAACATCAGATGTGAAAAGGCAGGAGACTGGCCCTTCAGAAACAGAAGGCCCCAGCCACCTCCCAGGACAAGAGCGAGCTCCCATGTCTTCAGGGCTGGGAAGTAGATAGGTTCCTGCCCTATGCCTTTTCCAACTCTGGAACACTGGGGCTGGGAGGCCTGGGCTCCTGGACACCTCACAAGCTCAGACTTTACATCAGCCAGCTCCTCACAAGGCTGTCTCCAAACCAAGTCTCCTCCCAGACACCAGGTCCAAAGCTCAGGAACCCATAGCCGCTAGCTCACCAAAATAGATAGCAGATACCTCCAGCAGTTCAGTCAGTCAAGCGCCTCAGGGTTCACCAAGTTGAACCCTGACAGAGCATGTAGTCTAAACCTATATGATAACACACAGATAACATGTCAGGTGGGAGAGCTCAGTAAACAACACCAGGATCAATGACCACGAAACCCCCACTGTGGGAAACGTCACAAACTAACAAGCCAGGCTAAGGTTATGGTTTTATGGTAAAGCACCCGCTTAGTGTGAGCAAGTCCCTGGGGTCGGGGAGACAAAGGAGGCAGAGGGGGCTCGTTCCTTCAGTAAATAAACTGTAATAAAAATAAAAAAGAGTTTGAAAAATGTGTAGATTGGGAAGTACACCCATCTCACCTGATTGTCTGAATCTTGACTCAGAAAACCTCTTACGACGATGGAGAAATTAGAGTATTGACTAGATAGATTGTAGAATTACACTGTTGGGCTGGGAAGATGACCCAGTGGCTCAAAGCACATGCAGAGGATGTGAGTTCAATTCCCAGCCTGGGGTCTGTGTGTCCCCCACACTCACACACATGCTAAGTAGGTGCTCCACCAGTGAGCTGCATCTTCAGACTCAGTCCACTTGGCCTGCCTAAATTGTCCAGGCTGGTCTTGAACTCACTCTGTAGCCCAGGTGGGTTTTGAACTTTTGATTCTTCTGCCTCGGCTTCCTGAGTAACTGGGGTTGCAGGCCCAGCTCCCCACAACCCTCATATCCTACAAAAAGGTGCTCTGGGCTTCATCCACATCTACCTGGTGTTAAAGAAAGCAGGCTCATCTCCATCAGCCCATTAAAGGAATTCCTTACACTGTGATTTCAAGCTACATTATCAGAGATGTCAGATCCAAGCACAGCACTGAGTTGGTCAGCTCCCCTATGATGGAAGCCTTGCAGATAGCCAAAAGGAGACAGAACCTCCAAGCTATTCCAAACTCTGGAAGAGGTTTGTTAAGACTGATGAGCCAGGCTGGTGAGATAGCTCAGAAGACAAATGCCTCTACCAGCATTTGAAGTCCAGAGTTCAATCCCCAAAGCCCACATGGTAGAAGGAGAGGACTGACCCCAGCAAGTTGTCCTCTGAACTCTTTTATCTTCTCTATGGCACACGCACACATATACACAATAAGTAAGTATAATAAATTTTAAGACTGATGAACCCATGCACATTTCTAAAATGGGTAAATTGAGGTTGGAGCTTTGAGCACATCTCCTTAGGACCTACCAAGAGACCCTGGGAAAATCTCCTGACTTCTGACCCATAAGACACCTGTCCCAAGATCCTTTTCCCTGGCATGTCCATTAGCACTTTAGTGTGTAATATCTCCAAGCAGCACAGAAAAGAGATGGCAAGGATCACTAGAACATCAGTACCAGCTACACGTGACCATTTCAGCCCTGAGGCAAAGAGCCCAGAGTCTTCTCTGCATACGCCTGTCAATTAGGTGCTGGGAAGATCGATGGATGGATCGAGCCTTCCGGAAGGATGGGGAGGGACCTGAGTCTGAGCTGACCCCATGATGAGAGGAAATGGAAGGAAGAACTCTGTGAATTTAACACCCAGCATGCAGTTTGGGGAAGACTTAGCAAGAGCTGGCAGCTGCCACCTGCCCCTAGACTCCCCGTGGCCAGTAGGCACCCACAGAGTGAGAGTCAATAGTGTACACCACACTGATTCCAGACACTTAAAGACACAAAAATTCCAGAATAAAGCAAGGGAAGAAACAAAGTCCACTTCATACTAAGATAAAGCCAATACTCTCTGTGAGGAGGGTAAGTGCATGGCTAGAGGCATCAGGCTATAACAATAGAAGCACCAGACGAAGCTAAGGGTAAAGGAAGACCACCATGGTCTGCCTGGCTGGCAGTCAACAGCTGAGAGCATCCAGGAAGGGCAGATTACCATGAGTCATCCTTACCCCAGCAGACCTCTCCCCCAGAAGACCCCCCCCAGTCTGCTGCTACCTCATTGTATACCCCTAACCTATGCCCATCTCTCTGACTCCTTTGCCTCTACACGATACGCCTTGACCACTGCTGGTAAGGTTGTTACCACCAGACACATCTTTCCTTAGTCATCAAGGGCACAGGGCCAGTGAGGGATGGGAGTCATTCAAACCACACCCCCTCCATCCTCAAGAGCACTGGAGACTTTTCGACTATATCTTCACCACATTATAGCACTTGGGCCTAAGCAAGCCCTTGGTGTGCATTCACAATGTGAAGCTCAAAGAATTGAAACCTATACCATTACCTCATAGTCAATAGGTGAGTCAAGGCTCAAAGTTCTACATTGTACAGGGGGCTTTCTACCCCAGCACACATTCTGTCTTTGGTCAGGAGCTGGTTGGATGCATCTGCCTTCGTGCTCAGGATGGAACCTATGTCTCTACTCATGTTAGGACTGTGTTCTACCACCGAGCCATGTTCCGAATCCTCCCTCATTTTTTGAGACAAAGGTTTACTAAGTTGCCCAAAGTTGTCCTGAATTCACACTGAAGCCCAGATAGGCCTTAAACCTGTGATCCTCCAGTCTCAGCCTCCTGAATAAGGTGGGATCACAGGCCTTGGCCATCAAGCCCAGCTAAATTTGCATTTTTATGGAACACATTTTCCTTTTCTTTCCCTAGAGTGGGTCCTGAGACTAACCACTCATCCATCCTTCTAGTACCAGGGTGTTGGCCCATTGGTGCCTCCTCTACAGAGTGTGTAGAAAGAGGAAAGGAATCCAGGCCCAAGAGCAAAGGGTCCTAAACTCAGAGCACTGGACTCCTGGGTCTCCTGGCACCTTTTCTACCGGACACCGGTATTCTCAACATCAGACACCCTCGGGCCACCTGAAGGATCTCTGACACATTCTGTGCCACTTATGGTTTTCTTTAAAGATTCTATTTTATTTTTATACATGTGTCTTTGTTGGGGGTTTGTACATGTGAATGGAGGCACCCTGAGAGGCAAGAAGGTTTCAGATCCCCTGGAGCTGAACTTACAGGCATCTGTGAGTCAGCCCCCTTCCCTCACCCTCCTCCCCACACATGGGTGCTGGGAACTGAACTAGGGTTCTCAGGAAGAACAGGAAGTGCTTTTAACCACTGAGCCATCTCTACAGCCTCAACACTTAGATTTTTATTACAACTATTTCGATTGAACAGATGCATTCTGGGGACTGCCCACCGTTAAGTAATGCCTTGCATTATTGCCACAAATGGAAAAATGAGCTCCACTAATGGTAACTAGGAAGGACTCCTCAAAACAAAATGATCTCCCCTCTGGACAGATCCCACTTAAAGAGTCTGAGCCAGCCCAGCCAGCCCTGGGTTACAAAAGGAACATAAGCAAGAGTTTGAAAGGTGTTGAGGCCAGACTGCCACCATGCAGACGCTTTTCCTTTGAAGGAGTCATGAGGATGGGTAGAGAACTGGAAAGAACTTTCTTACCAAGTGACTCAATGTTATTTCATACCCAACCATCTTAATCATTTCCCTGGCATCTCGTCCTATGCTGTGGGAATCATCTCATTAATCCACATTTTGGGGAAATGGGAACAGGAGGGACCAGACACAACCTAGATCATATTCTTAAAAGCCCTCTTCTTTACTGCCTAGCACCTTCAGACAGTCACCACCCAGGTGTCTGTGACTGTGGTGCCCTTGGGGGGCTATGAGGAGGTGCAACAATACCCACCACAAAACCTCTCAAGCAGGACCCCTATAAGTCAGGCAGTGGGTTTCAATATCCTCAGCAGGTAAAACCCTAGCAGAAATGGTAGGTTACGGCCATAACCTACAAGAGCAGCGACCTGGGGTCTAATGGTTGTCAAGTCTGCATCTGGAGACTGGAGCCCAGGCAGCTGCCTCAGATTCCCCTCCCTGCATCCCCACCATCACCATCAACTCCACACGTTCCCCCTCCCCCCCCCGCTGCGCCCCCCCTCCCCGACGCAGATGTCCAGGGTGTCCCTGAAATAGACTACAAAACAATCTTCAACGCCCAGTAGCAAACTGAAGAGCGAGCAATCGGAAGAAAAGAGTCAAAGAGGGGAATACCCAAAAACAGATACGGTGGGGAGACAGGGGCTGAGCCACCTCCAAACTTGGTCCTTGCCTGCCGGCACCCAAGCACAGAGCACGCGGAGCCAGGAAGGCAGCTCGCGAGCTCAGCCAAGTTACAGAGAAGCTTGGGCTGAGACAGGGACAGTAGCTCAAGTCTCTCCGCTCTGAAGGCTTCGGGATGAGTACCGGGATCCATAAAGGTCAGGTCCGGGAGCCCTCCGACTAAGCCAGTGTCCCGTCAGAGCTAGCAAGGCTTTTTTCCTATCCAACAAGGAGCCAAAAGGAAAAAGTCCACCCGAAAGACAACTGGAATTCACCTCGAGCGAGGACAGGGGATAGGGCGCAGCCAGCTTTACCTTTTCTCTTTATTCTGTTTTCGAGATTTGTGCAGGAGTCCGATGAGCACCACGGCGGCTCGGATCCCCGCCTTTCGGCAATGCATCCTCCCTGCCGGCTGGGACATGGCGAGGCCGCCGGCGGTGCCCAGCCGCGCCCTCGCCAGCCGCGCGTCCCCGCCACCCCAGCTCCGCGCGCTCTGCGCTGCCCGCGCCTCGGCCCCTGCTGCCCGCTTAGCATGGGCCCCGCCCCGCCTAGGTGCGCCCGAGGGTCAGGTGACTGGGCGCTCACTTCCCGACGACCTTCAGCTTCTCCCTGGGGCCCGCGGAGCGGCCGTTGTCCGCTCCCCCAGCGCGGGCATTTCCGAGGCTCGCTCCGGGCGCGGCGGGCCAGCGGCTCCCGGCCTCCCGCTCCGACGCACCGCCCGCCCCGGCCCCGCCCCGGCCCGGCCCCGCCTCCCGCTCTGGGGCTGCTGACTCCCCCAGCAAGCTGAGACCCTAGGGAGTGCAGGCGACCCGACCTGCGAAGCAACCTTAGGGAACTCGGCCGTAGAACTCTGGAGAGCAGGGGACCGGACCCAAGGGAGCGCAGGCAGCTCGACCTTAGTGAGCTCAGGCGTCTGAACCAGGGAAGAGCCAGGTATCGGATAGCGAACTAAAGAAAGCGACTCGATCGCGCCGGGAGCTGCGGGGCTCGACGCCCGGATTCGCACTCTGCCCTGAGCGCGCCGGCCCCCGACCTTTTCTCCCCTGTGGCCGGTGTCTGGATCCCTGTCTTCTGCGCCGGGGCCCCGTGCCCCGGACTCCGCTGGCTGTCTCCGGCTCCCTCCCAAGCTGACAAGCTCTCATGCCAGCCCGCCGGGATACTTCTCCGATGCTGTCACTGGCTTTATAGCAGAGGAGAAAAACACATTCAGTGCAGAAACGCGCGTCCACCACCACAATCTCTCCGACCCAGATAAACCGCCTTTTCGAGTGGCCACCGCCAAGGCCTCCAACCCCGGGGTCCCACTTTAGGCGGTTCCATGAATGGGGCGGGGGTACTCGAGTAGGGCGATCAGGAAAGATGGTACCTCCCCTTTCACTACCTGGAGTCCGCGAAAGGATTGCTGTGAGCGTTGCTGGAAGAATCAGCCGCGGTCAGCTCCCATTAACATTTCTTTTCCCGGCCTTGAAAACACCGGGTTGGTAATCAAACTTCATTGGGGCTTGCCTCCTCTTAAAGGACCAGGTTAGCCCGCGAACCTCGGGTCCTGAGTCCGCAACCACCCCCTCGGACCCTCAGGTACCCGGCACAGCATAGGCGAGCTCCATCCAGACTTAAATACAGAACGCCTCAGATCTTAGCTAAGGAAGAGGCAGTGGCCTGAGTCATAACAGAACCAGCCAGGGGCCTCACTCTAGAGTCCCCCCTCCTTCATCACTTCCATTTGCCGCGGGGCCTCCCAGCCCCCTTAACCCTTGAAGCGTAACTAACTGCCTTGCCCCCTTGGGGGAAAGGAATCGGGCATGGAAGGGGTGGGGGTGAAAGGAATTAAAGCAAACCAATTAGCCCATCTTTGGAAACAGCCCTGGTGGGGCCAAGAGGTCCCTTAGCAATTTGCCTTGTTTTTTACACAGTCTGGTGTTCAAGCAAACAGAAAATACAGGGGGCAGCGGGGAAGAGGACTGTATCAAAGAGCAGAGGGGGCTGCGAATGAACTCCAGGACCCTGGGCTTCGGTAAGGACTCTCCAGTGAGCTCAGCTCCTAGGTACCACTAGAGCTGGGGCAGAGCGAAGCAGCCCCAAGGTGATTCCAAAATGCACCTGGTCTATTTAGGAAGCATCCATTAGCAATGGCCCTGGGCCCTCGTGAGCCTCCTGAGTGGTGGGGGATCACAGATACGGCCATGGATTTCTATTTATAACAGACTGGAGTGATCCCCCCCCAGGGCCCCACCCGTGGGTTAGGCAGCTAGGCAGGCAGCTGCGAGGATTTCACCAGGGGTGACTTCAGAATCTGCCTGGGGGAAAGAATGGGAAGTAAGTGTTCTCAAATGGAGAAACAGAAATAGCCTCCTCCGTACAGGGTGCAGGGCCTCTGGAGCCCCTAGGAGCACTTAGCACCTCCTAGATAATTGATGGACAGCTTCAGCTACTGGCAGGGAGGGTGGCCCAGCATGGGGTATATTTTATTCACGCACAGGGAAAGGTAAAATCTAAATGGAAAGTCCACCTGCAGCTGGTGAGCAGTGTAAACAGCTCCCACCCATCCCCCACTGCCTGGGAGTTAGTTCAGGTCAAGTACACAGCAGCTACAAAAGCATTAGAAGAAGGTGCAAAATCTCTCCATCAGGTGGGTTCCGTTATACATTCTTGTTTTGGGATTCTGGGCTCTCTCAGCTCCCCCAAAGTCCCAATGCAGCTAAAAAAAACAAGTATCTCCAAAACACCAGCAACTTTCAGCCCTGGTAACTGGAACTGGAGCCCTTATTTCCTTCCACCCGATGCCAAGTCTGTCACCAACGTGACTCCTCCATCACCCACGACCCACGGCAGCCATGTACCAGACCCAGGAAACTCAAAGGGGCAAGAAAAGCAATGCCCAAGTCCCTCACACCGGTCTCATCTAGGCTTGCTGCTCTGCCAGCATCAATTAAACAAGATGAATCCCATCTTGTACAAGAGACAAGTGAGAGACAGAAACGGAAGACTCTCCTCGGCTGTTGTTATCCATCCAGGTCACCGCTAACTGCGAAGAGCTAACACACACCTCATTGCAAACACGTCCAACAAGCACGCGCAGTGTGGCCCAGACAGTGGGTCCCAGCATGGCCATGCCGAGCCACCTTCTCAACCTTTAGTCTTAATGTCGGACTGTCAATTATTTACTTCTACATTTGTCGTCCTTGCATCAACTTGCCTTTTTTACTAACGTTGAACTATTGGTATCAGTGTGGTGAAAACAAGCAGGCTTATTAAACCAGCCTCCATACTGATCTCTCTCATTCAGAAAAACAGGTGAGTTTGAAGTTTCGGCTAGGCATTTTGCACCAAACCAAGGCATGGTCTTTGAAAAACAAAAAAAAAAAAAAATCACAGTTTGAAAGAGAAGTGGAAAAGGGACATTTTTCACATTAGTGACTGGAAGGTATTCTCAGGTCACTTTTGAGTAGACCAAGACATGGGAATAACATGAAGACAGGAGTGGCCACAGCGGGGATCTCTTTCAGGGTCCCATTCCATACCTTAACCCCATCAGTATCCTCACTGACCATCCTTAAAGCCCACAGTCCTCGGAAACAAAGCTCGGTGCACACACCCCCGCCCCCCGCCCCCCACCCCTCCATCCCCACCCCCACCTCACCCCCCCTACAGGGAAAACCCAAAGGCTGGCAGGGCCTAGGAGGAGGAATGCAAGCAAGTTAATCATGAACAGAGGATAGACAGCTGCACCGCCACACTCAGGGCCCACGAGTTCCGACACACAGACACGCATGCCTACTCCTGAAGAAAAGAGCTTTCTGTGGCTGGAAACTGGCTGCAGAAATGTATTCACATGAAAGCCAGAAAGCAATCAGTAGGCCTGGTCTCAGAGACAGTCCCCAGCTGACAACTCCCACCTTAGGCTGGCACTGCTCTGAAGCAAAACAAATAAAGATTTGGGCACCAGAAGCTTTTGAAGCCAGGGTACAACCAGATGTCTCCAGATGCAATGCCCATCCCTTTCTGCAGGAATAGAGTCTCCAGCTAACCTCTGCATCATCAACCCTTTAAGGAAAAGCAGCAGTTTAAAAAAAAAAAACTCAGGGACTAGAGAGATGGCTCAGCGTTTAAGAACCCTGTCTACTGCTCTTTCAGAGGTAGCGAGTTCAATTCCCAGCAACCACATTGGTTACTCACAACCATCTATACTAGGATCTGATGCCCTCTTCTGGCAATCAGGTGTATATGCAGGTAGAGCACACCTGTAAGATAGATTAGATAGATAGATAGATAGATAGATAGATAGATAGATAGATAGATAGGAAAAAAGATTCTAGCTTTTAAAAAATATCTCAGACAGCATAGTATTATAACACCACACCCTTCTACTTTGAGGGACATGCATATACACATATTCCTGGAGAAATTCCTCCTCAGCCTCCCTCTGGCACCCCACACTTTGACAGGGACCTCACACTTCTGCTCTATGAACCCTTCTTGGCAGGTACACCAGCGCCCCCTCCTGGGCAGCAACACAGTTACACCATCAGATGAGAAAAAGAAAGCGCGAGAGGGAGACAGGGAGGCAGACGGAGGGTGGGAAGAGGGAAAGACTGAGAAGGTCATTCGAGGTGGGAGAGCAGTTTCCATTTTGAAATGAGAGAGAGAAAGAGTCTATGCCAGCACACCAACTCTCCTCTCAACAGCTAACAGCTCCTCCCAGGGCTGGCAAGCAGCCCCTAAAAGGGCCCATACCCACAGTGACAGCTACAGAAAGCCATCCAGAGGCAAGACTCTAAACGAGCCTTAGGAATCGCCGCCCAACCTCGTGCTCCTAGAAACACACACCCCTGAAGCAGCAGGTCCTGCAGGCAAACCAACCAACCAAGCAGAGGCCCCGCCCCAAGCCAGCTCGGATTTTTGGAAACAGGTCTAGGAGAGCTTGTGGCATTTCCGAACTCCCGGGGAGGAAACCACACGGAGGAAACCCACGGAGCCTGCTCCAGCTGGGCACCCAGCCCTTCACATCCCTTGGGGGCCCAGAGACTAGGGAAAGCACTCAAGGTATGATTTCAATCAGAACTTTCCAGATATCTATTCAGGGCATCAAAAGAGTGTTTAGAAGGAAGACAGGAATGCTTAAAATACTGCTTGAATTTCTCGAGATACTTAAAATTCATATTCTCTCCCTCTCTTCCTCCCTCCCACCCTTGGAGATTTTTTGATTTTTTTGCTAAGCTGCGTGACTGATTTTTCCCGACACTGGGAACATTTGAATGAAATTCTTTGGAGTACCCAGTTTCTGATGAACATTAGACAGTGCTTTTTTAGCATGGAGGTTTCCCAGGAATCAGTTCAGAAAGCAAAGAGCTTGTTCGGACAAGTGGCCTACAGTGCTACCTTTCCTCCCAGGGCCCCCTGGCCCCTGTCTTACTGGTTACAAAACTCTCAGGGGCTGCTACCTGTTAAGCCACTTGCAACCATAGAGTCTCTGGGGCTGAGGCAAGTCTCAGGGAGGCTGTCTCTCCATAATATTAGTAACATTGCTTAGCAACAACACCCTTCGAAGCAAGAACCGGCAGACTCTCCAAAAACCTTCTCTGCCTGGCTCTACAAGGAACAGAGTGGATTCTAAGACATGTATTATTTATATACTATCTCACATGCCCAGTCACAGTCTGAGCTTGGCTGTCTGGGAGATGAGGGACTATACCGATGTGACTTTGTGTTTGTTTGCTTGCTGTTACTGTAACGACCTTGGCTACACATTTCTTTTGAATGTCTTATGGTGTTGTCCTTTTCAAAGGCAATCTCGTGTAACCCTTTCAGAGCAATTCAAAACTATCTGTATCGATATCAGCTTCTATGGTGACATAACTAGGTGCAGTTGTGGGCTGAAAGCCATTGAGGTGAGTGGCCATTTGTGCCTACACTAAGTGGCCCCCAAATAACTTTTAAGATACTACAGCCTGAGAATCAACAGACCCACACACAGAGAGAGATCTGAATTGGGATTAGAAACCCACCTCCAGTTTTTGCTAGCTGCATACCTCAGGCTAAGAACTAATCCTGTGACTCTATCTCTTCATCCCTATGAATAAAGATTGCCACAACGCCATCCTAACTCTACAACAAGGATTCAGTGATCAAGGTAGGAGTCTCATAAAGACTTACATAAAGTAAATTTTATTCCAAATAGTCAAGTCTGAAAACAGCAAATGTGTCTTTCAGTAAACGTCGATACATCCACCCAGTGAAATGCCACTCAGTACTGCCAAGAAGCAAAAGCCCGATAGGTGTGTCTGCTCGGGTTCCAAACCATCGGGCTAGGTACAAAAGTGGCACAGCCTTCGTGGTTCCACTAATAAGAAATTTTAAAACAATCCAAGGTGCAAATTCATATCAGAATAGAGGTGTCTGACTGTGGAGGGTGTTTGTGGTTGTTGGTTGGTCACTGTTGTTAGGTTTTTTCAGTTTGGGATTGCTGTGAATCTTTAATAACTTTATTTCTTGAGATTATAATATAATTAGAGCCGGGTGATGGTGGTGCACACCTTGATCCCAGCACTCTAGAAGCAGAGGCAGGAGGATCTCTGTAAGTTTGAGGCCAGACTGGTCTACATAGCAAGTTCCAGAACAGCCAGGGCTACACAGAGAAACCCTGTCTTAAAAAATTGATGATGATGGTAGTGGTGGTGGTGGTAGTGATGATGCAATTACATCATTTCTCCTTTCCTTTACCTCTCTCCAAACCCTCCCGAGGGCCACTCTCCTTTTTCTCTATTTCAGATCCATAGCTTCTAATTAATTATTGTTACTGGTGTGTGTGTGTGTGTGTGTGTGTGTGTGTGTGTGTGTGTGTACCTATGACTACAATCTTGCTCAGTTCATATAACGTTGCTTGTGTGTGTGTATGTTTTCAGGGCTGACCATTTGGGATTACACAAACAACTGGTATTCTCTTCGCTGGGGAAGACCCTTTCCCTGGCTCTCAGCATTCCTTACTTGCCTATAGGTCTTTGTGTAGGGCTGAGGCCTTGTGAGCTTTCCCCCTACACGTCAGCATATCTGCTGGTATGTCCTGGGGCATGTTTAGACGGCCATGATGGTGTAAATTTACAGTTTTCTAAGAGCATCTCCCAACTTAACACTCCTTGTTCCTCTGACTCTGACAATTGTGCCAAGCCCCGCCCCCTGAGCCTTAGGTGCAGCAGTTGTACTGTGGATGTATCTATTGGGAGTGGACTCCACAACACCACAGTTTGACTGGTTGTACCTTTGGATCAAACTATTCTGTATCAGGATAGGGCAAAGTGTCAGTTTGAGCAAAATTTAGAATTACAATTAATGTGTCCATGCTCCTTGGAGAGAGAGCAAGGATAAGCATAGACATGTAGAATGGATCCAAACAAAATATAAAGGCCAGAATGATTCTGGGGAAATGGACCAATGAGTAAAGTGCTTGTACACAAGCATAAGGATCTGAGTTCGGATCCCCAGCACCCTTGTAAAAAGCAGGGCACAGCAGTGTGAGCCCACAGCTCAGAGAGTAGAGGCAGGATCCCTGGAAGCTCACTGGCAGGGAGTCTTGCTCAATCAGCGAGCTCTGGGCTTATTGGGAGACTCTGTTTCAAACAAAAGTAATGTAGAAAGTAATTGAAGAAGACAGTAGACATTGACCTCGGGCCTCTACCTGATTTACATCAGAGAGAGAGAGAGAGAGAGACAGAGACAGAAAGACAGAGAGAGAGAGACAGAGAGACAGAGATACAAACACACACATACACAGATACAAACACACACATATACATACACTTTTTAATTAAATAGCAGTATAGCAGAATTTGTGAGTTCACCAGGAAGCTGAAGCAGAAGAACTGTGAATTGACATCAAACCAGGCTATGGAAGGAAAGAGGAACTGAAGACAGATGACTCAGAAGAGCACTGGCTGCTCTTCCAGGAGGCCTGAGTTCAGTTCCTCACATGATGACTCACAACTATCCATGACTCCAATCAAGGGGATCTGATGCCCTCTTCTGGTCTCTGCAGGCAGTGCATGCATGTGGTGCAGATACACGTGCAGACAAGACATTCACATGAAAGAAAAATAGATGAACCTTTAAAATAAAATAGGTGAGGGAGAAAGGAGAGATGGTGGGAGGAGGGGATAAAGAAGGGAAGGAAGATGGATATGAACAGGTAATTACTGAAGTGAGGAGAGTGCCCAGGAGTGGCTCTATTCACAATTAAATTGAAATTTTCACAATTTCACAATTAAAAAAATTAAGAGCCGGGTGTAGTGCCACCTGCCTTTAATCCTAGCACTAGAGAGGCAGAGGCAGGTAGATCTCTGTGAGATCAAGACCAACCTGGTCTACAGAATGAGTTCCAGGACAGCCAGGGCTAAGCAGAGAAACCCTGTCCCTAAAAAAATGCCATAGTGGGGGAAATGGCCAGTAGTTGTTATCTCAGGAATTATGACATCCATTGTTCCCTTTGGTGTAACTGCCTGCAGTTACATCAAACAGTTTACCAGGTTACCTGGAAGGAAAGCTGGGGATAGAACGGGGTTGCGAGAGAAATATGAAGCCAAGACAAAAAGGTTTTCTGATCAAGGCTCAAAGTTTAATGGGGGTCTCCAAATATATATAAGGGGGGAGAACCCTTCCCCCAAAGGCTGGAAACTCTTCAGCAGAGTTGCTCAGCAGGTGGCAAGTGTCTCTCGGGGAAACTGCAGGTCCTTGGAGAACAATGGACTTTCCCTTGGTTTGAGCGCTTCACCCTAGGTGGAGGGGATTATGGCTAACCCAGGAATTTGTGCTCAAAGGCTGGGAGAGGAACTTCACCTTGGTCAATGTCAAGTTCCTGCCAGGTGGCTTGGCACCTCAATACAGTTCTCTACACTTTGGTTCACAACTTTTCTGTAAAGACTATATCAGATTTTCAAATCAAACAAACAAACAAAAAAACAAAAACAGGCCCATGACTGTGACTAGAGGCACAGCCCTTGCCCAGCACACGCCGTAAGAATGAATAAATATCAAAAGTTTTAGGTGCGAATGCACACGGAGGCCTCTTGTCAGTGACCTGTAATCAGGTGAGCCAAGTACTTGTCTCTACTGCTCATGGGCAGCCAAAGACAGGCACCCTTCGGCTTCTGGTGCCAACGCCATTCCTGCCCCGCCCCGTAATAACCTCTCTGCCTGCCATTTGTCCTCCTGCCTGGGATGTTTTTGCACATTCCAGAACTTTAGGGAAGGCCCGCATGTAGAGATCCGTGTCTCCTAAGTCAGAGCACACAGAGTGCTCACAGAAACAGGTTCAAGGCAGACGGTACAAGCCAGGATCCATCACAGTAGGACCACTAGCCACCTTTGATTAAACCTTACAGCTAGACATAGGTTCCTCCAGCAAATCCACAGGCTGGCACCACATCCACCCAGTCCCTGCTGGATTCTAGTTTATTTCCCAGTGGTCTGAACTACTCTCTCTCTCTCCAATTGGTCCCTAAGAAGGTTGGGGCTAGGTATATCTTTCCTGGAGGAAATTGTCCCTTATTCATAGGTGGAATCAAAGCCCTTCGGATAAAGCACACGCTTCCTCCCCACGGACTCTGGACTCCAACTCACTAATGTGCTGATAGATCCTTCACGCCCTGACATTGAATCCTTTTAACCTAAAAGATCAGCACAAAGCTCATCTTTGGTGCTTTGCCAGTGCAGGCTGAATGGAGGGTCACTCTGAGCAACTGCACTAGATTTTCTCCCAAGGTTGTTTTCCCAGGCCCTTCAGGTTCCTCCAGCTGTCTAATCTGCGTCACTGCTGCTGCAATCAAAGCTCTCTTTTCGTTAGCAACACTTTTCCCTCCCTTGGGGTTCAAGTGGTTTCTTCACTGACCCTCCCCACGCCAGAAGAAGCCCTCAGAATCTGCACATGCTGGCTTGCTCTCCTTTGACTTGGAAGCCCCACGCTCTCCACTCCTGTCCATTCTCTGCAATACCCACGTCACACTATCACCAGACAGGTTCAAGGACTATACAAAAAAATTAAAATATGCCCCCCAAACTAGTGGGGCACTAGTTCAAGAGTATCTTCAGGGAAACAACAAACCACTTCTGACAGAAAAAAAAAAAACGGCTCTGAGGTTTCCCTTTTGGAAAAGGAGTGTGGAGAGGGGGAATCCATTCATCAATTTAAAATACAGGCAGAGGCTTCTCTTTCTAATACTCCTTTCTGCTTAGGGAAGGTCCTCCCAAGCAAAAAGAAAAGGAATGTGAGGGGGGATAGGGGGTCCTGACACCTAGCCTAGGTCACAGGTGTCTGTCACCTTATCCACCCAGAAAGGTCACCCGTGCCTGCTGTGCACCCACACAAGCCACTAGCTGCCACCCCCTTCACTCTACTGAGCTCTACACAAGGTCCAGCCATCTTGTCCTTTGTATCTTGCTGCATATGTGATCACAGTCCCTAGGTGGCGGTAGGACTTGTAAGCTTGCTTCCTAGTGTCTGTAGTCTATTTGTTTGGTAGAAGCCCTACAGAGAGACAGAGACAAAGACAGACAGGAAAGACATTTAAATCTTCCCTCCAGAGCTAGATATAGTGGCACTACCAGTGCTTAGAAAGCAGAGGCAGACTGATCTTTGTGAGTTCAAGGCCACCCTAGTCTACAAAGTGAGACTTTGTCTCAAATAAAAATAAACTGACAACAATAACAATTTCTCTCCAGTCGCCAGGGTCACAAAGGATGGGTCCAGACACAAAAACAATGAAAGGTCTAACGTTTCCTGAAACTCTCCTTGTGAACACGTTAAATCCATGTCAGGGTTGAGGGGAGCTGGACTGGTGTCGATATTCTGCTCACACTCTCCATCCAACACTTCATCAGGAGAATATTCTAAAAACAGTGCCCAGGCAAGGCCCACAGTGACCTTCATGTGACCTCGCATCCATCTTGAGAGCCCAGTTCCTCAATGCTGAGGAAGCAAAACCTTCCCTTTTCATAAAGAATCAGGACCTGAGACAGCCGGAGGTCCAGCAAAGGGTACAGCCGAGCAGCTCCACAACCCAGAACAAAAAGAAACATCCGATGAATGAGCTGCGTGACTGGAGGGCTTTTTGCTTCCTGTCTCATCTTTTTGATGAGAGAGGGTCTCACACAGCCCAGACTGACCTCAACCGGCTACATAGCTGAAGCTGGCCTTGAACTCCTGATCCTGCTACCTCCACTTCCAGAGAGCTGGGATCACAGGCACCTGCTGTCCCTCTCTTCTGTGTTATCTAGTTTTGACGCTGGGTTTTTGCTATGCAGCCAGCCCCGACCAGCTTGGAGCATAGGCTCTTCTTGTTCCTATTTCCCACGTGTTGAGATTTCAGGTACAAGCTACGAGGCTAGCTCAGAAATAGCATGTTTCTTCTGGATTCTAGAAAGTAGGAATGTATTCTTAAAATAATTTTTTGACAAACTAGAACACTAAGGGTCTATCTCAGTGTTATTAAGAGGGCTTGCCTGGCATGCTGGAGGCCATGGGTTCTATCCTCAACACAGGGGAAGGAAGGAAATGGGGGAACTAATTTGTTTCTCAGTCACAAGTGGCAGGCCAAATCTGCTTCTTATCCAGGCAGACGCTAACCAGCTGGGTAACGTGTGTCTCTTCCCGGTATGAGGAAATGAGAAGGCACTGAAACGACCCGGGGTTGGGGGTAAACCAGACAACACATAAGGGACGGCCCTGCACAGAGCATTCACTGACCTCCTGACCCTCAAGGATGGGGAAATGAGAGGTTAGGCCTTTGCTGGCGAGGTTTTTTTGTCAATTTGAAACAAACTCTAGTCACCTGGGAAGAGGGAACCTCAACTGAGAAATGTCAGCTTGCCTCTGTCCGTCTGGTCGGCCTGCAGGCAAGTCTGCAGGGCATTTCTTGATTCATGGTTGATGTGGGAGGGCCTGGACCACTCTGGTTGGTGTCACCCCAGGGCAGGTGACTCTGGATGGTACAGGAAAGCAGGCTGAGCAAGCCATGAGGCGCGAGTCAGTGAGCCGCACTCCCCCATGGTCCTGCTTCAGTTCCTGCCCTGAGCTCCTGCCCTGAGCTCCAGCCAGGATAGACTCGAACCTGTGAGGTGTAAGAAACTCTTTCCTCCCCAGGTTTTTGTTTTTTGTTTTGTTTTTTTAAAGATTTTTTTTGTATGTGTATGAGTGTTTTTCTTACATATATGTATATGCACCATATGCATGCCTGGTACCTTGCAGAAGTCAAAAGAGGACTTCAGATCCCCTAGAACTGGAGTTATAGATGGCTTGAGACATATGTGAAGGCTGAGAACCAAACCCTAGTCCTCTGCAAGAGCAATAAGGGCTTTAAACTACTGAGCCATCTCTCTAGGCATCACACACACACACACACAATCATACACATACACACAATCTCATACACACACATACACAGATACATAGACATACAGACACATACACAGACACACACACATACACAGATACATAGACATACAGACACATACACAGACACACACACATACATACACAGATACATAGACATACAGACACATACACAGACACCCACTCACACACACACACACACAATTACACACACATACACAATCACACATATACACACAATCTCATACGCACACACACACACATACACAAATACATAGACATACAGACACATACACAGACACCCACTCACACACAATCACACACACACACATACAGATACACAAACATACAGACACATACACAGACAGACACACACACACACACAGAGATACACAAACATACAGACACATACACAGACACACACACACAGACACACACAGACACAGATACACAAACATACAGACACACACAGACAGACACACACACACAGACACAGACACACACACACAGACACAGACAGACACACACACACAGACACACACACACAGACACACACAGACACACACACACAGACACATACACACACAGACACACACACACACAGACACACACACACAGATACACACAGACACACACACACACAGATACACACACACAGACACACACAGACACAGATACACAAACATACAGACACATACACAGATACCCACTCACACACACACACACACATACACAGATACACAAACATACAGACACATACACATACACAGATACACACACACAGACACACACAGACACAGATACACAAACATACAGACACATACACAGATACCCACTCACACACACACACACACATACACAGATACACAAACATACAGACACATACACATACACAGATACACACACACAGATACACAAACATACAGACACATACACAGACACACACTCACACACAATCACACACACACACACATACACAGATACACAAGCATACAGACACATACACATACACACACACACACACACAGATACACAAACATACAGACACACACGCAGACACACACAGACACAGGCTCATGGTTTAAGTGACAGACTCTAGCTTGTGCCAACATTTTGAAGACTACGGAACTTTTAAGCGGAAGCTGCTAGGGCGGGCCTCTGGAGTGAGACCAGTTGTGATTCTGAGGTATTTCCTAGCTTAGCGCCTCATGACCAACCACCACCACAAGCTCCTGCTGCCACAGACTGAGCTGCCCCTGCCACCATGTCCCCACCATGAAGGACTGTGCCCTCAGAAAAGTCCTTCCTCTCCTAAGTGGCTTCTAGCAGGTATTTTGTTACAGTGATGAGAAAAATGCCCGATACAAAGAACGTCCACACATCTCCTGTGAATTTCACTGACTTAGTATTTTTCCTACACAGACTTAAGTTTTCAATTAAATGTTTTTAGAAGATATCATCCTAACCTTACAAACCTGGGGCAGGTGATACGGCTTAATGAGTATAGGCGCTTGCCACCAAACCTGACCACCTCAGTTCAAGCCCCAAGACCCACAGAGTGAGAAGAGAGAATAAGTCTTGCAAATTGTTATTTGACCACCACATCACATGCTATGGTGCGTGTGTGTGTGCGTGTGTGTGTGTGTGTGTGTGTGTGTGTGTGTGTGTGTGTGTACCTAAGAATACAAGATTACAGAATATATCATAAGGTCCAAGTGAGACTCTGGGACAGAAAAACTAGAGTCAGAATAAACTATAGATCTTACATCATCATCATCATCATCACACATCAGTACCAGTTCAATAATTGTAGCAAACACACTATAGTAAGCTAAGGCCCAAGGGAAGCTGAATTACAGGAAACAGAGAATGCCAATATGCACTTAATTTTTCTCTAAAACTTAAACTGTTCTAAATAATTAGGTCCACTAAAATAATAAATATAATAAAAATTAAACCATGTTATTATATTCTGGCAAACTAAACAGCATTTTCTGACCAAGGTCTGCCTGAGTCTCAGACTGCTCTCTATTGAGAGGGGAAATAAAGGGACCAGAGATATGGCTCAGTTGGTAAAGTGTGCATCACACAAGCATGAGGACCTGAGTTCGATCCCCAGGACCTACAGGGTGGCAAGCACATGAGATCCCAGTGCTAGGGAGGCAGACACAAGATCCCTCACACTTAGCCAGATAGCTCAGTCCAATCAACAATCTCCAGATTCCAGTGAGAGATATTATCTCAAAAAGTTAACAGAAAGACACTGTAGGCATGACAGTGAAGAAGCAAATGGGTCTCTGTGATTTCAAAGCCAGCCTGGTCTCCAGAGCTATATAGTGAAAACCTATCTAAAATAAAGAACAACAGATGGACGATGCTTGAGAAAGAAAGACACTCCTGGATATCCTCCAGCCTCTGTTCACACATGTACATGCACATATAAGCACATGAACATTAGAGGAATGGAGTTAAAATGGGTTTGGAGGCACAGGCCTAAACCCCAGAGACTCAGAGGGCTGAGGTGTGGGATCATAGGTTCAAGACCAGCTTGGGGAATTTAGTGAGAACCTGTCTCAGAATTTAATTTTTAAAAAATTAAGTCAAAAAAGAGGGAGGAGGGAAATTAGCCGGTGTTGTTTAAGGAGGTGTTAGAGATAGATCAGTACATCTGGGCCAGCTCCTCAGGGTCAAAACAGGAATAAATAACTGTTCCTTGCCATCAGTCAGACGATGCTGCATCCTGTTGTCACCTGAGGCCACCTCTCCAATTTGCACATTGTTACATCAGTTCAACTCACTTCACCTTTTTCTCTTCCTCACCCAGAGCTCAGAGCATGGGCAAAGGGCCCGGACAGTCCCTGTGGGACAGTATGCTAGCTACCCTGTTCCACAGTCACTTGTGCCAAGACCACCTGACACATCCTCAGGGCTCCACCGGCCAGCACAGGTCTCCATTCCAGCCACCTAGGTGTGACTCCAAGAGCAGGTCCTATTCTGCCTATTCTGAAGCAGGAGTGGCACCTTGTAGCCACGCCCACCTGCATAAACTGAAACCAGCAAGGTCATTCTCCTGTGCAGGACCACACAGTTGCAAAGTGAATCTGAGACCCAAACCCAAACATACTTAACAATGCTGACTCCCACAGAATCCAAGTGAAAGGGAAGGGGGACCCCAGGAGGCAAGGAACTGACTAAGCCAGTCACATGATTATGTCTGTCATAGTGGGAGCAGGGAGTGATCTCCCTGCTCAGGCCCCATCCACAGGGGAGTGGTGCAGGGAGTGGCACCCAGACATCAACCTTCAGTCTTTGCATTTGTGAGGCTATACCTCTCAGCCTGCCCATCCTCAGCTTTGTAGTGGGAACCAACCAAGCCTGACCAATTTACACATTCTGTTTTCCAAGCCATAAACCTGACCTTCTAAATCAAGCAAACGCCTACCCTATAGTCACTAGCACCACAGGAAGACACTAAAGCCTGCTGAGGTTTTCCAAAGTGGCAGGCTGTACCTGTGAAGAACTATCTTATGAGAGGGAAGAGGAACCTGTAAGAACAGTTGAATCAAGAGGTAGAGAAAGGGCAATACTGCTGAGTGGGGAGGGCACCTGCCTAGCACGCTCAAAGCCCTGAGTTTGATCCCAAACATTTCATACACTAGGCATGTGGCTCACACCTGTAATCCCAGCACCAAAGAGGTGGAGGCAGGATGATCTAAAGTCCCAGGGCATCTTGAGGTCAACCGGGGATACATGAGACCACTGTTCAGATAAATCAGGGGGAAGGCCAGCATGGGCCGTACTAGATTATGGCCCCCAAACTGGGTCCAGCCATTCCTGGAGCTGGATTCCTTCAATTTATCCATTACAAAGGCAGAACATTGTCTTGGATTTCACGTTTCCTTCGGAATGTTTTCCCAAGCTAATTTGAGTTAGGTTTGTCAGGTCTCTACCCAATGGGTGTCACATCAGATAATAAAATAAAAGAATGTGGAAAAAGGCCCTACCCTTGCTCAGTGGAGGGAGCATACCCCCAAGGTATGAGCAAATATGCCCAGGACGAGCCCCCAAAACAAAGCACGGAAACACACCAAAGCATGCATAGGCAAAGGCTGGGCACAGGTCACAGAGCGTCCTCAGTGCGACCAAGGGAAGGCAGCAATGGCACGACTCTGTCTCCATGGATAAAACAGCAGCAAAATCTCAGGCAGGCTTAGTGGTGGGCACCTGCAGTCCTAGCACTGAGAAGGCTGAAGCAGAAGGATCTGAGTTCAAGGCTGGCCTGGTTACACAGCACAATCTTGACCCCAAAAAACAAAACAACAGCAACAACAGAAACCTGGGTAGGGAGACAGCTCAGATGGTGAAGAACTTGCTCTACAAACATGAGGGCCCGGGTCTATTTGACCTTTATGGTTTTGGTTGGTTGGTTGGTTTCGTTGGCTTGGTTTTGTTTTTGTTTTTGATAACTCACTACATATAGGCTTGCCTAGAACTCTTTATGTAGATCAGGCTGGCCTTGAACTCAGAGGTCCATCTGCTTCTGCCTCTCAATTGTTGTGACTAATGACTTACACCACCAGATCCAGCCAAGAGCCTGCATTGGGAGCCCTATCGCCCATATAAAGAATTGGGCATGCAGCATACACCTGTGATCCCAGAGTCGGGGACAGAGAAAGACTAAAACTAGTTTGAAGCTTACTGGCCAAAAGGTCTGGCCAAAGCTACAAATTCAACTCAATGAAAGAATCAATAAGAGACCCGCCTCAAAAACTGAGGTGGAAGCTAGCCACAGAGGCCCATGCCTTTAATCCCAAAATCAGAAGGCTGAGGCAGGAGGATCACTCTGACACTGCTAGCCTAGTCTACAAAGTGAGTTCCACAACACCCAGGACTACACAGAGAAATGAAGAAGAAGAAGAAGAAGAAGAAGAAGAAGAAGAAGAAGAAGAAGAAGAAGAAGAAGAAGAAGAAGAAGAAGAAGAAGAGAAGGAGGAGGAGGAGGAGGAGCTATTGAAGAAGATATCGACCTCTTACCCTGACCTCCACATGCATGCACAAACACATGTATATGTGCATACACACAAGAGCACATACATGCACATAACATATACACATAATTCTTTTTAAATCCAGAAAAAAGGCTCATAACTAGAATGAGGAAGCAAGATCATAAGTTCTAGGTCAGACTGGATTTTATAGTGAATCTTAGGCAGTCTGTGCTACATAGAAACACCTTATCTTATAAAATCAAAAATAAACAGATAAATAAATAAATAAATAACTTTTCCTTTCTTATACTTGCCCTGAGATCTGCCCATGAATGTATGTTCCCGCAAAGGGTCAGGCATATACACGGGAGCAGACATGCAGTCTGTAGCCCAGCAGATAGGTATGCGTAGAACTCTAGGCAAAGCCGTGGCAGAACCACCTTCCAGGCCTGATCTGTTCCTTTCCTAGGCCGTCTTCTTAGGTGCAAAATATAGAGTAGCCCTCCTCCTGACACACACACACACACACACACACACACACACGGTGGGGGCGGGGGGGAGAGAGAGAGAGAGAGAGGGAGGGAGGGAGGGAGAGAGAGAGAGAGAGAGAGGGAGGGAGGGAGGGAGGGAAAGAGGGAGGGAGAGAGAGAGAGAGAGAGAGAGAGAGAGAGAGAGAGAGAGAGAGAGAGAGAGAGAGAGAGAGAGAGAGAGAGATGAATGGGGGATGTAGAACCAAAGGTAAAACCCTATACTAGATGGTCTTTCCTGTCTTAAAGTCCTTTCTCAGGAGGAAGGTGTGAGCGGCAAAAGCTGTACCCAAAGTCAACCCTGTTCATTCTAGGCCTGCCATAGATCCAGTTATTAGAAGCTGACCCTGGATTTTGAGATAGACAGACAGCACCCTGGACAAGCCTCGTGAGAGAACTAGCCAACAGGCTTCAGACTGCAAAGGGCACGTACCTAGACTTCAAGCTGTGGCTTCTGAGAGGGCACGTGGGGCAGGCCGTGGGTATTCAGGACTATGACAGGACGCAAAGCCAGGGCTAGCCCCTCTGAACTTGGCCAGCGAGTCCATGCAATGTCTCTGCAGCATGCTCCCCAGGTAAGTCTGGTCTATCAAGCTCTCCCAAGATAGTTGCAAAGACCCCCAAAGAGGTGGAAGGACCTCAGACATCAGAGCCCACCTGCGGCCACAAGCAGAAGGAGCTCAAAGGGCTCAAAGTCAGCCAGAAAAATACCAAACTCTGAACAACGGCTCCGCTGAGGGAAAGAAACACGTCGGATGCCTTACTTTGTATGTCCTGATTCTTTTAAAAGAAAATGTTTCCTAGTTTTTTTCCCCCCTGGGGGTGGGGATCTGGATATCCCACACCTTCTTTTTTTTATTTATTTAAATCAGTTTTATTTAAGAATTTCCAACAATGACAACTCTTATTTTTAAAAAAAAAACCATCCAAGCCCAGGACACAGAACTGCGGCAAACAGCGTTCTTACAGCGTGCTTATGCACAGCTAACAGACATGAGAACTCCCACTCTTCTTTGAGACACCTGAGCTCACTGGTGAACTCTGCCTCCAAGTTCTCCCGCAAAGCACTCCACAAGCCCAGGCCATGTTCACAGCCCATCAGCTTCGGTTCACGTTCCCACACTTCCAGATCAGTAACAGAGAAGAGCACACACCATACAGTATTCACAGCAGTTGACAGAGGGGAGAGATGTACAGTATTTCACTTAACACATTCGACTAATGCGGATTTCCTAAGAACAAAACTCAAAGTCTTCCAACAGATGTGGATGTCCTTTGATGCTAAAACATCCGTACCTTATTTGCTGTCATTGCTCTCTGCAGGCTCTCTCGCCAAAGCCGCAGGACTGAGTGACACATCTCTCCAATTTACCCTGCACATTCTTGTTTGAACTGGCTTCAAGCCATCATCAGCCTCCCCAAGAAGCAGGACCACTTCTTATCTCCCTTTTCCTATCTGCAAGGTAACAGCCTTCCTTCATAGTACCATCTGCATCTTGCACGACTGGCTAAGAGGATACATTTTCTTTTTTTTTTTTCTTTCTTTCTTTTTTTTTTTTTTTACATAGTGTCAAGTTAAATTTTTTTATTGTTTTTTTTAAGATTTATTTATTTATTATATGTAAGTACACTGTAGCTGTCTTCAGACACCAGAAGAGGGCATCAGATCTCTTTACAGATGGCTGTGAGCCACCATGTGGGTGCTGGGATTTGAACTCATGACCTTCGGAAGGGCAGTCAGTGCTCTTACCCGCTGAGCCATCTCTCCAGCCCCAAATTTCTTAAAAGCATTCTCAGGTCTCAGAGGAGGTGCGGCTCTGTGTAAAGCATGTGTGAGGCCCTGAGTTCAGTGCCCAGCACTGCAAGAAATAATCAGCCTCTACAAGCGAATCCACATGTAGAATACTACACAGCGATTTCAAAAGAAAGAGGTGATGGGTTGGGGGAGGGGATCCCAACCGAGTAAGAAAATCTTTGAGCTGCATTTCTGCTCAAGATGCAAAACTGTGCTATGTGGACTTATATATTTATATTTTATATCGATATGTGCTGGGAACTGCCGCATAAATCAGCTAAGAAGGTGGGGTTGACTAGAATAAAAGTGACTCTTCCCCCCATATCTATCTTTATATCACTTTGGGTTTGAACCATATAAATACATCTACTGTTCAGAGTAAGTTATAAATAAATAAACAGCCCCAGTCAGCACAATGGCAATGCTCTCAATGGCATTGTGGGTATATTTAGCAATAATCTTAAAGACATAAATCCAAATTCCTTAGGCTAGTTCTTTCATCCCTGGCGCACGTCCTTATGGAAATCAGTTTGTGCCAAAAGCCGCACGGTGGCCATTGTAGAGATGTAGGGACGGGGAGAAGCACAAGTAACCTAAGCGCCCACAGAGAGAAGATCATCTCATCACCCACGGCTGGAGACAGGCGACGTGGTGATCTGTGAGCTCGTGGGTCCTCCATGCCAGTCCCTCACATAGTCAAACCTGATGTCAGGACAAGAGCAATGTGGGGCAGGTCTCCTCCTTCAGATGAATAGGGGGAGTGACGCCCAGATGAGGCACACCAACCACAATGAGGGTGGCAGGGCCCTCTGAATTCCAATTCAGTTCAGATCAAAGCCTGGGAACCTGAATTTCCACAAGTGACCACCGTGTCCCCTTGGGCACTCACTGGCCTGTGTCAGTACAGACTTATGAATAGTTCTTGGGTAAAGGAGGGCAGGTCCGTGACGAGGGCTGTTTAGCCCCCTTTATCCTGCTTGTGGGGCCCGGCCTGACCCACGTGGCTGATGATTTTTTTACACAGCACTGATGTGGGAAGGCAAGTTCTGCTGGAATGGACGGTCTTGGGCCTGTTATCTAGACAGACCAACAAGCTGCATGAGATGACGGCAGTCACGTTACCGGAGTCTAATTCCTCCATGCCGTGCCGTGGAGTAAATAACACACCACGGCTGGCGAGATGGCTCAGTGCGTTAGGCGCTGGCTGTGCACGTACAGGGACCTAAGTTTAGATCCCCCGTGCCTGCGTCGAACCGGGAATGGCTACTGTTCTGAAGTTCAGCACGGCGGGCTGGAGACAGACAGATCCTGGGGGGGTCTCTGGCCACTGAGCGTGGCTTAATCAGCAAACTCCAGGCCAATGAAGGACCCTGTCTCAAAAAACAAGGTCGAGAGAGGGTGGTAGAGGAGGACACCCGACATCAGCCTCTGGCTTCAAACACACCAGCATGGGTGAGCACACCTACACACGCCCACATATGCCACATGTGCCCGCGCACACACACACAGACACACATAATAATGATGATGATAGTAAAAAATAATTAATAATGCATTGATGTTATGCTGGGTTCTAATACAGTAAATTAATATTTCATAAATATAAGTATATTATAGCTAGGCATGGTGATGAGTGCCTTTTTAATCTCAGCACTCGGGAGGCAGAGGCAGGTGGATCATCTCTGTGAGTTCGAGCCCAGCCTGGTCTATAGAGCGTGTTACAGGACAGTCAGGACTACACAGAGAAACCCTGTCTCAAAAAAAAAAATCAGTTGATAAATAACATGTAATAATAGATGATAGGCAATAAATAAATAATAATAAAGGATAATAACATGGAATTTTATCACCTGTTCTATCGGGTATAGCTGAAGCACTTTGAACAACCCAACCCATGTGGAATTACCATTTTCATCCCCATTTTACAAATGAAGAAGGTGAGAAAAAAAAGTCTAACCAATGACCTCAGAGTCTGTGGCAAGATAAGGAGCTGAACTTCCCACACAGATGGAGCCTCTAAAGGCATGGCAGGCGTGGTGGTGCAGACCTGTCATCCCAACCAGTCAAAAGGCAAGAGGGTCACACGTCCTAGAGCTGCTAGGGCAACTCAGGGGGACAGCGTCTCAAATGAAAAGGAAAAAGATACCTGGGGATTGGCGCTACAGCTCAATGGTAAAAGTTTTGCCTAGGATGCACAAGACTCTGGCTTCAATCTTCAGTATGAGAGACAGGGGTGAGGCCAGAGCCGGAGAGATGGCTGAGTTGGTTAAACGCTACAAATGCATGAGGACCTGAGTTCAATTCCCAGCACCCACACAAAAAGCGGGACATGGTGGTGCACATTTGGAATCGGGCAGGGAGGGGAGGCGCGGGGGGGGGGGGGGAGGGCGGGGGCGGGGCAGGGAGGTGAACTGAAACAGGTGAGTTCCAGGAGCTCACGAGCTAGCCACTCAGCTTAACTGACAAGTTCCAGGTTCCAGAGAGAGACCCTGTCTTTAATAAATCAAGATGGAACCTGGAGAGATGGCTCAGCAGTTCAGAGCACTGGCTGCTCTGCCGGAGAACCCAGGCTGGACTCCCGCAACTCCTGATCCAGGGGACCTGATGCCCTCTTCTGGCCTCCTCGGGCACTACATGGACTTGGTATACAGACATAGAGGCAGAAAAACCACCGACCCACAGAAAATTAAAAAATAAATCTTTTTTTAAAAGTTGAGGGACATGGCTCTTCAGCAACAACACCTGAGGTTAACTTATGACCTCTACCTAACACACGAGCGCACACACACAAAAGAAAAGAAACTCTTACGTATAGTCAAGAATAATGGGTGGTGTTATCAATTAGGATGGCAGATCTCATGTTAAGCATTCTTGGCACAATAAAATAAAATTCAGATGCTCCGCTGAGGGTGGGATTACATCTCAGTTTAAAAAAAAAAAAGAGCGTACGGTAGAGGAGATTTATTTTTGTGGACTGAAGTGGCCCCTCCCAGCAGTGCCCTGGTGCTGTCTCCTGTCTGTGCCTGATTTTTGGGTCTCCCTTTTCAGCACGAGCTCTGGCTGCCTCGAGCAACGACAGCAGGAACTTGCTGGAGTGCTGGAGGAGAGCTGTGTGTGACAGCAAGAGGAACGAAAGTGGGTATTCTCAGTCGGGGGAGGGGTCACAACCTCAGCCTCAGCCTTTCACTGAGAACTGGAGCTCCTGGGAGGAGGGGCAGGCACTGGGGTAAGGAACAGTCCCTGTTATCTGAAAGGCACCGGAAAGCAAGCAATTATCTTTGAGATGGAAGCCAGCTGCACCAGCGAGCAAAGGAGAGAGGGAGCCGAGACAGAAGGGAGGGCGCAGGGTAAAGACGCCGAAAAGAAAGTGGGGGTCGGGGGAGGCAGGCAAGGCATGCCACTAACAAGATCTACAGCACTCTCTTTTGCCCTAGTCAGAACTTTCAGACTTGCCACTGCTTGAGTCAAGATAAAAGCTATGACGGCTCGGGTTCCTACTCACAAAACTGTCCAGTTCTACACATCCTCTCTGACCGCCAAATGAGCGGGCAGTCCTGGGACAACACTGCCACCTTCTGGAAGTAAGGAGAACTGTCGTTATTTCCTGCCTACCCACCACCAGAGTGGTCTTCAACTCACTTTCATGGCTGCCTAGCTGTTCCCACCCCAAGGCCTTTGTACCTGCCGTTCCCAGTCCTCCAGTCCCAGGATGCTCCTCCCCCACTCCCAGATATTCTCACACCCAGTCCTTCTTTGCCTCTGGTCCTCTCAAATGTCACTTCTGTGACAAGGCTGTTCACTGACCACTCATCTAATGTAACCCTGGGTCTGGCACAGTGATACACACTTATAATCTCCGCATTTGGAAAGTGGAGGCAGGAGGATAGGCCAAGGATCATCCTTGGCTACACAGCAACCCAACATGAGACCCTAGCTAAAAAGCCCCAAAAGAAGTGAATTAGAAGGCCCTATCCCTACTGTTTCCTTCCCACGGGTCATTGTCTAGAACCACATAGGCTCCTGCTCTCACCACAAGAAAATACCACAACACCTATCAGCATGTGAGCTGTCCGTTTGTGCAACTACACTCAATAAACTTGGACCACCAGCATTGCTGGATATGAGACTCTACATTCATCCAGGTGAGGCATCCTGAGCTCAAGGACCCAAGTTCAAAGGCCACGGGGTGAAGTGCAGCTTCTCCCTCACTCCACATTTATGTCAAGGGCGATACACTCCCCCACACACTGGCTTGACTCCATATACACAACTGACCTTCTTTGCAAATCCCCCAAGCACAAGACCTCAGTTTCTACAGAACTCCTTTCACACTCTGAGGTGTTGTCTGAGATGGACCACCTCAGACAGCTCCACCTTCATGGAGCACTAGTGTAGCCCCCAGCCCTGAGTCACCATGAGATTCAGCCCCACTCTCCTCAGTAACGTATTCATGGTGCCTTGGCCTCCCTAATCCAGCCCAGGATGCCCGAAGCTACTGTGCCAATCTCCAGGGAAGCAGCTCACTTCCCATTCACCCCTCCAGGCCACCTGTGACCTCAACCCCTGAATAGGCTTTCCCAGACCCCTACAATACAGCCTTCCGCGTCCTTCCCTGGGTCGTGGAGCTTGGCACACTACTTGGGAAACAGCTCATTTACACTTCCTAACCCTGTGTCCCGGATGCTCTCTCTGTTCCAAATCCTAGAGAATTCCCTTTTCGACTATCACATGCTGTCCTTCCAGGAGGAAGGTCCCACTCCTCCCAAATCTTTACAGGGATTACCTCAGGCTTTCAAGTGACTACTAAGTCTCTACAGCCTGAACTCTTTGCAGGCGAGACCCGATCCCATTTCTTCTTCTTTATCTTCTGTAATAGGATACACTGAGCAAAGGGATACGCTGAGTGCCTTTGTATCACCTTTAGTGTGTTAGCTTATTTCTTCCTAAACATCCCTGTGAGACAAAGTATCTCCTCATCTTCACCTTCAGGGTGGGGAGGTCAGGGCTCTGCCCTCACATGACCTCAGCAATGACTAACTGAGCCAGGATTCAACAAAGGGATCCCAGCCCCTGAAGCAGGGCCCTCTTAAAGTGGGTGCTCATTGAATATTCATGAGAAATGGACAACCTACGTTCCTCTGTGTCTCTGACCTTGGCACTGACAGCTCCATCAAAGGCACAGAGCATTGGTGTGCTTGCTCCCCCAGCTCCAGTTCTGACCCAGTTATCACAGCCAAGTTTCTTCCCCTCCCTTCCTCCTGCCCAAACCTTGAACAGAAAATGATCCAGCTGGGACCAGCAGAAGAGATGCTCCTGGCAAGCCTGAGAGTTCTGTCTGTTTGTTTGATTGTTTGTTTTCAGAAAACACAGGTCTATTTAGAGCACAGCCCGGGGGGCAGGGGCAGGCTGTACAGTAACAAGAATACTGCCCGCCTCTTTTTTGTTTTTCTTTCTGGTTGGTTTTTTGGGGTGAGGATCTTATTATGTAGCTCAGACTGACCTTAGATTTATGGTAATCCTCCTGCCTCTGCCTCTTGAGTACCAGGATCACAGGCATGTATCTAGCTCACAAGCCTAGATTTGGATGGGAAGGTGGCATGGTAAGTTTTTAACTGAGACACTGGACAGAGGCACCCCTGGAAGATTCTGGGTGTTCCCTTCAGAAGTACGGGCACCTCAGCCCACTTCCTTCTGGTTGTCTTCCTCCTTGCTGTGACCGGTGCACTATTTCTTATTCATTTCCTCTGTGTCTCCACTCTGTTTGCTCAAAACATGGTTATCTTTACACTCTCCTGATGCCCCACTGATGACAGGGCCGCTCGGAAGCACGGCCACCACCTCTTTCCACCTTGACTGGGTTTGTGTGAGCTATGCATCCCGAACTAGAAATACAGAAGGGCTTACAGGCACAGGTCCCTGAGGTCTGAAAGCCCATACCAGTGTGAACCCCAGGACCCTTTCCTGCAAACAGTGGTACATACTCAACACTCAGAGAGACTAAGACCAAGAAAAAGACAAAGGTAAAATGGTTCCCCTCTCTCTCTCTCTCTCTCTCTCTCTCTCTCTCTCTCTCTCTCTCTCTCTCTGTGTGTGTGTGTGTGTGTGTGTGTGTGTGTGTGTAAGTGTTTTGCCACTATGTATGTATCACATCCCTGATCCCTAAGATGTCCAGAAGAGGGTGTTGAGTCCCCTGGAGCTGGAGTTATAGGTAGATGTGAGATATGTAATGTGGGTGCTGGAAACTGAGCCCAGGTCCTCTAAAAGAGCAGGTGGTACTTACTCTAAACTGCTGAAGTGTCTCTCCAGCCCAGCAAGATGGTTTCAACAGGATTAGAATCCTAGCAAATTCCTGAGCTCACACCACCTTGTGGATAAAACCCTTAGGCTCCCTTGACAAGACCAGATGTCATCCCATTCCAGTGAGTTAGCCCCAGATCCACAGACAACACAGGGACACAACCTCTCTGAACACAGCCTCCCCATTCTCTGGAAACTAGCATGGTCCCAAGGGAAAATAGTTGTACATCAATTCCCAAGGTGATGGGGCTTCCCTTAGGAACTTGGGATTCTTGGAGGTGGTTTCAACAAGAAGTCAGAGATCGGGCACAGGAACCAGCTCCATCCTGTCCTCGTTCCCCAGAACACTCACATTCTGGACCCAGGATGTCTGCTCCCATGTACAGCACTTTACACGTGACTGGAGATTTTTCATAACCCAGAGAAGCTACAACCCTCACTTTATTTCACTCTACTTCCCACGTGTCCTTTATCCAGTGTCAGCATCCAGCCTTAGAGGGCCCTGCAGCCTGGGTGCATGCCTGCATGTGTACAACTCAAGTCTGTCATTCCCAGAACAGTGTATCTGAGAGTGACTGCATGGGCCTTCCCAGCAAAGGAGTGCCAGAAACAGAATGCAGAAGCAAAAACCCCTGGAATCCCAGCTTCACCTTGTACCAGTCATAAGACCAGGGCAGGTCCATTCTCCAGAGGCATGTATTCTCCCACTTTTGATGAGGGGGCCTGGAGATGGAGTTCAGTGGTCAAATACTTGTCTAACATATGGGAGATGCTGGGTTTGATTTCTAGAATCACAAAAAAAAAAGTAGGAGGAAGATGAGAAGGAGGAGGAGGAGAAAAGCAAGAAAGCAAGAAAGAAAAGAAAAGAAAAAAATCTTCCTCATAGCTGGATGTGGTAACACACTTTGTAATCCCAATACTCAGTAGCTGAGGCAGGAGGATCACCACAAGTTCAAGGCTAGCCTGAACTACTAAGTAAAACCATGCCTCAAAAATAAAATGATATAGGGCATAGGAGGAATGAGAAGAGTCAGCTCCCAGGAATAGAGATGACAGGAGGGGACAAGGCAAGCTCTGAGACACCACAGCTGCTTTTGTCCAGCTGTAGTGGGATATGGTACTAGGAGTGTTTGTGTGTGTGTGACCCCGAGTGACCTTATATAGTCAAGTCTGAAGTGTGTGTGTTCAGGATATGCCAGGACCCTGGCCTGTTACACTGAGGCTGAATGTTAGCCAAATATGAGGACTCTCCTAAGGTGACAGCTCTCTGTGCCTGTCCCAAGCCGCAGGAGGCAGGGCTATGAGAGCTCCCAGCTGCATGGTGCCAGTGTGTGGCCGCCTCCTTGGTGCCATCTAGTGGCACTGGATTTGCATATCTCTGATACCTGTCCTTGGAGGTGAAGACAGGTAGGTCACCGACTGGGTACAATATCTAGGCTTGTCTGGCTCTTGGAAGCTGACCTGGGAATCTGGCCTTCAGTCTCAGCCATTGTTGCCTAAAAGAACTGTCTGCGATGGTGAAGGTGTTCTGAAGTGTTCTGTGTGCCTGCCTAAATGGGTCAGCCCTGAGCACTCTGTCCCAGGAAGCAAGATGCATCTACTTTGTTTATTGTGATACTGGGGCCTTGCATATTCAAGGCAAATATTCAAACAAAGGAAGGAAGGAAGGAAGGAAGGAAGGAAGGAAGGAAGGAAGGAAGGAAGGAAGATTTACCTTCACTAGTAACTGGCCAAAGGAAATAGTCAAAAACACTATTAACAAAAAATTATATACAGATCCTTTGCATAATTTGTTATAGCCAAAACTAGAAACATTAATCTAGAAATCTAGAAATAAAGCAATAGCTAAATTAATTATGGGACCCCCCCCCATTATCACAGGGTAAGTAGCATTTTAAATCATGGTAGGGGTGTGCATTGTTTGATTTGGGGTTTTGATTTGTTTGTGTTTTGCTTTGGTGTTAGGACGGAGTCTCATGTAGCCCAGATTGGCCTCACTTCCACCATGCAGCAGAGGATAACCTCGAATGTCTGGTCCTCCTGCATCTACCTTCTAGTTTACAAGATTACGGGAATACACCACTTCCCTGGTTTTATGTGGTGCTGGCGATCAAACCCAGCCCTTCACACATGCTAGGCAAGCACTCTGCCAACTGACCACACCCCCAACACTGAGTCACCTTCTAAAGGATCACTCAGTGTTGAAATGACATTACATAACACCTTTTTAAAATCTTAAAAAAAAAAAACCTATTAGGAAACACTAAAACAGTAACGTGTAGAGGGGACACTGCTCAGTGACTTGGCAGTGGCTCCACAGGTGTGACCCCTGGGTTTGATCCCCAGAACCATAAATAAGAAGGCAGTGTTATTTCGGGTGGTGGGTTATGGGTTATTCTTATTTTTTTTTCACTTCAACATTTGTACATATTTTTTTTAAATCTCTTACAGTGAGCGTGTACTATTTTTATAATCAAGAAAACACTATTTTTAAGGATGGGGGAAGGGCTGTACCAGTATGGGAAAATACTTTTGATCCAGCCTTTAGAGAGAGAGAGAGAGAGAGAGAGAGAGAATACAAGAATGCGCTCAGGCCTACAGGAAGGAACTCAAAGGAGGCAGACATTGTGATCTGAGGGTTACACAAAGAGGATTTCCACTCATTTATCCAGAATTCTATTAGTGTGTGTGGAATAAGTAAATGTGATTTTGCCAATCAGATTTGGGCTTCCACAGCTGTGAGGGCGTGGGCAGGAGAGGGAAGGTGGGTGGTTAGAATCCCTCTGGCAGTACCACACGGAGCTGAGGCCCACAGCATCCCTTCTCGTCCTTGTCATGGGCGGAGTGTCCAATGGGGACAGCCTCTAAAACAGAGTCTGAGATATCAAAACATAAAACTGACCCAGGGAATCTAGGCATGCAGGATGCAACAGAGAGCACACAAAATGTACAAACAGACTCTGACTGGCACTTAAAAAGAACTATAATAGCAACAGCCACGTATACATGTACACATCTGATGGACTCTATGTTCCTGTACTATTCTTAGCAATGGACATATGCAAACTTACTTCATACCCAAAATAACACTTTTGTGCTTTACAAATAAGAGAACTGAGGCATAGAAAAATTAAATAACCTGTTCAAGGACTTAGGACTGGTAAGAGGTGGGGCCCAACTCCGAACTCAGACAACCTGGTCAATAGGGCACCATGGGGAAAAGTCAAAAGGACGTCACATGTATGACTTATTTTTTGAGACAGGGCATCTCTACTATGTAGCTCTGGCTGTCTCAGAACTCACTAGTAGAGCAGGCTGGCCTCGAACTCATGGAGATCCACCTGTCTCTGCTGAGATTAAAGGTGTGTATCTGTAAACATGGCACATGTGTGAATTTTTAATAGTAGTCTCAAAGGGCAGGATCAAGTCCAGCAGATGCCAGGATCCAAGGATGCTAAGTCTCTTATACAAAATGGACTGGTACCCACATGGAGCCCACACATCCTCCTGTATGAAGCCCATCTTCTCTAGATTACTTATGACATCTAACATGATGCAACACTGTGTAAGCAAATGTTACACTGTGTCATCCCGGGAATTATAACAAGCAAAGGGGTCTGCACCTGTGCAATACAGGTATGATTTGAAATATATGTATTGCTGGGCGTGATGATATATGTCTTTAATCCCAGCACTCAAGAGACAGAAGCAAGTGGATCTCTATGAATTCTAGGCCAGCTGGGTCTACAGAGCAAGTTCCAGACCAGCCAGGGCTACATGGAGAGACTCTGTCCAAAACTATGTGTATTTTCAATCCAAGGTAGGTTGAATCTGTGGATATGAAACCTAGAAAGGGCAACTACATACACAAAACCACAGATTACTTCTAGATAATCACATGGAGTTGAAGAGGTAACCCAGCCTGTAAAGTGCTTGCCAGACAAGCATGAGGACTTGGGCTCAATCCCCAGCCATGATGTGTGTGTGTGTGTGTGTGTGTGTGTGTGTGTGTGTGTGTGTGTGTGTATGTGTGTGTGTGTGTGTGTGTATACATATACACATATACATACACATACACATACACATACACATACATATATCAGACACTGGAGTGTGCACCTATAATCCCAGCACTGAGGAGCCATAAACAGAGGTCCCTGGGGTTCACTGACTAACCAATCTGCAGAACTGGCAAGCTCCAGGTCAATTAGAGATTGTCTCAAAAAACAAGGGGAAACAAGAGAAATAAATGAGTTGGAGAGTAGTCGAGTGGAGAGCAACTGAGAAAGATGCCAAGGGCTGGAGAGATGACTCAGCAGTTAAGAGCACTGACTGTTCTTCTGGAGGTCCTGAGTTCAAATCCCAGCAACCACATGGTGGCTCACGACCATCTGTAATGAGATTGGATGCCCTCTTCTGGTGTGTCTGAAGACAGCTACAGCATACTTACATATAATAAATCAATAAATATTAAAAAAAAAGATGCCAAACATCAAGCCCTGGCCTCCATACATAGGGGAACATATACATCTATACCACCCTGACCTCCATACACAGGGGAACATATGCATCTATACTACCCTGGCCCCCATACACACAGGAATATGTACATCTATACCACTCTGGTCTCCATACACACAGGAACATATACATCTATACCACCCTGGTCTCCATACACACAGGAACATATACATCTATACCACCCTGGTCTCCATACACACAGGAACATATATATCTATACCACCCTGGCCTCCATACACATAGAGACACAGACATCTATACTACCCTGGCCCCCATACACACAGGAATATGTGCATCTATACCACCCTGGCCTCCTTACACAGAGAAACACAAACATCTATACCACCCTGCCCCCCATACACACAGGAACATACCATACAAACACACACAAAATAAATTCTGACGTAGCTGCAACACCAATGGATCTTGAAGCCTCTATATTAAGTGAAGTAACCAATACAGGAAAAGTGCAAATATGACATGGTTTTACTTGTTTGAAACTCATAGAGACAGACAGAGGATCAGTGGCCACGGGATGGAAATGATAGGGAATGAGGAGTCACTAGGGAGCGGGTGCAGAGACTCAGGATGATAAAGGGCACACTGATGCCCAGCAAGGCGCGGGTGCCTAATGCCACTAAGTGATGCACCTAAGGGGTTGACAAAGCATGTTCTGGGGGTGTCGTTCCTAGCACAGACTCCTGCTCTGCATAAACCATGCATGACGCATAAGCCTGTAATCCCACCACTTGGGAAGCAGAGGCAAGGGGGCTAGAAGTTCAAGGTTTTTCTTAGTTACATAGTGAGTTCAAGGTCAGACTGGGCTAGGTGAGACTCTGTCCAAAGGAAGAAAGGGAGAGAGGGGGTCAGGGAGGGAGGGAAGGAGGAAGGAAGGGAGAGAAGGAGGCGGGGGAGGAAGGGAAATTTTTCTATTATATATATTTTATTAAAATAAAAGGAGTTGGTGAATGTTAGATTAAAATGTTAGCTGTCAGCTGAGGGTGTAGCTCAGTGCTGGAGCACTTGCCTAGCGTGCACGCACACGGCCAGGTCTAAGTTCCAGATCCATATCCAGACTGTTAGCAATGACCTGTTCTGGGTCTCAGGTACCCAGATGCCTAGCACACCACTACCTAAAGGAAGAAGGGAGGGAGGAGAGAGGGAAGGGAAAGTCCTGAGTTTAGAGGAAAGAAGGAAGCAAGCTCAGCAGGCAGGAAGGCCCTGGAAGCCGCTCTGGCTTTCCCATCTTCCCTCCCCCTCATTCTCCTGTTTGCTGCACAGTGGTTGCTATGGAAACAAGGGGCACCTTGGGCTCCTAGAGCTCAGCCCAGGTGCTGCTAACTCCAGGAATAATACCAGCGTGTGAGTGAGAAAGGCCCAGTCCTCGGGGCTTGGTGTACACACAGGTCTGCCCCCAACGCCTCCTGTCTGTCTAGTGACCGAGTCACTGATTTATGCACCCCTGTCCTCATCAGGCAGACGTGAGTGGATGTGCACATCGACACAACTTGTGGGTCCGTGGAGGTGTTTACAGTCCTGTGGGCACGCCGTGCGCACGGTTACATATGCGATCACACAGCCCAGGACCACTGTGTGCCACCAGAAGCACTGTGATTAGACTCTGTGCTCTACGCTTCCCCTGAGCTATCACCCTTAAAGCTCACAGCAGCAAGGCGGCGTGTAGCACTATTAATATTCACTGGTAAGGAAACTGGAGCACGGGAAGGCTGTGTGGTTTCCCTAAGTACACCCAGAGCATTCGAACCTGACCACTGAATCTGCACTGTGGGAACAGAGCTTTAAGAAAAAAAAAAGATTTGTTTATTTTACCCAAGGTGCACCCTTTAATCCTAGCACTTGGCAGAGGCGTGCAGATCACTATGAGTTCAAGGCCAGCCTGGTTTACAAGGTGGGTTCCAGGACAGCCAGGGCTAGAGAAACCCTCAAAAGAAAAGAAAAGAAAAGAGAAGAGAAGAGAAGAGAAGAGAAGGTCTGTCTCAAAAAAAAAATTTTTTTTTATTTTTATTTTATGTGTATTAGTGTTTGCCTGCTTGTATGTCTGTGCATCACATGCATACCGGAAGCCTGAAGAGGCCAGGAAGGACAGATCCCCTGGAACTGGACTTCCAGAGGGTTGTAAACTGCCATGTGGATGCTGAAATTGAACCCTGGTCCTTTGCAAGGGTTTCAGGTGCTCTTAACTACTGAGCCCTCTCTCCAGACCCAAAGGTGAAAGCCCTGTAAATGAACTGGATCCGAGGAGCTGTGGCCTACCTCACCACAGGTACCATGTCCTGCTGTGGTCACAAACAGCAAGGCTTCCTGAGCCCCACCCAAGGGTGATAAAGGAGAATCCCCCAGATGGCGCCCAGGGAGCTGCATTTTAACCCAGCCCCTGGACTGGTCTGCTGGCCAGCAGACTGATCAGCAACTGATTCAACCTACTGTGGACATAGCAGAGTGGAGGTGGGGCTATCCCTCCTCAATCCAGCTCCTGAGCTCAGTAACAGGCCTGTGAAACTCCTCATGCAGCAAAGCTCCTATCTACAGCAGGCATCTGAGAGCAGCCAAGCACCCAGGAGGAGCCAGCTGCTGTCAGCACACTCCTCCCCAGGGCAGGGCCCCACAAGTCAGTTATGTGGCTTTGTGGCCTGCCAGGCACGGATTTCCACCCACTCCGCCCTCTCAGAATGAGTTGGTTGTGGGGCGGAGGCTCTCACAGTGGGTAGCCTGCCTATTCACAGATCAGCCAGAGGCAGGGAAAGAAGCCACCTGGCCAGGACTGCAAACACCACAGAAAGTTCCTACTGTCTCTGACCTCAGGGAATAAGAGCACACACAGACAGAAGCCATATGACAGCCATAGCACAGACAGCATTCACTGTGCCCCTGACCAGAGACATTCTCTCCGCTCCAGGATGCCGAGGAAGGGGCTGCTGTGTACACCAGGAGTGGAGGAAGCTAAACCAGGAAAGGAAGGGTAGAGGCATATTTGCCAGAAAACAAATCCAGACACTGACAGAGGTGAGATTTGAATTGGAGATTACTAACTCGCCTCAGGTCATCCAGCAGGCGGAGACAGGATTTAAACAGAGACTGCCTGCCCCCATAGCTACAAAGTAACCCACTGGTTGGTAGTTCCTGTTCTGCACACATGTGAAAGTGCTTGGAGATGGTAGGCCATGACCTCAAAAGTTCAGTTAAATCTGGAGATAGTTTTCCTTGTCACAGCTAGAAGGTGGGGTATTGGCAATAGGTGGGTAGAGATCGGAGATTTTGTTAGACATCCTACGGGGCCAGGACACACACACACACACACCGCACAGGAACCATCAGACCAATGTGAAGAGTCAAGCCCTGGATTAGAGTGACAGACCCACCTGGAGCCCACATGAACCTCCAGCCCCACCTGACCCTCCATGGGCCACCATCATGCTTGTCAGTCCCTGGAGACAGCAGTTCTCAAACTTCACTGCCTACAAATGTCATTCATGAGTCCTGAGAAGGTGCAGGTGCCAGGTTCCACCAGAACCCTCTGATTTCATTGACATTGATTTTATTGTTATTGTCTGTTTGTTTCCTAGAGTCTGGGCCTTGCTTTGTAACCCAAGCTAGCCTTGAACTCAGATCCTCCTGCTTCAGCCTCTCTCTGAGTGCTGGGAGGACAGACTTGTAGCAGCCACCACACCTGGCTGGTGACTGGAAATTTCACGATCACCAGATGACACCCTCCAGATGCACAGACAGTTGGAGATCACTACCTTGTGAAAAGGAAGCAAGGATCTTACTACCTGTGGTGAACCTAAAGAGAAGTCCCAGCAAACTCCACATGGCCATGACTACCAACCTCACCCCCACCAGAGATGGGAGCTGACCCCACAACTGCTCCTGGGGACAGGCACTAAAGGAGTCTGCATACCTGCATCTGACTCCTCAGACCAGGACAGTTAGAGTGGCTTTTGAGATGAAGATCTGATCACCCTGGCAGAGACAGGGAGGAGGAGATGAACTTCCCAGCTTCCATCACTGTCTGGGCAGGAGATAATGGGCCTGAATTAGGAGACAGGAGGACCGCCCTGTGTGAGTCAGAGGCTTCTCAGCCCGGAGAGGGAGGAAGCACTGGATATGAAAAAGAGAAAGGTTAATTGGGAGGGAGCCAGTCTGGGAACAGAGCCGGAAATAATCAGGCAGCCACTGAGGGGACAAGAGCTGTAAAGGGAAAGGGGGACCCGAGGATAGGGATTAAGGAATCAGTCATAGAAGTAAGAATAGAGGCTAGGGGTTGGCACATCAAGGCCACGGGTCAGCCACGGGTAAACCCAAAGCCTGTCCATCTATCTGTTTTCTTAGCTCATAAGTTAGTTGTCCAAACTTTGCCCAAACTCCAGACCTCCGAGAGCTTGCAAAGCCGCTCCTGTAACAGTAAGATTAGCAAGACCAGTCTGGGCACTCCAGAGGCTGCAGCAAAGGGATCACAAGTTCAAGGCCAGCCTGGGCAGCTATCATTACCAAGATCATGCCTCATATCCGTGGGGCTGATGCAGGTTGCCTAGAAGACTTCCAACAAAACCTAGTACAGGCACTGAAAAACCCTACACAAAGAAGGGTCCAGGCTGATCAGACAGAAGAGAAGACAAGCCACAAGGGAGTCTTCTGGGCCGTGGAGAGCTCTCAGGAGAAAGGGGGTGAGCTTTGTTGAGGAGGAGGGTTATGACTGGTTACGCAATGGCAGTTCCAGAGATTCAAAATGAAATTAGCAGGCAACAGTGAGCAAGCAGAACTATATTCTAATAAACCAGGCACCTTTGAAATGTCATGAGCTCCCTGACACTGGAGACTAGCTTCCGAGGCAGAGGGAGGTCATGACATGGCTAGTCTGCCTTGCTTGTTTCAAGTCCTCAGCCTCCAGGAATTCGAGATCTAGGGTCTCTCCTGATGGCTTCCTTCTTCTCTCAGGACTCCCAGGAATGATGCTCTGGAATCTGCTTCCCAGGGGGCTCAATAGTTCAGACAAACCACAGACTGTCCTCTCCCTGTCTCCTCCTTCCATAGGATCCCAGGCCTCCCATCTAGGCCTTGCAGAGCTGAGAGCCTGAGAGACCTGTCGAGATCCCCAAGGCGCCCAGAAAGTGAGCGGGGGTAAAGGAGACTGAAGGGAGAATTGGGCCTAGAATGGCAGGCCACAGGCAAGCCATCCCACCCTGCTGCACCCCTGTCCTCACCTCCCTCACTGACACTATGTCCATTCCACTCCATGACCCCACTAGCCACATAGAAGGCACCCTCCCCAGGATCCAGGGGTCAGCTGAGTCTTTCTTTACTGTCCCACACCCACCTCAGAAGGTGTCCCAATCCCCAGAACCACCCATCACCTAAAAACCAGAACATGGACTCACCACAGCTTCCTGGGCATGGTGGGACTGGTCAGGATGAGATTAGGAGTGCATAGGTCCCTAGAGTTTGCAGAACTTGCCACCTAACAAATGGCACCTCCGGGTGCATCCCCAGTGCCTGGCAATAAAATCAGGACACAGCCCAATTGCCAGCTAAGCACCCGCCTGCCTCGCTTCTCCTGGTAGCCACTCACACCGCCCCAGACTCAGATCCCAAAACAGGCATGTTCGTGGTTACCATAGGAACTTGCTAAAGCCAAAAAAGGCACCACACAGGCACCCACATGGGCCCTCTAAGCTCATGTCCACTTGCATTGGTGATCACACACACACACACACACGAACACTATTCATGCTCAGGACCTATCCTAAAGAAATTAACGGCCCAAGTTCTGACACACTGGACATAGAAATAAAGAACTTCCCTATGGCTCCCTGCAAGATTGGGCACCAACTGCCGGGCTCAAGGAGCTTGCCTGGAGCTCACCCACTGAAGGCACACCAGAAGCTGAGTTAGGTTGAGGGGGCCAGAGTAAACATAGCAACACTGGGCCTACAGGGCCACAGAGACTCTCTGTGCTCTCTGACTCCCTGACACATACCAGCTCCTCTAGACTCCACCCCCTCCTCCTTTAGTTCCTTCTACTAGCTGGCATGAATAACTTCCTGGACCCCAAACAACACAGGATAAAGAACAGGAAAGACAGAGAGGTTCTATACTCAGAGCCTTATTTCCTCCTTGAAACGGATCCAATTCCTGAGTTCCCCGTCTCTACAAAGGGGACCCACGCCCACCCTGGGCTCACTCTCTAGTCCCACTACCCCACTCTGGTCTGCATGCTGTGAAATATCTGGACCTGACCACTCGCACCCCTACAGAAAGTCCTCTCCTTGCGGCCAAGCTCTCCCACAGTCCAGTCACACTCCTACCGGCAGCCCAACCAGCCAGTCTCCTGTCTGGCAAGAACAACAGCTCCCGGGTCCTCCCACCCATGCTGCCTCACACCTCAGTGCCTTCAAGATGCGGTGATACAGCACCAAGCCTCTCTTCCCCTGCTGGACCACTGACCTCACACACCCTTAGAGATAGCTTAGGTCTATTGTCTCCAGAAGGGAGGGCAAGTGAGAGCCCCTTGCTACATCCCATAGCAACTGTCTGTGCTCTCCCTAAAGGACTGAAAGCTTCGTGGGCCGACTGTCTTCCCACCCCACTTCTTGTTCCCTCACCATCCCTGGCCTAGCAGTGACTTTAGAATGAAGGTGCCAATAGATGTTGGTTGAAATGACTCAATCATCTCCCCACAAAACATTGAGCTCCCCATGTCTTTGGCAAGCCCGAGTAACCTTCTGCAAGTGTTCTAGGCATGTAGGACTGGAGCTAGGATGAGTCAACTGCAGAAGGTTCTAGAACATCCTTGTGGTGACCTAAAGATTCTTGTAACCCACAGTAAGTAAAGATCTGCCAGTCTGTAGAGAAATGGACTGCTGATCATGACCCTTGACCAATGAGAAGAAGCATTAGTGGGGATCAATGATCGACTGCAGAGAAACGGGCTCTCTGGAGAGGCTGAAAACACACTCTGGTACCCAGACAATCAAGGCCTGGCTCCACTAGCTCTCCCCTCTGATGACATTGTCACGGGGCTGGCACCAAGAGAGCCAAGAGAACAGATGTCTGCAGAGATAACCACCTAGATTGTACAGTGCTCTTACAGACTGGTGTGGAAGTCTTGGTGGAAAAAAAAACAAAAAACAAAAGCAACAACAACTGGTATGAAGGTGCACATCATTAACCTCAGCACTCAGGAAGCAGAGAAAGGCAAATCTGTGATCTCAAGTCAGCCTGGTCTATACAGTTAGTTTCAGGCTAACCAAGGTTTGCATGGTGAGACCCTGTTTCCAAAAAAGGGTGGGGGAGAGGCGTGTAGAGAGCTGTGACAAAGCAAGAGGCACTTCCAACAGGCGGTACGCCCTAGCCTGCAGAGTGTCTACAGTGGCCACGCTCGGGGGTGCTGGTGGCCAGGGGCAGCTGTACTGACACACTGCCTGTTCCCATCTGTGTGCCTATCTTTTTTTCTAACAGAATTTGAACCCTTAGCTGCTTAAATCATCAACTCAGAAGAGCAATGGCTGCCTAAGGCCAAACCACAGCATGTTCACCCCAAGCCAGACCTCTGCTTCCCTCTCTCTCTCAAGGAAGACATCCAAGGACAAATTTGGACTCGGCTCATCATGAGCTATCTGTCTGCCAAAGCTACCATTTCAAGGGGCCAAGAGTGAGCCATCAAGTATGCAGATGGGCTCTGCTTTTTAAGATTAATTTATTTTTATTCTGTGTAAAAAATATGTGTTAGCCGGGCGGTGGTGGCGCACACCTTTAATCCCAGCACTTGGGAGGCAGAGGCAGGAGGATTTCTGAGTTCGAGGCCAGCCTGGTCTACAGAGTGAGTTCCAGGACAGCCAGGGCTACACAGAGAAACCCTGTCTCAAAAAACCAAAAAAAATATGTGTTGCCAGCTGGCTTATAATACATATATGTGTATATATATATATATGTATGTATATATATGTACACTCCATGTGTCTGGTGCCTGAGGAGGCCAGAAGAGGGCACTGGATTCCCCAGAACTGGAGTTAAGGATGGTTGTAAGGCACCATGTGGGTGCTGGGAACTGAACTAGGGTTATCTAGAAGAGCAGCCAGTGCTCTTAACTGCTGAGCCATCTATCTCTCCAACTTCCAATTAGGTTCTTTCTCCTACAAGATAATAGACAGATTTGGACATTTGAGCCTGATATTTCCCAGCAGTAGAGGTGATTGGTCCTCACCCAGGCTCATGCTCATTTGGTCACTGTAGCTGTGCCTGGGCACAAAAGTCATCTCAGGTGACTGGAGCCATGCATCAGACAGACAGACAGACAGACAGACAGACACACACACACACACACACACACACACGTAGGGGGGCACTCCTTCCAGGGATTTCCTCTGGGAGAAAGTAGGCCGACTATGATTCAGTTACTATGTCTTTGTCCTAAGCCAGCCCCCAGTGCAGGCGGAAGATGGGGGACTCCTACATACTGACCACTTTACCTGTATCCATCCTCCTACCTCTATGTCTCCTCCTCCACCTGCATCCCTCTATCTGCCTCTGCCTCCCTTCCATCTCCATCCCTCCACCTACATCACTCTGCCTGCCTCTGCCTTTTTATTTCTATCTAGGATCCTATTTCTTTGTGATGGATAAGCATGTGATCCACAGTTTCATCATTCAGGGAACCTATACTGAGAATCTCTCTTGGTGCCTGCCCAATGCCCAGTCTTGGGGATCCAAAGATGAAGGGTATAGTCTTTAAAGCATGCATATTTACTTGCTCAGCAGGGAGCACCTGCCATCATTCTGGTCCCCCCCTCCCCAAAAAAATTACATAAGGACATAAGGCAAGACTGGAATGTGGTCTAGTGGTTGAGAACTTACCCTGCATGTACTGATTCTGGGTTTGATCCCCACCATTGAAAGGGGGCACATAAAGCTAGAGAGGTACAGGCCATTCATGATCCAGCTCTCCCATTTTATAGGCCCAGAAGAGTTGCTGGCTTGCCCATTTGTTCACCCAGGTCTAGAACCTGGGCCTGCCAACCCACAACTCAAGCTTGATTTTCCTGCATGGAATTGCCATCAACCCCTTTCTATGTTCTTGTGTAGCCCCATGTTCCTTGTACCCCCAACAATGGTTAAGTCCTAGCCTCTGGGGTCCTCCTCATACAGATATCATAGGCCCCTCTCAATCTGGGCATCTGGAAGGGAGGTGGGCATCAGGAAGTCAGTGCTGTAAGGTAGAGTATTTTGTGGCTAAGGACTCTAGACACATGACCCCTGGGCTGAGAACACGCAGCTCTACCCTCATGTAACAAAATACAAGATTCAAACTCCACCTTCACACCTTACTTACTGATGACCTTGAACAAGATTCTGACCTCTCCAAGTGTCTATTTTCCCATCTCTCAAATGCCAGAAGCAAAGGTCCCTTCTCCACACAGTGGCTTGGAGCCTCTGGACAGCAAGTGATAAAATCTCAATGCTCAGTGCCCACGGGGCAGACCTCATCTTCAGAACCACCCGCCTCAGGGACACCTCCAGGACTATCTCCGTTTCAGTGACACCAGCTCCCTGGGGAGTGAGCCGAGGAAATCAAGGCACACAGGCCACAGGCTAGGAGTGTCTGCTGCTGAGCAGAGAGCAGGTTCAGGAGGAAGGATGCTTTAGCCAGCAGATACAGAAGCAGAAAGTCTTAGACCCTGGAAGAGGCCCTGCAGCAAGAATTTGACTACTCACTTCACCTGTCCGAAAGCAGAGCCAGTCTAAAAACACCTCTTCAGAATTCAGAAGGACCTACATTACCAACTGAAGGAAGAGGAAGATACATCTAGATCTTTTTAGTCCCACAGCAAGTAAGGATTGGACTCTTGTAGTGTCTTCCTGTCTTTCTATCCTGAGAACAAATATCCCCCCCACCTAAAGAAATAGCCATCTCTTCATCCAAAATGATTGGACCTTGGCTATATAACCCACAAGGGTTAGGCTAATTAGATTGTCTTTCTTAAAAGCATTATTGATAAAATGGACACACGGCACACACTGTAATCCCAGAACTTGGGAGGTGAAGGCAAGAGGATCAGAAGTTCAAGGCCAGCTCTGACTAATGTAGGCCTAATGGTTTTGTACATTTTGTAAAGTTTACCCTTGTGTTATTCAAATACTGATTTCTCTGCCCTCACTTCTTGTTTCAATCCAGACATGGCATTGTAATGATTATACCAAGAATCTCCTGTCTCAAGTTTGTGTAAACAATTCTTATCATTTATTCTCTGCCTTGTCAATAAATGCTGATCACCCAGTGGCTGCCTAGAATAGAGAATAGGGTGGGACCTCCACCAACCAGAGGAAAGAGAGAGGGAGATTCATACCATCAAGGAGGATTTGGAACCATGAGGAAAGGGTCCAGAGAGGGATCATAGAAACACACCTTAAGCCCAGAGAGCCAGATCAATAATAATATTGATAATTAATATATGATAATATTGATAATAATAATATTGCAAGTCTCATGAGATGTGGCGGGGAGGCAGTCAGATTGCCATAGAAGGCTAAGGTACATCATTTAACTGCTCAGCTATTGAGGTGCAGTTTTAAACAGATCTTGGTTCCTTTGTGTAGTTATTGGGGTCCAGCATGAGGTAAAGAAATACAGGGACTCGTTTAATTCACTGATTACATTCATATTAAGAATAATTCATTTACAGGCTACATAGGGAGTTTGAGGTCAGACTGGACTTCATGAGACCCTGTCTCAAAAGACAACAAAAGTTTATTGAGGCAAACTCCATATATCATTTTAAGTGGGCTTCAATGTTTCTCAGGACAGTCACAAACTTGTGTCACCATTACCACTATCAACATCCTATTAGCCATTACTCGGCAAGAATCTATTATCTTTTAAACTCCACTCTCCCAACAGACCCCAAATTCTCAGAAACCATTAACTTACTCAGTTTCTAGAGACTTGCCTATTCTAGACATATCCCATAAGTGAAAGGGTATAAGAAGTGTTTTTTCAGTGTCTGGCTTCTTTTATAAAGCTTGTTTTTGACATAAGTCTAGTATCACGTCACCTATAGTGTTGTAAATTTTAGTATCTAAAGTTCAATCTTCCAACTTTGTTCTTCTCTCTTAAGATTTTATTTGAACTTCCCTGGACCTGGTTCAGCCCCTCCTGAGCGTCTCTTGGGTTCCTTAGGGCATATGGAAGCTTTTCCATCTCTAACCTAACCAGATTACACATTAAAGCTCTGATTGGTCTTTTCCTTTTTTGAGTTAGGTACATTTGTCTCATGTATCCCAGACAACCTTGAGCTCCGGAACCTCCCTCCTCCCGACTCCTCCTCCTAAGTAATGGAATTATAGGTATGTGCCACCACATTCAGTTTAAAGGGTTTGCTCCCTGAAATCAACAGATCTTAAAGCTACAGTTCAGTCCGCAGGACACCACCAATGCCATGTTCCCACACCTGAGCTCTAACTGCCCCCCATATATTCAGAGTCCCTACTGAGATCCCACTCTCAGCACTGGCCCACACCACCCCCAGCCCTTCACGTCACCCTATACCTCCCTTCTTTACAGGTTACAAATAAATCCACTTAAAACAAACAGGGCCTCTATAAACCACTGCCGTAGTTGCACTAGATGGCTCAAGGCAGCTCTCCAAAACCACTTCTCTACTCCACATCCCTCAGCAGCCTTGCTTACCACCTCACGCCTCATTCACTATGCAGATATACCCCTGGGAAGCTCTGGAAAAGCCTAACATATTGCCAAAAGATAAAGGTATAGACCTGTAACTCAGGCTTCTGGAGAGGTTGAGGCAGAAAGATTACAGACTCAAGGTGTTGCTCTCTCTGAACTCTAGACCCCTGACCATAGCTACCTTAACATCTCTGATTATCCACAAGAGAAACTCACAAGATTGAGTAAAAAAAGCCCTCTCTCGTAAAGGGGAGAGAGGGTAGAGGAAGAAGTGGAGGATCTGCAGTTCATGCCCTCCCCTAGAAGGATAAACAAGCAGCTAACAGTTGCAAGGGAGGGAGCATAGTGACCAGTAAGTTGTCCACACTCTTGTGTGTAACCTGTCAGCCATGATCCTGCAAGTCACCCCAACTCAACTCATCAGTCCACCAAGCTCTACTTGCATGAAGTCCTTTCATTGGTCTGTCATTGGTGGCCTACCTGGGGTAAACAGACCTCTGTTCACAACTCCCCCAAGAAAGGTTAATGCAATACAAGGCCAGTCTGGGCAACTTAATGAGATACCTTGTCACATTTCAAAAAGTAAAAGGAACAAGGTTGAAGATGTGGCAACTTGGTTAAGAGCACTGGCTGCTCTTCTAAAGGACCTGAGTTCGATTCCCAGCACCCACACTGGGCAACTCACAACCACTTATAACTCCAGTACCAGGAGATCCTATGCCTTCTTCTGGGCTCTGCACATGTATACACACACACACACACACACACACACACAATTAAAATATTTTTGAAGTAAAACCAGGGCCATCAAGATTGCTCATGGTTAAAGGCACTTGCTGCCACACCTGATTGCGCTGAATTCATTCACAAGAATCCACACGGCGAAAGGACAGCTTGACTCCAGCAAATTGTCCTCTGACTGTCACAAGAGTGCTATGGCATATGCCCCTTTTCCCCCATCTACAAAATAAAGTAAATTAAAGGGGCTGGATAGGGCTCTGTGGGCGAGCACTTGCCTAGCATGGAGAGCACATGCACAAGCTCCTGGGTTCAATTCCTAGCACCACCGACAAAATAAAGCAGACAAAAGGAAATGAAGTTGAAGGCCAGACTTCCGTGTTCCGCCTATGACTGGGCTGCACCAGCCAACACACCATGCTACACAGCAGCCTCGTCAACGTGCCCCAGATCAAGAACAGCTTTAGAAACCAAGAACACCTCATGGCCTTTCTGGCCTCAACTCTGTGGAGAGACTAAAATTTAGCCCCAAACCCTGCTCACCACCCCTCCCCCTTACCCCTCCCCCAATGCCAACCACTCATCTTTCTGGAATTAACAAACCAAATGGAAGGAAGTCCTTCTAATCTGACCCCCTTACAGGCCAACCCTCAAGTCTGGCTGGTTTTCCCTGACGCCTGTATCAAGGGAGGTCAACCCTGGCAACCAGATGGTTCAATTTAGCCAGATTGGAGCAGGGAGAACCAGAGGAGCACGTTGAACTGCGTGTGTGCATGCGTGCTTGCGTGCATGTGTGTGTTCTGCTAAATGAAGCTTTGTGTGTGCCTGCTGAACCCTTGCACAAATTTCCGTGCACAAACTAATTCACATGTGGCAGAAAAATATCTTTAGTAGTAATCAATGCTTTTTTTTAACTTCTAGAATTTTCTTCCTTTTCCCATGGGAAGTTCTTAAAGTCAGGTAAGACTCAAGACAGAAGGGCAAGGATGATGACCAAATAATCCACAGAACGGAAAGGGGAAAAGAGTGAGGGGTAAGGGAAGGGAGGACAGCAGTTTCAAGACAGAAAGACACCCTCCACACATAGACCAGCAGCCACCTGTCAGACCTAGGCCTGCAGTTCCCAGGCCCAAGACTTGTGGTGTGGAAGCCTCAGGGAGCCCCCGAGCTGGGCTCACCAGAATGACCAGTCAGTTCCAGATGACTCAATGGCCAGCTAATCCCACACACATACCAATGATGTTTGAAGAGGTTCTAGGGGCTGCAGAGCTGGCTCAGTGGTTTAGAGCACTTGTTGCTCTTCCAGAGGACCCAGGTTTGATTCCCAGAACGCACATGATGCCTCATAACTGTCCAAAACTCCAGTGCCAGGGAATTCTACACCTCTGCAGGCACCAGGCACACACATGGTACACAGACATGCAGGCAGGCAAAAATGCCCATACACATAGAATGAAATAGTAATAATCTTAAAAAGAGGTCCTAGGACAACATATCATACATAGTTTTTCAAATAGATGGACAATGTCAGAAAGATGCCCTCTAGAAATTGGGGCTTCACATAAAAAAATAAATAATAGAAAATACATCTTTCTTATCAATAAGTATGTGGCTTGAAAGTTATAGCCACTAGTCACATTCGCACCATGCTTGTCCCTGATTCTATAAATCATGTGTCTGCCTTTCCCTGAATATCCCAGAACTCAAGAGGCCCATGTAGACTCCTCCAGTGCAGAAGCCCCTTCAGCCAAGCCTGGAATCTGACAGTACACAGCATCCAACTGTTAAACACAACATGGACAGACCAAGTCTCAGGGTGCAAGTAACTTTGGTCTGTTGTCATCTCTGACCTCTAAAGAATTGGAAGAGGTGGGCTGGAGAGATGGCTCAGCAGTTAAGAGCACTGACTGCTCTTGAGAAAGTCCTGAGTTTAATTCCCAGCAACCACATGGTGGCTCACAACCATCCATAATGAGATCTGGTGCCCTCTTCTGGTATGCCTTACACATAATACAGTGTACTTACATATAATAATAAATAAATCTTTGGATCAGAGCAAGCACAGGTCCTGAGTTTAATTCCCAGCAACCACATGATGACTCACAGCCATCTGTACAGCTACAGTGTACTCATATACATAAAGTAAATAAATAAATCTTTAAAAAAATAAAGAAAAGACTTGGAAGAGGCTACTTACTTGACCTTCAGACCCGCCAGCATGGTCTTATCGATCCTGCCAAGAGAAATGCAAGGACTTCAGTCAGTGTGAGGACGCAGGCTTCCTTCTGTATCTGTCCTACAGGGAAAGCTGCTACAAGACAAATCTCCAGTCCAGGAAAGGAAGTCTCAGTTCCATGAGGAACTGGACCACACATACTTCTATGGGAAGCTTTCCTGGATGGGCTTTAACTGTTAACCCGGTACAATCAGAAACTGTCTAGAAAGAGACTCTCAGCTGAGGAATTACTTAGATCAGCTTGGCCTGTGAGCATGTCTCTGGGAAATCGCCTTGATTGATAATTGATATAGGAGGCACCAGCCCACTGTAGGCAGCACCATTACCTAGGCAGGTGATCCTGAACTGTATAAGGAAGTTAGCTGAGGACTGGAAAGATAGCTTAGCAGTTAAACACACATATTGTTCTTCCAGACAACCCATGTTTAATTCCCAGAGCCCACATTTGGGGGTTTCCAACCACCTGTACCTCCAGCTCCAAGAACATCTAAGCCTCTTAGCCTCTGTGGACACCTGCATTCATACACACATACACTCACATAGGCACATACATATAATTAAAAATAAAACAAAGAATAATTATGCCTAAGCCTGCCTCCTGCCTCCTGCCTCCTGCCTCCTGCCTCCTGCCTCCTGCCTCCTGCCTCCTGCCTCCTGCCTCCTGCCTCCTGCCTCCTGCCTCCTGCCTCCTGCCTCCTGCCTCCTGCCTCCTGCCTCCTGCCTTCTGCCTCCTGCCTCCTGCCTCTGCCTCCTGCCTGCCATGCTTTTTTGACTGTGAAATGAGTTCTTTGGTCCGAGATAACGCTGTGTGCAATAGCAAGCCGGCCGGTCTTCACATTCCTGACTTGATTTCTCTCAGTGATCCTTTCTCCCCTAAAGGTGTTCTTGTCAGGGTGTTGTCACGGCAGCAAAAATGAAACTGGAACAAAGAGGTACTGGGATGCGCTGCATTTTAGGGATGGAAACTAGGCTTCAAAGGAGTGAAATCTCTGGTAGGGTCTGACTCTAGACCAGTGGTGACCCTTTAATACACCTCATGCTGTGGTGACCCCCCAACCATAAAATTACCTTCATTGCTACTTCTTAACTGTAATTTTCCTACTGTTGTAAATTATAATGTAAATATTTTTGGAGATGGAGGTTTACCAAAGGGATCTTGAACCGGTGCTCTAGAACTTTCGACATTCTGTGTAGATGCCACAGGAGATGCATGCACAACTGGCCACAGGAATGCTCCATCGGGCAGGTCAGAAACCAACAGCAGACTTCAAGGAGAGCTGCAGGTTGGTTCTAGCTGGGAGCAGGGAAGAGTGCATTGGCTGCAGACGCACAGCAGCGCTCCCCGCCCCTGCCTGCACCACCTTCTCTGGCAAAGGAGGCAGTGTGTGAGGTTCTATTTTTACCCCCACATATGCCAGCCCTTATGGCTGGAAACGGAGGTCCCTTCCTCCATCAGAGATACAGTGGGCAATGTTCTCCCTGCATAAGTCTTTTATTGACCAGAGATCACTTCACCAGTGTCACCATTGTGACTGGTGCCAGCCCCATCCCTTAATAGTCATTCCCACCCAAGTCACTTCCATAGCCAATGTCACCACTGTCACTCACAGTGTCCTCACCACCATGTCACCATCACACTAGTGTCAGCACCGTCACTAACAGTCAACACCTATGTCAGCATTAGTCACCCCAGTTACCACTGGTGTCATCACCCACTTCATATCACACTTCATGTCACCACCATTACAATGTCATCAACATCTGTCACAGCCCCATCACAACCAGTGTTATCACCATCATGTCACAATCATGACCAGTTTCACCACTACCACTGTGTCTTCACCTGTGTCATCATAAATATCAGTGTCTCCCTGGAGCTACCTACCACCACCTTCAATGTCACCATCACCACCAGTGTCTCCACCACCATCAGTGTTACTATCATCAGTGCCGCCACATCGAAGATGCTTGGCGCCCTTCAAGTTCACTCAGGACCCAGCCTACCCAGTTCCTTCCGATAGGTAGACTCTCAGGGAAAAGAGGGCAGAGAGGCGAGGGGTCCACACGGCAAGTGCATAGATGCCCAGACATCCCAGGCTAGCATTAACTAGAGAGCAGGATCACCTTCCTCTGAGACTCCTCCAGTACCTCATCTCAGTCCCTAACAGCAAAACCAGCTATAACATCAGGGCATGTGGCCTCTGTCCCTCTCTGTCTCTTCCTCAGGTCATACCTGGGCTCTTTCCTTAAGGTTTCCACACTGAAGGCAGACCGTCCTGCCCTTCCAGTCAACCTAACAGAGATATATCTATGCAGTTATCATAAACCCCCACTCCGCTATCACACTCATAGCCAAAGCCACCCAATGAAAACAAGCCCACATATCCTACATCTCCTCGAGGAATCTCTCTTAATTTTTCTAACAGTCCTCTGCTACAGCAGTGGTCCCCATTGACACATAGGGAAAGTGAGGCCCAGAGAGGAAAGTCTGTGCTCTCAGAGCTCCCCAGTAGTTGAGGTGGAGGCAGCTCTAAGTCCTGCCCTTCTATGTGCCCTCTCAACCTCTGCCTGATCAGATAGACATCCTCACCACAGCAGACCTTGCTGGTCCTGTGCCCACGTCTCTCCCACACAGCAGCCTGTCCACCGGGATTCCCGTGCTAGAGTGTAGCCCTGGGAGTTTGTAGTTTGGGCAAGGCTGTGAGGCAAGGGCTGGTTCTTTCAGGAACCAAGTCCCCAGCTCCTCTGTCTCCTGAACCATCCCACTCATTTTACCATGACCCCATTGATGACACTGGCTCTCTGCCTTGACAATAAATGGAGCCTTTGGAACCCCATCTGAGATCAACCTCGCTGTCTGGGAGGAGCTGGGATACAGGATTCCACAGCCCCTAACAGCTGCATCCCCTCCCAGCTGCCAGCTGTGCCCAGATGATCACTACACAGCAGTCCAGCCCTCTTTCCTAACTTAACTCTATGAAAAGTCCTTTGCATCACTCCAGACTCAATGGGTCTCACCCCACCATAGCATTGGAAATACCCCAGTTATCCCAATAGCATCTGCTGAGCATATGTTCAATGTGCCGGGGGTCCTTAATCCCATGGTGAGTGAAAGAGAATCGGGCCCGTCACCCTAGAACCCAGTTTAGAGGACAATGTGGCCAACATATAGAAGAACCCCTTGGACATACTAGGTCACTCTTCCCCACTGCTGTCTTTGCCTCTGAGGCAGCTGTGGATGACACACTTGTGTCCCCTGCCTCAGGTTTAAACCATCAGTTGGTTTTGCTTGAGGGCTCTAGAGCAATCTGATGCACAGAATTTCTACTTGTGGGAGCTGGACAAAAAAATAAATCAAAACAGTAGTGACTGGGAAGAGAGCTCAGTCATTAAAGTGTCTGCTTTGCAAGGTCAGTATCTGAGCTGGAGCCCTGGACAACATATAAAAAAAAAAGCCAAGGGGAGGGGCAGACACTATCAACCCAGTGCTGGGGAGGCAGAGGAGAGGGGAGCTCCTGGGCTCTCTGACTAGCCAGCCTAGGCTAACCAATGAGGACCAAACCAGTGAGAGAGCCTGTCTCAGAAGTAAATGAATGAATAAGTGAGTTCTTTCCTGCTTGGCTGCTTGCAGAGCAGCACCACCATCATGAATGACACAGGAACTGCCCAGAAAAGGAAACCCACGGCCAACCATCTACTTCAGAGGCTGCCCTTCACCCTAGGAAGACAACAGCACCTAAGACAGAAATCCAGGGAAAACTAGCCAAACCGTACAAGACTACACCAGATGTCTTCGTATTTGGATTCAGAACCTGTTTGGGTGATGGTGAGACTACTACTGGCTTAGGCAGGATTCGTGATTCCCTGAGTTATGCAAACAAAAAAGAAAAAAGAAGTGAGCCCAGACAGAGACTTGCAAGACAAGGGGGCAGGGAAGAGCTCAAGAAAACAAAGGAGGACTGTGTAAGAGGAAGGTCGGGGAGACCACAAAGGCCAGAGCTGGTATCCCAGACAAAGGGAGACGGAGCTTGGACAACAGCTAAAGGAGCAGAGAGAGTCTGTGGTGACTCGACCTGCCCTGGTCATGCACATCTCCACGGAGAGGACTAATAGACTGACAACTTTATATGTTCACTCACACACATGTGCCTGCACACACAAACCTGGATAAATTAAAACACAGACTAAGACCTAAGCCTTGCAAAGCAAGCTCTCTGATGTCAGGCCCTCTGCATGAGCCACACTTCACGGTGGCTCTAGGAGAACAAGATCCCATTACCTAAGCCCTGGCCTGCAGTGATACCAGGTTAAGGTCACACACCCCTCCCAGAGCAGGAGCAGACTGTGTGATTCAAACCTCCATCAGGACAATAGTCCTTACCCCAGCACTGGGGGTGGCCTGTGAGCAGACACCACCCAACCCTGTCACCCTAGCATCCTCTTATCTTCACTGTTTATTCTGCCAAGCAGAGTGACCAGAATCCCTTCCTGCAAGAGAATGGATGGCAAAGGGTTCTCAAAGAGGGGGAAAAAGAAAAAGGCAAGCCAGGAGACAATCAGTGACTGGAGAAACAGAGCCTGTCCCTTCCCAACCCCTCTGTGTCTTTCCATCCTTCCTGCCAACCCCACCAATGCCAGGCATCATTCCAGCCAGGATCCCAGACACCCTCAGTGTGACAATGCCCTAGGCCCAGAAGCTGAGTGGAAACTGATAAGGAGAGCCATTAGGCTGCACTCCCAGAGGAGCTGCACACAGCTGGTGAGGTGAGACAAGCCTTTGACTTCGGACCTTACTTTCAGCATCTGGGAAGACAGACAGCTTAGAAGCAAAAGGTGCCTTAGAGCAAAAGGTTGGATGCGGGGATGAATGGAGCAAAAGTGGGTCAGCGAGAATAGCAAACTTGAAGATAGGTCTACCCCTCCTCTCACGACCCACCTAGAGAGGGGCAGCCCGCAGGAGTTTATCCTGCCACAAACTCATGACAGCCCAGTAGGAGCAAACATGGACACAGGACACCAGGGGAGCAAGGTAGGTACTTGCTCTGAAACAGAGAACACATGTGGTCACACTCAAAGGCTTGTCTGTCCAGCCAGGCACATAGCACACATGATCAGATAGATTACAGTCACAACACACTTGCACACATAAACACATGAATAACCCCAGATATGCATACACCTACAGGAGCACACACTAACACAGGCACAGGCATCCAACTGCAGATGCTCACTCACACCCACACTTCCAGTCACCCTGACCTTCTGGATCTCTTGCAGACCTTGCTTCTGACAGTGAGGCAGAGCTTGGCCTCCGATGGCCCCCTCAGGATCCTCCAAGTCTACCTGGCATCTGAAAGTGCTTCCCACAGACACAGGTCTTAGGTACAACCTGAGCCCTGCTCCCCAGCTACCCAGTGAGACCCCTTCTCCAAGTTCACTCTGTCACCCACCATCCAAAGCCCCCAAAGGAGACGCTGCGCTTCCTGCCAAACATGGTCGCAGCTGTATAGCTGTAGAGCCCAGAGAAGTCCCTGGGGCTTGTTAGAGAAAGAGCTGAGAAGCAGCAGGGCGCCAGCCACAGGGTGGGGCGCCAGGCAGGGCACCTCCCTTTTCGCCTGTCCCCCAAGTTGAGCTTCCTGTGGGTGAGGCTCCATGGCCTAGAGGTGTGTCCTGCACTCCAGGAGGCACCACAACAGGCAGGGAGGTCACAAAGGGCAGCTTCCCCACACCCAGAGGAACCACAGCTCCGGAAGGGGCTCAGCCAGCAGATTGCCCCATTTGGCAGCTGGCCCTACACAGCCCCAGCTTCCTGGAAACCAAAAGAGGCCCAAGGATTCCCATACCCTTGTCTGGGAGAGAATAAGAGACCCCTCTGAAAGTCTCAAAAGACCCTTCACAACAACTCCCAGACGCCCGAAACAGAGAACTTGCTGTTCCCCAATGCGCAGTACACACTCGGAAAAACCACTACACAGAAGTAATTGCATGGCATGAGTACACACAGACATAAGTATACATCCACACATGTGGGCACAGAGAAAGCACACATGGCACCTGCACATGTGCACATATATATCTACCGAGGACACACAGGTCTACTCAGGCATGGGGATGAACACATTCAAATCATTCGAGACACACACACGCACTGCGCAAGTAGAGAAACCCAGACCCTTGAAGAGGTGTGAGCACACCTCTCATTTACCTCCAGATGCCCATGTAGACACATGAGCGTGCACGAATGCAGACGGGTGTTCGTGAGTGCACAGGAACATACACATCCACACACTCAGAAGGCTCATGTGCCTGGAATTGTTTATTTCATCACACGTACACACACACACACACACATATATATGGACTCTCAACTGCACTTCTTGGCCTCTTAAAGATCTAGACCAAGTTGGGAACACTCCCCTGTTTCCTGTAGGCAGAAGTGGGAAGGCAGACAATTCATCTTTCCGATGGGAAACATGGGCTAGTCCTCGCAGCCACCTGCGCCAGTGCTAACGCAGTGGTGTTCTCTGGTAACAGCCCTTAGATCACAGACTCTACAGAGACAGAAGGTTGGCAAGCAATGAAGAAGGACATGAAGCAGCTCTAGCTGCCTCCAGTGACCTCTGACCACTCCAAAGACCACTGTGGCTCCCAGCAGAATCCTGAACGTCCTCGATTCAAGCTTACCCTCATGCTCACTTGTAGCCCAGAAAGGAAGATTTAGCCTGATGAGTTCAGACCTTGCTGGCTTTCCCCTGAGCACTTACTCCAGCAAGCTACTCCTGCTGTTTATTCCTCACCACCTCACACCAGGAGATCCCCATCAGGTACCAAGGACACCCTGGGGGTTCCACCTGCCCTGTTTGCCTTTAATCTCCCTCAGAGAGAAAAATATGTGTACTCAATGAGTCCCATGGTCAGGGGTGATTCCAGTCTGGGCCTGGCCAGTCCAGCATCTACTCTACTGGCCCCAGCAGCAGGCTCAGATACCTAAGTAGACTCAAAGACCCAACCCACAGATGGCCCCTCTCTCTCTACATCGTGTCCTAAACTACAGAACAGAGGACTGGGGCTATGAAGAGTATAGGAGATGAAGCACCTGCTGGGAGATGGCAGAGAAAACAGGCAGAGATCAAGTTTATTTTTTAAATTCTGTGTGTGTGTGGGTGTGTGTGTGTGTGTGTGTGTGTGTGTGTGTGTTTTGCACACGTGCTTGCGCAAGTGAGCACACAAGTAAGTGGGCATGTGCATGTGGAGGCCAGAGCATGCTCTTAGGTATCATCCTCAGAAATACTGTTGTCTTCCTTTGAAACACCGTCTCTCATTGGCCCGAAGCTCACCAGTTATGCTAAGCGAGCTGGCCAGCAAGCCCTGGGTATCCATCCCTCTGTCCCTGTCTCCATAACATTAGGACTATAAATCCACATCACCATGCCTGACTTTTTACACATGCACATCACCGGTGCCAGAGACTGAGCTCAGGTTCTCAAGTTTGCAAGGTAAGCACTTTGCCTACTGAGTCATCCCCCCCAGTCCAGAAATCAAGTTTTAAGAGCATTGTCTGAGTTCCTATCCAGCTAGGTCAGAAGCTAATGACCCAGTATGAACTGGATCCTTTTTCTCTTCTCCTCTCCTCTTCCCTTCTCTGTCTCACCACTGGGAAACTCCTAAGAAAAAGCTTTAATGAGCAAGAAAACAAACTTCTATCAGCTCTGCCTGCTTCCTTAGTCAAGTCTGAGACTTCCAGCAGGCCACCAAGCAGCCTCACTGGGTACAAAAGCTCCAGAGTAAACTACACAGTTTCCAGGGTGGTTGGGGTAGTCATCACATGAGTCTACTTAGAACAAAACACCTTCTATACCTTCTACAAACTTCTCTGTTCTCATCAGTTAGCAGGAGCTGAAGGTGAGGCTATCTCTGAAGCACACATCAGTATGTTTTCATGTATGTGTTAAAGAAAGAGATGGTGTGACAGTTGCACCAGATTTGGGCACACCCCACCAACACATGCACCATGTGTGAACACTACCTATCACAACTATGCTGGGGGAAGAGATAGTTGACAGATACTCTTATAATAGACCTCCAGGTCCAAGGAGACACGGAAGTTTGAGGCCACCTGTACCAAGTGTTCCAGAGTCAAGTAGGACACAGGCCCAGGCCCAAACAGCTACAGAATGTTCGGGCAGCAGCAGGGTGGATTTGGGCTTGAGGCCAGGCTAATCTCTCTCTCCTGAGTCTCCAGCTTCTGGAAGTCACAAAGAACACTGAGAGGACTCAGCTATCCCTCCACGAAGCAACAGCAGCCTGGGGCACTGGTAGGGAGGAGAGACAGAGCATCCTGCATTCCTCAAGGACATCTGGATCCAGGGATGTTGGAGAGGCCAGAAGAACCTAAAGTCCCTTCGTCCCCATGGTAAAAGCCTAGACAGGGGAAGCTCCTGGGTGACTGACTCCATTTCAGTACCTGAGCTCTGGAGGCAGGTGAGAGCCATTCTGGAGCCATCAGCACTAGCCCCCGCTGAGCCCTTGGCTCCCAAGCTCCAAAGACAGGTAACCTCACCCAAGTCACTTAACCTCTCTGGCCTCAGTTACCTTCTCTGTCAAACAGGAAGGATGCTACCAACCTCACACTGTCACGAATGAACAAAAGCACAGGCTGTGGGAACCATTATAATCACCACCTATCATGACTCCGCCCCCTGCCTCAGTTCCTTTCAGCTTCCGGCCCCCACTTATTCTGCCCTTTTTTGTTCCTCTTCTGTGGGGTGGGCAGAAGGAGGCCACCCAGCTCTCTGTGAAAGATTGTGAGCCAAGCAAAAAGAGAAGCACTATGTGAGCCTGCCCAGCCCGCCTGCCCCCACCCACTCACCCACCACAGCTTCCACTGTGCCAAGGGAGCATCCATTTCTGGGAGTCACTATAAGCCAGCACTGATCCAACCACCTAGCTTGGTTCAGCCAAATACCAACCACTAAGAAAGAAACTGGAATGCAGAATTTATGCAGCACCTATTGCATAGAATAAAAGACCAAGGCCTTGAAAGCAATGTATGGCTCATGATGGAACAGTTAGGATATGGGAGAGAGCAAATGCTAAGCCCTCCTAGTTCCTGCCCAAATGGGCCCCATCCCTCCCTAGCAGGCACACACACACACACACACACACACACACACACGGGTCAACTTCGGGTCACTTGTCACAAGGTCCAGCATCCCTGGTGGAGCCTGTGGAGATTCCTGGGGACCATCCTAGGAGACAAGACTTGTCAGGGCCCCAGCTTTGGGCAGAGCTCCAAGTACCTCACCCACCCATAGGTGATCATGTCGATGGAACTGTTATTTTAAAATAAGGACTGAACAATGAGTCAAACTCCTTCCCAGGGCACAGAGATGGGCAGTCACAGAAAGTTCCCAGGAACGGATGCCCTGAAAGAAGAAGCGCTGAAGGGACCAACCGTTCTGCCCTGCCCCCATGGCAGACTGAACTGGGCAGCTCAGATCTCATCTCCTTCTTCCACTGTAGGCAAGTTATTCCTTCTTCTGGGGCATCGATAAACCTCCCTCATCAAACCACCCTCTGCTCCTGTCCCAGGCCACATGAGGACAAGGACAGAGGCAGAGAAAGGCACGTATCTCTAGGGGGATGTAGGTCACTTCCCTGTGTGCCTTTCTCGGGGGCCAGGGCTGCATGTCCCCGTTGCACAAGTTCAGAAAAGCAAGATGATGACAGAGACAACTGCAAGAGGCCACTTGTGGAAACGGGGCTACAAGAGCAGGACTCGTACACGCTCTGATTGCCCAATTCCTTCGGATCTGCTCAGCACAGCTGGCCTGCCAAGGGAGTGGCCACAGTGGATGGCTGTGACCTACAGAAGTGAGAGAGCCCACCGCAAACGTTTCAAAATGACAATAACGCCACGTTGTTGCCAATCAGATAATAATTACTTTTAAAACAAGCTAATAAAAGAAGCCATCACTTTAGAGGCAGGGACTGTGGTTTGTCCTCAGAGCACTTTCATGGCATGCACCAGGCCCTGGGTTCTAGGGGCATAAACCAAAAGCAGTAGGATCTTGATTTTAAGGCCAGCCTGAGCTACATAGTGAGACTGAAAAGCTAGGCCTGTAATTTCGTTGCTTGCAAGGCTAAGACAAAAGGACAGCTGTGAGTACAAGGCTAGCCAAGTTATAGAGTGAGACCCTGTCTCAAAAATAAAAATAATAATAACCTATAACCACAGAACTTAGGAGGAGGAAGCAGGGGAATCAGACTTTCACGAACATTCTCAACTACATAATGAGATTGGGAGCAGCCTAGGCTACATACATGGTACTCTATCATAAAATAACTAAGTAAATAAAGTTACAAAAAAAAAGCTCACTATAATAGGATATATATAATAATAGGATATAAATAAATATGCAAAAATACTTTTTTTTGAGACAGGGTTTCTTTGTATAACATCCCCAGCTGTTTGTAGACCAGGCAGGTCTCAAACTCGCAAAAATCAATCCCACTGCCTCCTGAGTTCTGGGATTAAAAGTGTACACACAACTAAGTATGCAGATTTTTATAGCTCCCGAGACAAATTGTGGAAGGAACCATAAGCAATGATCCAAGAGTGGTTACTTCAGAGAATGGGAATGGAATTATCTGTCTAAACTCTAGAGGGTGCAGACTTACTATACAGTCTTCTATATTGTTAATGTTGCTTAAACCATTAGCACATTCTTTAAGAAAAACATTAAATAGATTATGTGTGTGTGTGTGTGTGCACGCACACACACGCACTCATGCGCGTGCTCACTTGAGCGCACATGTGTAATTTGAAAGTATGCATACACATGTTTGTATATATATTGGTTTCTGGGAGGGGCAATATCTGTGGAAGCCCAAAGTGTCTTCTTTGATCAATTTCCACTTTATTCCCTTAGGTTGGGTCTAGCTAGCCAGCTTGCCCTGAAGATGGCCTGTCTCTGCCTCCCAAGAGCTGGAGTTATAGGCGGCTACCCTGCCTGTCCAGCTTCCACATGAGCTCTAGGGATGGGAACTCTGGAAAGTTCCAAGGTAAGTGCTCTATCTACTGAGTCATCTGTCTAGCTCTTGCTCTGTTTTTTGAGACTGGGTCTTTCACTATAGCCCAGAATGGCCTAGAATTGGAAGCAATCCTCCTGCCTCAGTCTCCTGACTGCTAGGATCACAAAGAAGATGAGGAGAGGGAGGAAGAGGTTGCCATTATGAATAGGGTAATTTTTTTTCAAGCCTCTTGAACTCAAGTTTTGGAGTTCAAACGATCACTGACCCTGGTGCTGGTTCAACCTTCCTGAAGGAGTCTGTCGTCACAAAGAAGAGGTAGGACTAGGATCCCTCATGCCTCACTCCAAGCGGTACTGCTAGCTGGTCTTCTCAGATAAGAAAATATAAAGGAGCCAAGAACACAGGTTTTGACATTATGAATACAAATCCTTAAAAAAAACTGTACATGCCAAGCACAGTGTGGAACTAGAGACCTACAATCCCAGCTGCTAGAGGGGCTGAAGCAAGCAGGAGGATTGCTTGAGCCAGGAGTTCAAGGACCAACCTGGACAACAAACTGAAATCTCAAATTGAGATACCACTGGGTGTGGTAACTTTTTCCAGGTACCCATTACATGACATACATGCCTTTAATCCCAGCACTTGGGAGGCTGAGGCAAGAGAATCTCTGTGTGTTTGAGACTAGTCTAGTATACATAATGAGTTCTAGGCCAGCCAGAACTACATAGTGTGAATCAGGAGAGAGAGAGAGAGAGAGAGAGAGAGGAAGGAAGGAAGGAAGGAAGGAAGGAAGAGAAAATATATGAAATATATACACTCTGGGACTTGTAAAGCACCAGTCAGTATCCTGGTTTGGTATCCGGATGTTGATTTTATAAGTGTGTGTTGAATTGGTAGGAACTCATCCACGTGTAGGCTTAAACTGTGTACACTGGTATGGATGTATATTATGCTTCAATAGGAAGGTAGGGTTTTTTTTTTTTCAAAATATGCATGCCCTTTGACCTAGACGCTCCATTTTGTCTTCTACTTCCTCCCAAGGGGGCACGCTCAGAGGTGGATGCCCAGCTGTTCTTTCCAAGTCTCCACCACATAAGTGTCAAACCCATGAGGTGCTGGAAACAATAGGAGTCTCCAAGCTGGTGGGGTGGGGGTAAGCACCTCCTGGCAACAGGGTACACGCCAGCCAGCACAGTGCCTCAGGACACAGCATGCACAATGGCGGACAAAGTCAAGGTCAGCTTCCGGGTGGATTAAAGTGTGCACAATCCAATCTTAAGCTAGAGCAGAGTGTTTGGAGGGAGGGTTGTGGGGCAGGAGGTTTTCCTCCCTGTGCTTTCCTAGGCCTCCTTACAACTGAGAAAAAATAGTAAATCTCTTTAAAGGAAGCCTAAAGCGGCGAGCCCATTGTTGGGAAAAGGGGTTCTAGCTGTGTGAGGTACAGTTGTAGTTCTATGATAGAACATGTGCTCAGCATTCAGAAAGTCCTGGGGTCCAACGCCCAGCACCAACCCATCCATCTCTCAGTTTTGTTTCAAAGGTACTAAGTACAAGGATTGACTGCACTTGAGGAGGGAGCCTGGATTCAAACACCAGCCCCGTGGCTTGTCAGTAATGAGGGTTTAGGCAAGGTTCTTAACTGGCCTTTAATAGGTTTGCAGCTCAGACGCAACTTCTGTAAAGTAGAGATACTAGTGCTTCCTTTTTAGGGGTGTTGGGGGTCAAAATGAGATCACACATGCTAAGCCTTCAAGGCCATGCCTGCCACAGTCCTGTAGACTTGTCAATGAATGTGTCTGCTCAAATTCTTTCCTATTGCCAAGCATGGTGCCCCGTGTCTATGATACTGGCTACTATGGAAGCTGAGACAGGAGGAGTGTGGGTTTGAGTTTAAAGCCAGCTTGGAGTAAGTGCTGAGCCAAACTGGACTATGTAGCAATACTATGGTTCAAGAAAGAAAGGGCTATCTGGTCTACCATTCAGAAGTAGGGCCAGGGACTTGTCTGCAGATGATTCTGGTCCAATAAGAAATTCTGGAGTGACTAGAGCTTTTCCATCATCAGTGATGGCCCTATTGACTCTCGGTAGACTTGGACACTAGGGGCTGCCTTGAAGGGGTTTCTCACTAAAAAAGATCACACCGCTAGGTCTTTGCCTTCCGTCTGCTCACTCCATCCAGCTGAGCCCTCCCCAAGTCTTTTCTAGCATCTGACTACACTGCTCACCTGGGTGAGGCAGAAGGTACGCACTTGCGCCCTCTATGTACAATTTCTGGTAGTGCAAGGAAAGCGTGGACTGTCTTGTTTCCTTTTGCAGGAAGGCAGTCATATTGCCTCTGGCAAAAGGGAGAGAAGGATAGAGAGAAAGAACCTCAGTGCTGCAACAAAAACTCCATGTGTGAGAATGAGTGGTCCCAGCCTGGGTTCCAACATTAAATGCAGCCACGGAGAAAACACTTCAACTCCCCCAACTTGGGCCTTTCAGCTATAAAGAATAAGAATAAATTTAGTTCATTCTTTCTTTCCTTCATTCTTTCTTTCTTACCTTTTTCTTTTGAGACAGATCCTTGCTAAGTTGACCAGGCTAATGATGAACCTGCAATTGTCAGCCCCACCAAGTAGCTAACCAGGCCCAGCTTGTTCCATGTTTGAAACAGAATCCCATTATGCAACCTAGGCTGGCCTGCCCGGCGATTCTCCTGCCTCAGCCTCCTGAGTGGCGAAATCAAGGTGCATGCCAACACATCTACCAGTGTAAATCATTTCTTGAGCACTGCTGATGAAGCAGGGAAGCCCAAACTTCCTTTCCCACTTAATCCTTATTAGAACTATATGCACTTTCCTAATAGTTCATTAGAGCCTTAAAGTTAAGAAGTTAAGGCCCAGCACTGCTGGGTAGCAATGGCAGAATTCCAACCAGAACCTTCTCCTTGCTTTTCTTACACACTCTTACATACCGGTCTCCAAATGAGTATAGAGTTGAATGTGAAATGTCAACAGGCTGGACTTAAACAAATCTCAAGATTCCCCCCAGAGTACCTGTGGATGCCTGGCAGAGAAGCACTGCCATCCTGGGCCAGGACAGGCAAGCTGGGCAGAAGGACCATTTCCCTGGCAGACAAACATGAACTCCAGTGAAGGCAGGTGGCTGAGACAGAAGGCGAGCCAGGGCATTTGCCCAGACACTAACCGGGGTGGGGGCTGCAGCTCAAAAACAGCACATTCATGATTCACGCACTTGATTTTCTTACATAAAGATGGAGGTGCTGTTGGGGCTCAACCCACACCCAGACCCAAAGTGCGTCTAGAGCCCCACCCTCATAATGTCACCACCAGCAACACATAGAAAAGAATGAGGCTAACTTGGAAGGATTAAACAAGCTGAGACAGACAAGGCCTTTTCCAGGCCCAGAACATAGTTCTGTTGGTAGAGTCCTTGCCTAGCACACACAAAGCTCTAGATTCTTATCTCAGCACCACGTAAACTGTGTGTGGTAGTGTGTGCAAGAGGATCAGAAGTTTAAGGTTATCTTCAGCTACGTAGTGAGCTTGAGATCAGCCTAGGTTTAAACAAAACCTTGTCTCAAAGAAGAGGAGGGGGAGGGGAGGGGGAGAAAATAGGGAGAAGAGAGAAAAAGGGGAAGGAGAAAGGGAAGACAGGGAGAAGGTGGGTAGGAGGAGAGGAAGGAAGAGAAAGAGGAGGAGGAAAATGAGGAGGAGGAGGAGGAGGACTGGAGAGATAACTCAGTGAGTAAAGTGCTTGCCTTGACAGCATGAGAAGCTGAGTTCATTCCCCAGAACTATGTTTTGGGAAAAACAAAAACGAAAGACATGGTGATGTGTGCTTAGAATCTCAGGGCTGAGGTAGGGACAGATCCCTGAGGCAAGTCAGCCTAGCCTACTTGATGAGTCCAGGCCCTTTCTCAAAAGAAAAATAATAAGATGGATGACACCCAAGGAGCAAAACAAGAGGTGAGGTTGACCCCTGCCCTCCACACACGTGTATATAGCTGCATGTACACTCACACGTCTCGTGTACCTATACACTTATGAACATGCATGTGTGCACAAAGAAAGAGACAAAGAAAAAATGCCTTTTCCATCCAAGTTTCTCCTCTTCCCTCTACAAGCCCCACTTTTAGAAGGGTTCTACACAGTGTCCTCACTTAGCAGATGGGGAAACTGGGGCACAGAGAGACTAAGTCATATGCTCAAGGTCAGGAGCTGTGACAAAATGTGTGTGTGACTCTGTACCTTGGAAATCATGCTGTACCACTTCCAAGGTTGGGTAAGAAAAGCAAGATATCTTCTTCATGGTTTTCTTGGGATGCTTGCCCTGTCACTCGACCACTATGCTGGGCAAAATCATAAACTAGCACACAAAAAGAAGGCATAAATATACATGAGAGAGAAGCCATGTGTGACATCAAGCCAAGTGCCAGACATGAGCAATGAAGCCAGCACGTAATTCATCCCTAAACCTTAACTCATCCAGATGACACTAGGTAGAGAAGATATGAGTGTTCCCTGCTGAGCCCTGTCCAAACTGCAGATTCATGGGCAAAATAAATGCCAGCATTATTATAAGCCATACACTTCTGGTGGCTAATATGCCATACTAGATCACTCAAGAAGCAACAGAGCCTGAATTTTAGCCAATCAAGCTGACTCTAGAGATGTTTCTGCAGCAAATGTGCAGAGGAAGGGGCTAGAGGCAGAGGTCAGAGGTCAGAGGCACGCCAAACCAGTCACTAGTCCATTATTCATCAAATGCTTCTAGGGTTTATTGTTGGTTTGGTTGTTTTGGGGTGTGTGCGGTTTTGGTTGGTTGGTTGGTTGGTTGGTTGGTTGGTTCGTTGGTTATTTTTGGTTTGTTTTTCAGTCCTTACTGTGTTCTGGGCTCTGCTAGTTCTGAGAATATTTGGGAAAATAGATTGACACACCCATGCTCCAATGGGCAGTAAAGAGGCGGGACAACTCAGGCAGGTGTGTATAGTAGATCAGTATGATTCACAGGGGACCAGATGGCCAGAGGGGCCTGCTTCGGTGGCATGACCCTGAAGGCCCTACCTGAAGGTGAAATGAAAAGGATGAGGTGGACAAAGAGTGAAAGACTTAGGAAGCAGTGTCAAGAACAAACCCAGGAGGGCGCAGGTTCCAGCGCCACCCCTTCCTACCTGTGATCACAGGGAAGTGACCTCCGTAAAGAAACAGCAATGAGATGCTGCTTCTTAGGACTGTCATCCCCACAGGGAAGGCTTGTTCCAGGGAGTAACTGAGCAAACACATGTGGGACATGTGGCCAGAGCCCACCACAAGAAGACCTATATACCAATTCTTACAGTTTGAATTCTGCAGAGACCAAGACCCCAGCAGGAAGCCCAAGGCCCCAGAGACCACTTTGTCTCCTGTCAAGGAACCATACTAACCAAAGATATTAGAGAAGCATATGCACAGGGGGTAAGAGAGCCTGCCACCTGCGGCATAGGTGACAAGAGCTAGAGTAGATCAGAGAGTGAAAAGAAGAACACGCCTCACCAATGGAAGCCAATCCACAGACCATTCCACCTACCCCTGCAGCCCTTCTGAGTCATTCCTCCACCCAAACCCCTCCTCCCCCACAGAGTTCAGGAGGATGGGTCTGGAGCCTGGACTCTCACTCTCCAGGAGCCACCCTAAAGGCATTGAACACCCACACATCCCAAACCGGGGCGGGGGGAGGGAGCAACTGTTTCAAGCCGGGGGAGGTCAAGGTAAGGAAAGCCAGTGAGAGGGCAGAACTATAGGCAGGATAGGGGAGGCACAGGGAGCTTCAAAGGCAGAAACCCTGCTGGGGTAAGGCTTCACCTGCCACCACCCTCTCCAGGACCCTGGAGAGCACCCAGCGGGTGGCTGAAATACATCCAAAGGTACCCAGAACAAGCAGGATGCATGCAGAGACATGCCAAGAGCCACAGAGATGTCTATACATTGATCCGATAGAAAGGCCTCCAGGACACACAGCGGCACCCAGCATAGGTGTACACACACACACCTCAGTCCTCTTGCCTGCCACTCTCCTCCTGCTCTGGTTCACGTCCAGCCACTGACCCTGAATGTACCAAGGTCCTGCAGGTGCCTATGCCTGATGCCCATCTGCTGATCCAGATCTGATAAATCCCAGCCAGCCTAGCATGACCCAGGAAGAAAACTATCTATCCTGTATCCACATCAGAGAATGGAAGAGAGATGACCTGGTCTCAAGAGAAATCAGAGCCTGGGCAAAGCAGAAGGGTCAGCACAGCCTCTGCCATAGGCTGAGGCCTCCAAGCCCAAGCCTGGCTTTGGTGTTCCATATGCCTTTGGAGCCGTGGCTGCTTTGCAACATGAGCAGATGGGCAGGAAAACCCTTATCCATATCTGGATGCCCTAAAGAGTGATAGCAAACAAAGAAAGCGCGCACACACACACACACACACACACACACACACACACACACACACACAGAATGACAGGAAAGATCAGGCATGAAACAGAGTTTCCCGCTGGACAGATATCAAAGCACTGACAGAGAGGATGCGCATGGCAGCATCTGTTTTGTATTGTTTTGGTTTTTTTTTTTAGCTAAACTTATTAGAACAAAAGTCACCCTCAATTGCAGAAGTCAGACTGCTGAACCTCCCCAGCCTGTGTGGGGTGTGACCTTGCCTGTAGACAGAGAGATGGAGTCAGTGACCTTTGTAATGCCAGCCTGAGCTGTCTGTGCATGAGCAAGAGGCAGCGGGATACTTCCCTACAGCATGACCTCTCCTAGAGGGAGTGCCACGTTGCTTAGAGATGGGAAAGGGTAAGGCGACCGGGCCACCTGGTACCATGGCAACAGGCCCTGGCTAAGGCACATCCACAGCTTCTTTAGCAGATCATGACGGGACCTAAGTGTTTGCAGATGGCACCTCCCTGTCAAAGAGGGTGTGATAGCCCAGAAGGAGCAGCGAGCACATGGGAAAGAAAAGTGAGGAGGCTGGAGGGGCCAGACCCTGACATATGAAGTCTGCTTGGCTCGTGTTCCAGGACTCCCCGAGTAACTCTCAACAGTTCCTTCCCTTCCCTGATGCCACCATCTCTCTCCCTCAGGCCCAGCCTGTACTATGTCCCAGACACCTCTAACTCTGGGTATTAAGGCTGACAACTCACCACCCAGCCTTGTGCTCCAGCATTTTGGCCACCTCCTGCCCGTCTGCTCCATCTCCTGTCTTGTCTGCAGTTTCTCTAGACTTCCCCCACCCCCTGCCCTGTCCTCTCCTGACTACAGCCCAGACCAGTGCCCACGACCATCTGTCATCTCCAAATGCAAGCATCCACTCTCCCCCTACAAGCACCTGCTTCCAAGCGACCGCTCTCTCGTCCTTCCCTGCCCACTTTGGGGCTCCTGCACCCTCCTGGGTATCACTGGCTCCAATTCTCAGACTGTGAACCAGATCTATTCTGGCCTGGGGAACTGGGCCACAGCCCCAGAGGCACCAACAATAACAGCAGTCTGACCCTTGAACCTCAGATTCCACAACCAGGAAGGGTCTCAGGGGATGTCTACCCAGTCTCATCCACAGAAGACGATGAGGATCTGGACCACCAGACCCTGCTGCCTTCCCAACTGCTCAGAGCTATTCCATCAGTAATGGTCTTAGACAGATACCCAAAATTCCAATAAAGAGCCAGATATTGTGGTGTGTGCCCGAAATCCCAGCCCTTGGGATGTGGAAGTAGAAGGATGCAAAATTCAAGGTTAGACTGGTTTGCATGAGACTGCCTCAAAAAAAAATTTTTTTTTCCAACAAAGGCTGGCACAGAGATGTCTACCTATAATTGTAGCTATTTGGGCAGCTGAGGCATAAAGATCATGGAGCTACACAGCAAGAGCTTGTCTCAAAAAAAAAAAAAATCAAGCCAGGAGTGGTGGCAAACACGTTTAATCCCAGTACTTGGGAAGCAGAGGCAGGTGGATCTCTGTCTGGTCTACAAAGTGAGTTCCAGGACAATGCAGTCTTCACAGAGAAACTCTTTCTCGAGAAAAAAAATTTTTAAATCACAACATCCTGACCAGAAAACAGAGGTTCAAAAGGTCTAGGTAAACTTGCCCCAGGTCAGTGTGTGGGATGCCTCAGAGTGTCACTGCCAAGCCTCCTACCCTGCCTCATACTCCAGCTATCTCCACAATGGCAGCCATTGCCCCTCACCCCGGACTGGAAGCAGCATGTTGTAAGTGCCACCCATCAGAACTGAATGAGGTCACATCAGACCCTCTCTGCAGAAGTGGTGTGGGTCCACAGAAAACCATTTGAGCTTCACTTGTGTATAATCTAAAAGTATGAGGGAGTTAATGACCATGGGGCCACCCTTGGGGGAAGGGAAATTGCTAATGGTTTCTCTCCCCAAATGTAGCCCTTAGGCTCCTCGGAAGACCCCCAGGAGACGAGCAGCAGATGGTAAGGACAGCCTCTGTGCAATGCTCGCCTTTCTCGGTCTGTGTGCCCTCTGCCCCATTGCCCTCTCTCCACTTCCCACGTAACACGTGAGCCCTTCTCCCGAGCATTCCTAGGGTAGGGCGTGGGGGTGAGCACACAGAGAGCTGGGGATGGAGCAGCAATTCACATCCAGTTCTCAATGACAACCAATTGTCACCAAAGATAGTAGTTAAGGCTTCGTGCTTAGCCAATGTGCCACTCTGCCACCACCATCCATGTCAAGGCCCTTTTCCTCTAAAGTTCAAATCATTCTGACCTCCTGTGACTCTGCCACACTTGATCAGATTTTTTTGTCTGTTTCTTTGTTGCTTTGGGAATCTCTAGTTTGATTCTGAGTTTGGGTTTGTGGCTTCTGAGACAGGGTCTAAGGCAGCCCAGGCTTGCCATGAACTCATGGCAATCCTCCTGTCTCAGCCTTTCAAGTGCTAGGATTACAGGTATAAGCCACCACACCTCAAAGGGGGTCTTAGGAAAGAGAGAGTGAAAAGCTATTCACAGAGGACCCCCTGGAACAGAGACCACTTCCTGTTGAGCTAGGATACCCTGGACTTACATAGGGTTCCATCAGTTGTGCCCTGACCCTTGCCAAGGTGAACATCTGCCCCTCCCCAAAAACAGTAACCACAAAGGGTCTTGTCTTCACCATCCCATACCATCCCAGACCCCAACGTTCCCCTGCTCCTCAACATCTAGTGAGGGAGGAGGGGCCCAAGGCAGTTTCCAGACACCTGAGTAGGCACATACAACAGATACCCACCCTTAGAGCTGCGCAGCCCAGAACCCTTGCTTTGAGGTAGATGATGCACAGCCTCTCCCAAGTCCTGAGGGAAATCACTGCCCCAGACCTCATAGGCCCTGAGTCACTCCTAGCCTCAGGCAGCTGTGCAAGCTTTTCTGTTTATTCCTCGCCCACAGCAGGAGGAGCAGAGGGGATGAGAGCCTTCTTCACCAAGGGAAACTGAGACCTATGAATCTCAAAAGATGGCCTTAGTGTCACAAGGCATGCCCCGATACAGGCCCAGGACAATTCCAGTAATACCTTTAGAGGCAACCCTGATGGGAGCCATTCAGAAGCTGATCCATGAATTTAGAGCACAAACCCTGGTAGCCTGTGAATGCCCTTCAGATTTGGTAAGGGTGAAAGAGACAGCAGAAAGAAAGGTGCCCCTTCCCAGCTCCCAAGTCACACACAACAAGTGCAGGCAAAACCAAAGTGCGATCTATAGAGTCCCTCTGTCCTGTAAACAGGACCCCCACCCATGTCTGGCACTGCCACACCCACCCAAGGCCCCTAGAAATGAGCATCAGGCTACAAAGCTGGCCTTGCTCCGCAGGTCCCTGAAAGTCTCTGGACGGACTACCCCAATTCTACCGCCTCTCCCTGGAACAGGCACAAGCTGGCTTGGGGACAGACAGGCTGGGGCTTCTGCTCTTGCCAATAAAAACAAGTCCTCCCTCCCTAACCTAGCAGCCTAGCTTCAGCATTCTCTTGGGGTTCCTGGCTTCTTTCCTGCTACTGCCACCTGTAAACACCCACGTCTGACCTCCATCTCGGTCAGCAGCGTCTTTCACCAGACTCCAACAGGGAGCTGACCAACATCACAGACACACACACACACACACACACACACACACACATACACACACCCCTCTTCTTGGTGTGTGTGCTGTGCCGCACCCGCGCATCCAGCTGGGGTTTCTATGAACCCTACCTCCCAAAGAGAACCCAGTGAGCCTAACTGCTTGGTGCGATGGGCGCGCGGAGCTCACCCGGGCCATCAGTGCTTTGCCAACACACACATCCACTCTCACAGCATCCTCTCCAGTTCCACGCTCAGTCACACCCAGGACTCGCGTCCAGATGCACGCCGGCTGTGAAATTACAACCTAGCCCGGAGCCACTGACCTTCTCACACTCCCGACGTGGACGGAATGTCAATAGTCAGTCCTGCCGGCTCACCCGACGAGCGCACTGGTCCGCACGGCGTCCACTGCTCTCCATCAGGACCGAGCCCCCTCCTCCTCAGCGCGGGGTTCCCTCGCAGCCCGCCCAGCCGCGTGCACCGTCACCGCGGCGCGCACACGCGCACACCGGCCGGCACAAAGCTGCGCCCCGCCGCCCTCCCGCAGTCGCTCGCACACCTGGCGGGCGCGCCCCCGGCCTACGGAGCGCGCACACGCAGCCTCTGCCTTAGTCCGCTAGATCATCGCGCTCCCGCCACTCGGGGCTGTTCCGAACTGGGTCCCAGTGGTACCCACCGCGCAGCTGCGGGAGACCGGGCTGGGTTTAGGGTACCGCGGGTGCTGAGCGTCGAGCGCCCTAGGGGATGCTCGTGTCCGAGCTGCCAGGATATTGCCCCGGGCGGCTCCTCCTAAACAAAGGCGCAGGGTGGGGCAGGCCCTGGGGATCTGGTGGAAAGAAGGGAGAAGCCCGCCTGACCACAAAGGTTCCTGCATGATAGGGCGCACGACATTGGGAGAGCGAGGTGCTGAAAGATTCCTGGATTCCTAATGGGACTCTCCTGAAAGCGTGCTAATGAAACTTGGAAGTAGGAGACCTTCAGGGACAGCCGGAAACCCTGAAGTTGACCCCTGCCTGGGACCTGACAACCTAAGGGTTCATTCCCTCTGCAGACACCATCCCATCTTCCACCAAACCAAAGATGCTCCTGAACTTGAAGATGTTGAGGGACCGATGTTCCAGACATTCTCCTTTACTCCTACAGCAGGCAGCCTCTGACACGCATCCATTAACGGGAAGCTCATTCCCTGGAGGCAGCACTCAGGCAGCTTAAGCCCGAAAACATCTTGTATTTGCTCGGAAATTTTCCTCAGTCCTAACCGTTGGTCACAGCTCATTCTGTTCTAGCCACGATGTTCTGCATCTAGAACATACCTCACACTTGCTGTTTCCTTTGCAAGGGGTATATATATTCTTACATCCGTGTCCTGCGCTCCCCTCCCCTAGCTAACACTCTAACCAGCTCCTTCTCTGTATGGCTGTCCCTTGGTGTGGTCCAAGACCACTTTCCACCTCTTTCCACGTCCCAATGCAAGTCACTTATCTTCGTGCCCTGTTTTAGACTTCCGAGCAATCTGATCAGCTTGACAAACTATCTCCATGTTTGCATGCTAATGGTAGGCCTCTCATACTCCTGACACTCCATGAGTGTCCCGTTCAGGCAGAACCCTTGCCTGGACCACTCTAACCCCAGAACCTGGCCCAGAGCACAGTCACAATGCTCAGAGCTGGAAGGAAGTGAGGAAAGCAGGAATGGGCAGGCAATAGTCTGAATCCTGAAATGCTAAGTGCCGGGCATTGGAGGTTCTGGCATGGGTTTCAGCAAGGCGGGGAGGGGGAGCTGTCAGTGGCCATGGAACCAACACACAGACAGCCTTAGAACAGAGAGAGCACTTCCTTCCCTTTGGATCCTATCCTGAGCACTTGAACCCTGAGATTCCAGTGCTGGTCAGCAGAGGACAGTTCAGGAACTCACCACCTGAGTTTGATGCTCAGGAAACACATGGTGTAAGGAGAGAATCGAGTCCTGAATGTTGTTCTCAGACCTCCTCAGGCATGCCATGACACGCATGCACACCATCACACACACACACACACACACACACACACACCATAAATGTAATTCTTAAAGAAAAATAAAATTGAAAATAAAAGCCACAACAAAAAAAAAGGAAAAGATGATTGTTTACTTTGGTCAGTGTCTGAAACAAGCCCCTCAGTCAGACCGTCCAGGAAGCTGCTTGCCTTGCTCAGGAGCCTGGGTGCAGACAGGATTAGAGGGCAGCTTTGATTTCACCCCTGTCATGCTATCCACAGTCATCCCCTTTTCCTCCAGGAATATTGCAAGTCCTCAGTCCCAGTGAATCCTGAAACCAAGTTCAGTACCAAACTCTAAGTGTACTGTGTTTTTTCCTATGAAGATGTCTTAGAGGCCTTTAACCCCAGCACTCAGGAGAACACAAATCTCTTGAGTTCAAGGCTAGCCTGGTCTACATAGTGAATTCCAAGTCAGCAGAAGTACCTGATGAGACCTTGTCTCAAAAAGAGAATTGGGGGAGGGGGAGGACAATGGCTTAATAGCTTGGAGCATTGGCTACTTTTGCAGACGACCTAGGTTGGGTTCCAAGAACACAAGTGGGATCCATGTAACTCCAGTTCCAAGGGACCTGATACCCTCTTCTAGCACCAAGCGAACAAACACATGGTGCATGCATATGAGGTATACTCATACACATAAAATAAAAATGAATGAATACTAATAATAACAGACCTCTCAGACTTACAATGGCTTTAATCACAAGTTGTTGACTTTAGGATTATGTGAAAGTAAGAAGACTTCGGTCTTGTTCTCCAGGCTGGAGGTCTGCCTCAGGTGCTCTCCTGAGATGCTGGGCAGCGACCATGAGCTCTGGCTCTCAGCTACACATCTCAGGGGTAAACCGCTGATACTACATGCACAGTGCTGCCAGCATCTTTGGAAAACAGATATTCAGTAGTTACTGGACATAATCAGCACGTTATTGTAAAACAGGCTAAGCTGTAGTTAATGTTCAGTAGACCAGTTGTTATGTTAAACACACTTAATATTTTCACCTTACAGTGAGTCTGGTGGAATACGGTCCCATTGTACATTGAGCACCCGTATATGCAAAGCAATAAGAAGTTGAGAATTGCCGGGTGGTGGTGGCGCACGCCTTTAACCCCAGCACTTGGGAGGCAGAGGCAGGAGGATTTCTGAGTTCGAGGTCAGCCTGGTCTACAAAGTGAGTTCCAGGACAGACAGGGCTACACAGAGAAACCCTGTCTTGAAAAACCAAAAAAAGAAAAAGAAAGAAGTTGAGAATTTCCATCCTTTTCCCGTAGAGGAAGCACTTTACGACTCTTCACTGACACATTAAAATTGTCAGCGTCATTAGTCTGGCACTTTGGGAGCCAAAAAAACAAAAGACGAATTCTCTGAACTCAAGCACTCAGATACCAGGGCCATGGGCAAGGCTAAGTGGCCATAGGTAGGAAGCATATACAGTGTGGCAGAATGGTGAGCCACATCCCAGGTGGACAAACCAAGAAGGAACAAGATTCCGTTGGCTACTCAGAACAGGCATCTCAGAACAACACGCAGCTCTAACCTTATGAATGTTTCTGGAACTTTCCACATGCTACTTTCAGACTGAGTTTAACTACAGGTAACTGAAACTATAGAAAGTTAAACCTCAGATAAGAGGGACTCACTCACTGGGTTTGCACCTACACTCCAGCATCCAGGACAGCTTGGGTCTCATTGCTGCCATCTTGCCTAGGATCCTGCTGTTGGCAACGGCATCCACATGCCATCCACATCCGTCCGAGAAGCATCCGTGATGATGAGCATAACTCCAGTAACTCGTCTGCCTCCTTAGCTGCTGTCCCCCTGCCCATGTTCCTCTGTGTCACCTAAAAGACTCTCATGGGAACAAACATCCTCTGTTTCACACTTCACCACCCCGAATGCAATTTCTAGTCTAGAAAACTAATCAGATAAACAATCTTTCCCAGGCAGGGTGGGTTCTCGGGGAATTCATTCGGTAATGACAATCATCCGATTCTTCCCTAAGTTTCCCCAAGCCAATTTCTTTAACAACAGACTCTGAAACTTGAATGAGAACTCATGCTCGCCCTGTTAATGTGAAGTTTTTCTGTGGCACTGGTTTCCCTCTTTGCAGAGATAGAAATCACCCTCCCGGCCTTCGGCCTTTGGGTATGTGCCTTGCACAAGAGCATCGGTAAGCCCAGAGGTCACCAGCACTTCCTCTTTTACTCAGCTCCTCCGCCAGCGAGGAAGATAGCAGTCCCCAGACCATCGATTTGCTGTGGAGACTCGATCAGTTCATTCCCATAGAGCATTTAAATGGCACATAATAATGATGAAAATGATAAACAAAAAAAATATCTGAATGTGGTGGTATATAATTGTAATTCTGGCACTTGGGGAGACTGAGGCAGGAGGATGGGCATCCTAGGCTGGCCTAAACCTAGGCTAAAAAATGAGATCTTATCTCAAAACTAAAGAAAGTAATAATAGAGCTGGAGATGTAGTTCGACTGGTAAAGTACTCACCTGAACGTGCAAAGCCCCTGTGGGGTCCCCAGCACTACACAAACAGGGCATCTTTTGAGTATAAGTATTCAGTAAGATTCATGGTAAGCTGAGCACTGGAAAGTTAGTGGAGGTAGGAGGAGTAGAAGTTCAAGGTAATCATCTGCTACTTACTAAATCTGAGGCCAGCCTCAGCTGCGTGAGATCCTGTCTCAAAGAAAATAATAATAATAATAACAAACAATATTCTATCGCATAAATAATTGTGGTCGCTGAGCTATAGCATACTCCTCTTCAAGCCCCCTGAGCTGTAGAAGTCTGAGGCAGAATCTGAAATTATTTCAAATTGCTCTGTCTTGTCATGTGGTTGCCTTCCTTCTCCAGGGAGCCTGCCTGTCTTGCTCCTGTGACCCTGAAACACATCCTTTTCTCTGACTCCAAGTACAGAGCAGTTCCATTCACCTCAGGTCACTTGGCAGGAATCCTGTCTCCCAGCTCCAGGCTTTACAGTTTTGGGATGCCTCCTTAGTCTCAGAGTTCACTTCCTACCAGCTTCTCCATGAGTTCAGAGCCAATTTTATGTCATGTATGAATTACTTACTAGCTATTGAATGAGCTCCTTCCTTGATCCACTTGTGTTCCTAGGATACAGAGAATAAGAAGGTGGGAAGGTCCCTGTCCTCCATCCCAGAGCACTTACAATGCAGTAAGGGATGGCTACATGGACAGACAGACCAATTAGACGTGTCACATGGAGGTGAGAGCTTGGAAGGAAAGGAAATAAGCCACATTATGTCAGATGGCAGGTGGCATGCAAGGGGGATTTGAAGATGGTCTGAAATTAAATCACAGTGTGCCCTTCATGACCACATCTTGTTAGAATGACAGTTCCCATGTCAGACCCCTTCACAAGCAGTCGCAATCACACAACTGGATTTGAGGGTAGGAGCAGATATTGTTTTATGTGTATGAGTGTTTTATCTCAATGTATGTCTGTGCACCACACAATTGCCTGGGGACCACAGATGCCAGAAGAGGGCATCAGATCGGTTGGAGTTACCGGTGGTTGTCAGCCATCATGTGGGCACTGAGAATTGAACCTGGGTCTCTGGGAAAGCAGCCTGCTCTTAAACATGGAGCCATCCCTCCAGCCCTGTCTTCTACTATTGAATAGCTTTGGGGTTTTTTTGGGGGTGGGGAGGCCCTAGAGTTAAGAGGACCAACTGCTCCTCCAGAGGTCCTGGGTTCAATTCCCATCACCCATATGGTGGCTCACAACCATCTCTAACTATAGTCTAGAACTGTAGTCCTAAGAGATCCAATACCCTCTTCTGGTGTGCAGACATATATGATATACATAAAATATGTAAATGGATAAGTCTTACGAAAAGATTTTGTCTGTGTGTATAGCCTGAAAGGAGGGGAAATAAATACAGACCCATTTTACAGAGAAGAAAGCAGAGGCAGTGAATTAATTCCACTTACTCTGATAAACTCTTTCCAGCACCCCAGGAGACCTAGTCATCATGGAGGGCCAAATTTCCCACTGTGAATTTATAAACCAGTGTGGGCTAGCTGTTGAGGTACCAGCAGGAAGCATGACCTCCATATGAAGAACAAGGAGAGGGCTGGTCATGGTGGCATATGCCTTTAATTCCAGAACTCAAGAGTCAGAGGCAAACAGATCTCTGTATGTTCAAGGCCAGCCTAATCCACATAGCAAGTTACAAGCCAGTCAGGGATACACAGTAAGACTAAGAAAAGAAATGAGTTGGTGGGGAGAGGGGACAAGCAGAAGTTTCCTTTACCTGGAAGGGGACTCGAGGTCAGCTCGGCTGAGGATTCTGTGCTGCTGAGGACTGTAGAGCCACTGGAAGGCTGTCAGCGTTCTCTCTTCTATTCGGAACCGCCCTTCCTGTATGTACCTGTGGGGAAAACTGGCAAGTTAGGAGCAGGCTCTGCTAAGCTTGCTCCTTTAGACAGGAGACACCTCTACCCGCATAACCCACTCATCTGCCAGAAAAGCCCCACCTGCACAGGCCACAGTAAACGGCTCTGCTGTGGAAGAGTGAAGAGGAACAAATCTCAACTCAATTAGTAGAAAGGCTTTCTCGTAGTTAGCTGCTTGGAGTGGAGAAAGTCACTTAGAAGTGATGAGGCTCGTCGGGCAGTGGTGGCGCATATCTTTAATCCCAGCACTTGGAGGTAGAGGCAGGAGGATTTCTGAGTTTGAGGCCAGCCTGGTCTACAGAGTGAGTTCCAGGACAGCCAGGGTTACACAGAGAAACCCTGTCTCGAAAAACCAAAAAAAAAAAAAAAATGATGAGGCTCCTGTCAATGGAAGTATGTAACCAGATATCAAACATCAGAAAAAGGTCTATCTTGTAATCCCATAGGGCTAAGGGTGTGTGTGTGTGTGTGTGTGTGTGTGTGCCTGTGTGTCCATGCACACATCTGTACATGTGTGTGCACTGACCCACACATGTACATGTGGAGACCAATGGTGGATGTCAGCTATCACTCTCCACCTTATATTTGAAACAGGGTGTCTTACTGGACCTGGAGCTCTGCAATTGGCTAGACTAGCTGGCCAAAGAGCCCCACCACCACCACCACTCACCCTAGGGATCCACCTGTTTCCACATCCTCCAGCTCTGGGGTTGCAGGTACCCTGGGGTCCAAATTCTGTAAGTGCTCCTACAGCAAGCACTTAACCCACTGAGGCATCTCCCCAGCCTAACACTGGACCTTCTGCTCTCACACAGGACAGACTACCTGGAGTGTGACCCAGGGATCAGTGTCAAAGCCACACCCTACCAGTATTCTCACAGGGTCCCAACTGGCCCCTAGAAAGATGGAAGAAACTGGACTCCGCAAAGTGAGCACAGAGGGAGGCAGTCTTTCTCCTACTCCGGCCAACCCTTCCTTGTAGAACCATTCATTAATGCAACATATATCGAATGCTTTACACCCTTTCTAATGCTACACCCTTTACTACAGTTCCTCGCGTTGTGGTGACCCTGACCATAAAATTATTTAGTTAATACTTCATAACTGTAATTTTGTTACTGTTATGAATTGGGATGTAAACATCTGATATGCAGAATGTCTTAGGTGACTCCTGTAAAAGGATCATTTGACACACACACACCCAAGGAGTTGTGACCCACAGGTTAAGAACCAGTGCTTTAGAGGATGGAGAAGCAAGCAAAGTCCCTTTCCCGCCAGGGCTTTCAGGCCTGTGAATAAGTATCCAGAAATCACAGAAGTAAATGGCATGATCCAAACATAGTACTGCACTCCTGTAATCCCAGCACTTGGGAGGCAGAGGCAGGAGGATCACCACAAGTTCAAGGACAACCCCATCTACATATTGAGTTCCAGGTCAGTCAAGGCTATATAGTGTGATCTTGTCTCAAAATGGCAAAAAATTAAGCAAACTATCATTCAATCATTACTACATCATTCTGCTGTACTGCCATTAGAGAGCCAATTGTCACCAGCCCTCTGAAACAACCTGATACCTGTTTAATTCTAAATGCATTTCCCCTCTGGGGACTTCATCTACAGATAAGTGCAGACCAGGATAGTTGTAGGATGCTAATAATGCCAAAGACTGGTGCCGGAGAGATGGCTCAGAAGTTAAGAGCGCTTGTTGCTCTTTCAGAGGACTCAGGCTGGATTTCCAGTACCCATATGGCAGCTAAGGGTACTCATCGAGGGCACAGCGCCATCTTCTGGCCTCTGCAAGTACTGCATGCATGTGATACACATACATGCAGGCAAAATATGCACACACACAAAATAAAAATAAATAAATCTTTTTCTTAAGAATACCAAAAGCGGGGCTGGAGAAATGGCTCAGAGGTCAAGAGCACTGACTGCTCTTCCAGAGGTCCTGAGTTCAATTCCCAGTAACCACATAGTGGCTCACAACCATCTATAATGGGATCTGATTTTAAAAAAAGAACATCAAAAGCCTGAGGACTGAATCCACTCACCCACTGCCCGTAGGGACTAGTTAAATAAATTATGGTGTGCCTGTAAAGTAAAGCCATGTAAAGCTGTTTACAAAAAAGCTTCAAATGAGGATGTTCGTGTATGCTATCATGCCAACTCCAAGATTTATTGCTAGGAGGGAGGGGGGCGAAAAACATGTGCAGAGCATTAGGGGTAATTGATGTTAAAAGAGAATTGCTTATCTTAAGTATACAAACTCTGAAGACATAGAATGTAATAAAAGTTATTTCCTGGAGTGGGTGTGGAGTAGGGTGGGTGAGGGCATGGGAAAGTGATCCTGTATCAATAACGTCTCAGAAGGCAGAACTATTCCCTATCCTTGAAAAGTGTGTGTGTGTGTGTGTGTGTGTGTGTGTGTGTGTGTGTGTTTACAACTGGGCAAAGTGCTGTGGGGTGAAGAGTGTGAAGCTGTTATGCTATTACTCAGCAGAGCCCAGACCATCTGCTCAGGGAAAGAATTTTCTAGGGGCACTCTGAGGGTGCAGGTGGAGCTGAGCTCCAAGGTTCAAGGAGAAGTGCCCTCCTGCTCAGGGTGCATGTGGCCTCAGTGATATGTGTCAACTTCTCACAGTCCTGCAGTGCAAAATCATGGCCCTATGTCTGGCAAACTTCTCTTCCTGCTTGGCAAACGGCCTTTTCCCATTGTACCATCACATGGCAGAGAGAAAGCCCCTTCCCCAATGCTTCTCTCTCTAAAACAGTGTCTCAGGCCATCAAGATGGCTCGCTAGGTAAAGGAGCTTGCTGTACAAACCTGAGACCTGAGTTCGATCCCTGGAACCCATGCATGTAAAGACAGTAGGAGAGGACCAACTGCAAAGTTGTCCTTGGACCAACAACGTGTGTGTCATGGCATGTGAGGGTGTGTGCAAGCATCCACATGTACATGTTCTGGAGTGCACTCAAGTTCATGTACACACAGACACACAGAAACACACACACACACAAATACAATTTTTAAATTTAAAAAAGAGCTGGGCATGGTGTTGCATGCTTTTAATCCCAGTATCAGAAGGCAGAGGGCAAGTAGATGTCTTGTTCAAGCCAGTCTAGTCCAGAGTAGGTCCCAGGACAGCCAGGGCTACACAGAGAAACCCTGTCTCCAAAATAAACCCAACAACAATAGCAACAACAAAGACGGAACCGCCTATATCTCAGTCTGGCCTCAAACTCACTAAGTATCCGAGGTCCTACCTCCACTTCTCAAATACTAGAATTAGGTGTGAGCAACCACAGCTGGTTTTATGAGGTGTTGAGGATTGAACCCAGGGCTTCATGTATGCTAAGCAAGCACTGTACCAACTGAGTCACACCCCCAGCTTCCGTCTCTCCTTATAAGGACATTAATCCCATTCCTAAGGGCTCCGTTAGTCCCTCCCACAGCGCTCACCCACCTGCTATCTCCACCACTCTGGGCAGTTGGGGTTTGAACCTATGAATCTAGGGGGACACAGACACCCAGTCTGTGGCAAGGACTTGCAAGGAGAGGGGACAGAGTGGTGATATAAGGACCTCAGCAGAGGGATCTGCTGGGACAAAGCTAGAGAAAGAAAAAATGAGGTGCCTTTGAGGCTCTGGAAGAAGCCAGAGAACTGAGAGCAAAGGACCGCAACTGCACTGCGCCTGTGTTCTCCCAAATAGAGCTTCTAGTCCTACACTGTCTTCTCCACCACCCGATGGCCTTTCAGGAAGGAGGTCCTAGCTGCTGGGTGGAAATGGCAGGCTCAAAGAGCACCGGGGCCGTGTCTCAGATAGGAGAGTGCTGGAGTTGGATGGACGGCAGTAGGAGGGCTTGCCCTTGAGCTAAGAGGGTAAGGTGGTGAGACTTATTGCTGGCGTAGGCATGGGCAGGGCTCATGGGCAAGGCAGGCTCCTGGTTTAGGCAATAGTCTGGCTATGGTGCTGCTCACTCCAGATGACAGTAGCTTTGGGAAGGACACTCATGACTTCTGCTTGGAGCATAAACTTTACTGAGTGTGACCTTCCTCCTGCCCCCAAGATGACTCCCCTCTACCTTGCCTTAAATGCTGCCTCCTCCAGTATATAGGAACATTGTGTGGAGAGCCCTGATTGGAGAGCACTGTCTGGAGAGCATTATGATGACTTTGGTGCCATTGGAATGTGAATCATATGACAACAGTATGTTTTCAAAAAGTGAGTAATCGCCGGGCAGTGGTGGCGCACACCTTTAATCCCAGCACTTGGGAGGCAGAGGCAGGTGGATTTCTGAGTTCGAGGCCAGCCTGGTCTACACAGTGAGTTAGTTCCAGGACAGCCAGGGCTATACAGAGAAACCCTGTCTCGAAAAACAAAAAAAAAGTGAGTAATCTATTTTTAATATAAGACCTCTTCTGGTCATGATGCCCTAGGTGATAAAGGCCAGAAGCATCCAAAGGGCCATCTATCTGGCCTAACGGCTGTCATAAATGAGGGTGTAGGGCCCAGCACAGGCACAAGACCACTACTCCCCAGCTTCCAGACCACACATCAAGCTACCCTTGATCCCTCTAGGCATCTATAGCCTCAGGCTGAGAAGGGCCACTCAGGAGCCACCCTTTGCTCCACCCCTCTGCTCACACATCACTTCCCCTTCCTTGTACCCATCCTCTGGATGCATGGCTGGAAGGGACTGCCCTCCACTCAGCAAAGCAGCTTGGAGGCACCTCAACCTGGGTTCCAGCTGTGAGTGAGGAATTCTCCTTGTGAGCTCCAGACTTCTCACACTTACGGTGACTGCACCAGTCATATGGACTTTCAGGGATCATTTCAAGGTTGGGGGGTGCATTTAGGGGGTATTTATTATGGTTTTAGTTGGCTGTTTGTCTTTTCAAGACAGGGTTTCTTTCTTTCAGTAGCCTTGGCTGTCCTAGAACTAGCTGCATAGACCAGTCTAGGCTCAAACTCACAGAAATGCTCCTGCCTCGGCCTCCTGGGTGCTGGGACTAAAGGCATGCACCACTACCACCAAACTTTTTGTTTTGTTTTGTTGTGTTTTTGTTTTTTGAAACAGCGTCTAATAGAACCCAAACTGACCTCCAGATGACTAAGTGGTCCAAGCAGGCATTGAAGTTTTTATTCTCTGTCCTCTTTCTTAAAAAGCGCTGTAATTCAGGCCTGCTTCACTACCTCATACCCTCTTGTTTCTGTGCCAGTCTTTCCTTTCCGCTGTATGCTGCATTCAGGCACACAGAACCTGGGGGCCTTGATTCCTCTGTTTGATTCACTTGATTTCTCAAACATACCCTGCCTCTCCTCACCGGGAAGTGCTTCTAGCTGAACTAACCTCCCTCCATGTTTGCCTCTGAATCTGTGCCCAGTCTCCCAGCCAGAGTCCAAGTCAGAACTAAGGAGGTGTCACCTAACCTGGTTCACAGCATCATGAAGGCTCAGCCTGCCCAAGATTGAATTATTTACAACATGCCTCTCAGTCTCCCGGCTGGAGTGTGATCCAGCTTTGAGATCCTGCAATTGTCTCCCCACCCCACCCCCATGGCCTCTGATATTCAAGCCAGCCTGCTGTAAAAAATCACAGTAACAAAGGTAGTCAGTCGGCTTATCGCTGCCTTGGGAATGGGAATACTCCATCACAGACGATCTTCATTAATGAATTCAATGTACTAACTTAGGGAATATGTTTGCCAAACTGGATCTCATGGAATATAAGAAAAAAATGGATCATCCACAATTATCTTCTTTACCACCCTGCTGTGTAATCTGAAATTCCACTGAACAGTCCTTGCAAGGAAATTAGTTACTGCCCCAGGGTTTTGTTTTGTTGTTTTGGTTTGGTGTGGATGCCTCTGTGTGTGTGTGTGTGTGTGTGTGTGTGTGTGTGTGTGTGTGTGTGTGCGTGAGAGAGAGAGAGAGAGAGAGAGACTAGAGATTAAAATCAAACTTTGTGCATGGGAGGTGCTCTACTACAGAGCTATAGTCTTAGCTTAAAGGCTAACTTTTCAATCCACTGTCAAACATTAATGCTTGAGCAATGGGGTGCTGGAAAAACGTGCAGCAGTTGAGAGTGCTTGCTGTTCTCACAGAGGTTCCTACTTCAGTTCCCAGCACCCACATCAGATGACTTACAACAACTTATAACTCCAGTTCTAGGGACCTAACATCTTCTGGCCTCTATGGGCACATAACACAGAAACATACAGAGACACATACACATAGGTAGGTAGGTAGATAGATAGATAGATAGATAGATAGATAGATAGATAGATAGACAGATATTTTCTTAAAAAAATGACTGGGTTTTGGTAAAGATATTAGCCTTTGATGCAGCACTCTAGAGGCAGAGGCAAGCAGATCTCTGTGAGTGTGAGACCAACTTGGTCAACAGAGAGAGTTCAGGACAGCAGGGCTACACAGAGAAACCCTGTCTTGAAAAACAATAGATAGCTTAATAAAATTAAGCAACGGGCCAGTAAGAGGGCTCAGTGAGTAAAGACTTCCTGCCAAGCCTGGCAACCCTAGTACCACATGGCGGGAAGACAGAGCAGACTCCCACCAAGGGGCACATGTGCGCCCTCCTCACAAATTAATTAAGTTTAATTAATTAATCAATTTAAAACCATTTAGCAAGAACTAGTGTCTTTAATCCTGGAAGAACTGAAGCTGAGACCTGGTTCTATGGTCTGAACATGTCTCTCTAAATTCCTATGTTGAACCCTAACTTCAGGGGCTTGATGTCAGAAGGTAGAACCTTATAGCAAGTAAGTCAGTCTAGAGGCCTGAGCCCTCATGAATGGGGTTAGTGGCCTTCTGAAAGGGACCCCAGAAAGTTGGCTGCCCCATTACCACAAGAAGACACACTGAGCGGGTAAGAGGGTTCTGTCTATCAGGAAGTGGACCTCCACCAGATACTAAACCAGTTGGTTCTTTGACCTCGAGCATCTTGGTCTGCAGAACAAGGAGAAATGTTTCCTGTGCACAAGCTTCCAACCCACGGTGTTTTATTCCAGCAGCCTGAACAGACTAAGATATTGGCATAGGGAGTGACAATTGGATGGGCATGCAGGTGCCGGTGACCCCTGGAAGGGAATAGGAAGACAACATACACATTTAAAATAGCTGAGGAAACCAAGAAAGACTTCACCACATCAAAAGTAACTGGGTCCGGACCACAGAACTCTTGGGACAAGTCAGAACTCTAATTCCCAGGGCAGTATTCTTTCCAGAACACACTCTACAATTGACAAGCAAGCCTCAGCCAAGAAGCGTCCAACAAATGTAGCAGTGACCCGAGATTCCAGCAATTGTGAGGTGCACCTTGTGAAGTCAAAACTACACGCAGGGCAGTCTCTCAGAAGCTCCTTTAAGGAGTAAGGAAAATGTGTCAGGCCAGGAGATGCAAAGCCAGGAGGGCAGTCCTTGGACTGAGCCGTGCCTGAAGCCATCACTACCAGGGAAGCCCAAGAAAATAAATCAAGGTATTTTTGGTCTGGGTGTTGGTTAGTTGGTTGGTTGGTTGGTTGGTTGATTGGTTGGTTGGTTAGTTTGCCTTAGCCACTTTGGATTCAGGGTTTTGTTTTGTTTTCTTATAAATACAAATGATATAATTAGAACTTGGGTCTAGGAGATGCTCTAGTCACACAACTTAACATCCAGAGTTCTAGCACTGGGACCCATGTTAAAGTCTGGTTCTCCTATGGTAAGAAGAACGGTGAGAACAAGACGACCAGCTGGCAGCTCGTGGGCCAGTCAGCCCAGAGAACTCAAAACAGTGTAGCAACAGAAACACGTGAGAATTGCCCCCAACAAGGCTAAAGGTGAGGACAAACTCCTGGAGCTGTCCTGTGACCTCCACAGGAGCATTGTCCTTAAGATCAATGTTCTGTTAAATAGCACAGCTACTAGTGGAAGTTAAAAGGTTCCCTGTTGGGCTGGGCATGGTAAGGGACACCTTTAATCTCAGCACTAGGGAGGCAGAGGCAGGCAGATCTCTGTGAGCTCAAGACCAGCTTGGTCTCCAGGGTGAGTTCCAGGACAGACAGAACTACAGAGAGAAATCGTCTTGAAAAAGAAAAAAAGAAAGACAGAAAGAAAGAAAGAAAGAAAGAAAGAAAGGAAGGAAGGAAGGAAGGAAGGAAGGAAGGAAGGAAGAAAGAGAAAGTTCCTTATTACCCTCAAATACATTGGTTGCTGAGGGCTCTACAGAACATGCCCGGCTTCTGCCTCATGGTCCCCAGCACTACACACAAAAGCATTAATTCTCAAGAACATTCAGTGACTCCCATTGTTCAAATTAGATATGAATTCTGGCTGGGCACCAAGCCCTACCACTGCCCCCAAATCCCCGCCCCAGCTCCTCTGTCTCAAGCCCGGCTCTCCTCAGTCCTCTTCCTAAATCTCACCCCCACAGCAATCCCAACAGCAATGCCAACACAAAGTGCCTTGTGCTCTCCAGCCTGCAAGTGTCTCCTTCCATCCTCTCCCTGCCTGAGAAATACTCTAGATGGTGTATAGATTCACTTGTTTATTTCCTTTAGACAGACTCTCACTCTGTAGTCCCAGATAGCCTAGAGCCTGCTATGTAGACCAGGCTGGCCTCAAACTGCTGGGAATCTGCCTGCCTCTGCTTCCCAAGTTCTAGGATTAAATGCATAGGCCACCGTATCAGGCTAAATGGTTTCTAATTCAAGATATGTGTTTGTTCAGGTACTTATGCATCATATTCTGGATATCCATATACAAAAGCTGAAGCTGCACTGCTCATACACCATACATAAACTTTTTTTTTTGGATCCCCAGAGCCCACATTAAGAAGCCAAGAGTGTAATCCCAGTTCTGGGGAGTTTAGAGTCAGGCAGGTCCTTGAGGTTTGCTGGCCTGCCAGTTTAGCTTATTCAGTGAGTTACCTTGTGTCAAAAAGGACAGGGGATGTAAACTCAGGAAAATCTGGAGTTCAGGAAACTTTGCCTCTGGGCTGGAGAGACAGCTCACAAGTTTCGAGCGCTGTTGCTCTTGTAGAACCCGGATGTGATTCCCAGCACAGCCATGGTGACTCACAACCAAATGGAACTCTTGTTCTAGGAAATTTGACCCCCACCTCTGACTGGGTATTCAGGCAAAACATTCAAACACATAACATTTTTTTAAAATGTAAAGGAACCTTCTCTCAAAAAAGCTATGATGGTTCATGCCTTTATCCCAGGATTCTGGAGGCAAGAAAGGTGGATCTGTGAATTCAAGGCCAGCCAGGTCTGCATAGTGAGTTTCAGAACATCTTGGGCTACATAGTGAGACTCTTTCTCAAAACACACACACACACACACACACACACACACACACACACACACACACACACCTTCATTTTTTTTATTAGCCATGAACTTTTCTAGTAAAAGCTGAAGAAAATTAATAAATCGAGCATCATCAAAGTCTAAATCAGGACTAGAGTGAGGTCTGAAATTCAATTCCCAGCAACCACAAGGCGACACACAGAACTTGAGTTCTGATGCCTTCTTCTGACATGAAGGTGTTCATGCAGATACAACACGCATATACATTAAATAAATCAACAAAGACAATAATCTAAAGCCTTTAGGGTTGGGGAGATTGGTCACATAGGTAAAGTGGTTGCACACAAATGTAAGAACCTGAGTTCAGATCCTGTAAAAGGCAGAGCCGGGGAGGCCGAGGCAGGAGGATCTCTGGGGCTGGCTGGATAACCAGTCTGGCCAATAGGTGAGCTCCTGTTTTCATGAGAGATGCTGTCAAAATATAAGGGGAAGTGATTGAAGCAGACACTCAATATTGATGTGTGTGTGTGTGTCTGTCTGTCTGTCTGTCTATTTGTGCTTTGTATTACAAAGGATACAGGCAAGAAAGAAGAAAGCAAGGCACAGTAGCACACCTTGTAGTCTCAGGTACTGAGGAGGCTGAGACGGGAAGTTCTTTTGAGCCCTTGGAGTTGAAGGACAGCCTAGACAGTGAAGAGGATCAGGAGTTCAAGAACAGCCTTAGCTGCCTGGTGAGTTGTAGGCCTGCCTGAGCTTCAACAGACCCTGTCCCCAGATGGGAAGCTGGCTCAGAAAAGTGCTTGCCAGACCTCACTTGGATCCCCAGAACCCACTTTAAGAAGCCAAGAGTATAATCCCAGTTCTGGGGAGTTTAGAGGCAGGCAGGTCCTCGAGGCTTGCTGTCCTGCCTGTTTAGCATATTCAGTGAGCTACCTTGTGTCAAAAAGCAAGTTAAGGGCCTGGGATCCTCCATTCTGGGGGGTCCAACACCCTCTTCTGGTCTCTGTGAGCCTCAGGTTTGCACATGGGATTTAGACATGCATGTAGGCAAGACACCCACACACATAAAATAAAAATAAATAAATCTAAAAATCACTTTTGAAAAGTGGGGTGAGCAGTGCCTGAGAAACAACATCAGAGGTTGTCCTTGTTGTTAGGAGCCTCACGCTCAAATGCACACTGTGCACACATACACACACACACACACACACACACACACACACACAATGAATGAGTGAAAAAATTAGGAGTGACAAGAACAATTATTTGGGAGAGGTGAGATTGTTCAGCAGGTTAAGGCACCTGCCACCAAGCCTAAAGACCTGAGTTCAATCACCAAGACCTGCGTGATAGAACTAAAAGACTATTGAAAGTTTTCCTCAGACCTCCATACTGTGCCTCAGTGTACACATGCACACAGACACACACAATAACTAAATGTAATAATAATTTTTAAGCGTGTACTGCAAAACAGAACTCTATGCTATGTCAGTAGCAACCTCACAAGTGTTGTTTGCCGTGTGTGTGTGTGTGTGTGTGTGTGTGTGTGTGTGTGTGTAAGAGATGCTCATGCAGATACCCAAAGAGGTCAAAAGAGGGTGCCAGATCCCGTGGAGCTAGAATTACAGAAGGTTTTGAGTCATCTTGGTCCTTCTCTTGACAATATGAATTTGAATGCCTGGCCAGGTTGAGGTGATGGGACACTGCAAAAACTAAACAAACAAACAAACTTGAGTAAAACACTTGAGCAAGACCGGATTTCCAATCCTCACTTCAACGCGTATTTACTGTGTGGCCTGGAAGGTGTGCTACCGTCTTCCTCTGAGTCTTAGTGAATAATTGAGTCAATGCCATACCTGAGCTCTGATTACTGCAGAGCCGTGGGAAGTGCTCTGAATGCTGCTGTCATTGATACTAATACTTAGAAGGAGTCTCACCAAACAGAGGCCAGGCCATCGGCAGCCCTGAGCATTCAGACATAAGGATACAAGGGATGTGGTTCCCAGGGCCACCAGGTTCCGGTGACAGTGAAGGGGCTATAGCCCCTTCTCAGTCTGCACTCTGGTAACTTGACACTTGACTGACTGGTTTCCTAGTTGAGAACTGTGGTGGGGGAAGGAGGAAGTGCCCGATCCATACTTGAATCCCTTCCCATTCCCATACCTTCTAGACCTACTCCTCTGAGCCCAGGTCCAGAAAGGGCTCAACCCATTGAACCTTGTGGAGGTGAGCTGGGTCATCTCTTCAAAGAGTAGTGTCTTCTTGGAACTCAAGTTCTAGACTCTACCTCGGGCAGCAGGACTGGAGGTAAGGGTGTACCCCTGCGATTCAAATGGGAAAGCTGAGGTGGAGTGAAAGGCGAGGGAACCCCACCCGTGCGCCTGTGGAAGGAACTGCGGCCCCTCCAAAGCTCTGAGTAACCCGCAAGGTCTGACTTTCCTTTGGATCTTTAAGTCCTCCTGTGGCGACCCCGCAAGCCCCTGCTGCCATCTCTGAGCATCCAGACACTGGGATACCGGGGAACATCGGTTCCGGGCCCGACTCTTAAGAGCACCTAGGATGCTGGCCGGAGACGCTGAGTGGCTTTGACCTAGCAGCTCAGCACCTCTGTTAACCCAGTCCTATGCCTCTCCGATCGGGAAGAAACTTTGGGCCGGCGTCCCCGCTCCCGAGCCTTGCGGAGCCCACTCACCAGCGCACCAGCTGCCAGCGGTTCTCCCCCGGCGCCCGGCGGCCCGCCATGCCTTGTCCGGCCGCTCCCTGCGCTGCGGAAGCAGCTCCAGCCGCAGCAGGACCAGTGCCCAGCGCGCTGGCTGCCGTGGGGACACCGCGGGACCCAGTGGCGCTCATCCTCCGGGCGGCTGTGCGCCCCCACCCTCAGAGGATCTGCCGGTCACCGCGCTTCTTTGCAGCAGTGCACCGGACCGCCCTACCCTGTCTCCTTAGCCTCTTTCCTGGCCCATGGCCTCACCCTGCCAAATATCTGGGTTTCTTTGGAGCATTGAGCCGGGAGTCAGGTTCTCAGAATCCCTCAGCCCCGCTGTGCTTTTCCCCTTTAAACAGTTTGTTCTACTTATCGTACACATTAGTTATTTAAAAGAAAAAAAACAAAACAAAACCAAACCCCAAACTCTATCAAATGCCTAAAATAAAAGCGAATGTGCCCCGCAAACGATTACAATATTATAATACAGAGGTAATTAAAACAGTACAACGCCATCGGCCTAGACACTGTACAACCTAGTCCAGCCCCACCCAAGCAGTCAACCTTCCATCCACCCCAGATTCTATTCGTTACTCAGAGACTAGCCTGGCTGACCTGATCAGAAGCTCCAGACAACCCAAACTTGGTTTAAAGGAGCTCAGTTAGAAATGTCCGTAGAGCCAGGCATTGTAGGTTTTTCCTGTAATTGCAGGGCTCAGGAGGTAGAGGCAGAAAGGTCAGGAGTTCAAGGTCATCCTTATCTATATAACCCAATAAAGGCCAGCTTGGTATACATAAGACCTGTAAACGATGGAAGAAACAACTCCACCCCACCCACCCCCATCAAAGAGGGAGAAAAGGAGGAGGAGGAGGGAAAGGAGGAGGAGGAGGGAATGCTTATAGAAATTGCACACTCAGGGAGTCCTCCCAACTCACCTGCTTCCCATATTAGGACAGAATCTGTTTTCCTCTCTTTTGTATTTCTAAAAGGGTATCTTGTTATACAGGCCAGGCTGCCCCCAAACTCTTGGCAATGCTCCTGCCTCGGCCTCCAAGTGCTGGGATTGCCGAGAGTGCACCATCACACTGGGAAACCCTTTGGCTTTACAGGGGAGAAACTGTACAGATGGAAGTACAAAGTCTGGTTCCCCTGTGAGATCCTAGAGCTAACATCTTGTACAAACATGCTTTATATAGAGAGAGTGAGACCCTATTTTAAATGAACAAACAAAAATTTTTCCAGGAATTGGCCTGCTACTGACCTTTGTCATTCTGGCCATAGGTTCCACATCCACTATACATTAAAAACCAAGATTACGGACATGGGCTCGGTGGCATGCTTCTGCACTCCTGGGTACTTAGAAGACGGAGACAGAATAGCTTAAGCCCAGAAGTTCAGCCAGCCTGGATGATATGCTAAGAGGCTGGGGGTTTTTGTTTGTTTGTTTGTTTTTTCTTAATGTCAAGAGTCCATAAATCCTAATGATCCTCACCCAGGATTCCCACAGCATCAAGTAAGCAGTGGCAGGAAGATCTGCACATCCACGTGTCAGCACTGTGGGAACACCATACAAGGGAAAGAAAGAAAGAGAAACAGACACAATGATTTGGAACCAGAGTGTCTAGCATGGGGCTGACAATTCCTTCTAAGCATCTTTTCTTTAATCTTGGCCAATGAAATTAACCTGCAGACTAAAGAAGCCAAATAGAAAGCCTAAAATCAGCTCCAGCGTTGAGCTGTGGATGAATGTATGTGAACTGTGTATGTGGTCAGCACTTGCAAGGCTGAGATAGAATTGCCTTGAGTTTGAGGCTAGCCTGAGCTACTTTAGTGAGTTCTAGGTCAGCCTGGGCTATGGTGAGAGACCCTGTGTCAAACGAAAAGGGCTGGAGGTGTAGTTGAGTTTGGTAGAGTTCTCGTCTAACACACACTAAGCATATTAGACATATCTAGCACTGCATAAAACAGGGCTTCGTGCCTCGTGCGTGTAATCCCAGCATATGGGAAGTAGGGGGCAGAGTGATCAGAAATTCAGGGTTATCCTCAGCTACACAGTGAGTTGGAGGCCAGCCTGGATGCAAGAAACCCAGTATTATAAAGAAGGCGGAGGGACAAGGCATTAAAGATGGAGGAAGAAGGGAATTTTATTTTTAAATATGAGCACGCCCTACTCTCATGAGTATATTTTAAAATATACTCGTGAGCCTGGGAGCATGAAGACCTGAGTTCAAATTTTCAGAATCCACTTACAAAGCTGGGTGTGGCCACGTGCACCTGCATCCGGATGCTTGGGATGGGGTGCAGAGTTGGGACGGAGGCTGCGACCTGCCGGCTGCCAGCTCGGCTGCAGATTGGGTGGGGAGCCCTCCCTCAGAGGAGTCAGGCACAGAGGGATAGAATGGAACACATCCAGCTTCCTCCACCCAATGCACATGTGCACACAGGAATGTATGTACACACAGAAGCAGGCAGACAAAATAATTGCCTACAAAATGTACACAATCACATGTGGTACCTGGATGGCAAAATCACAGCAGATTCTATCTTCTTTGTTAAAGATGTACAAAAAAATAACAACAGCAAAAAATGAGCTCCAAGTTCAATAAGAAGACCTTTCCTCAAAAAGAGAAGATAGAGGCCTGAAGAAGAGATGGCTCAGTGATTAGCATCACTGACTGCTCTTCCAGAGGTCCTGAGTTCAATTCCCAGCAACCACATGGTGACTCACAACCATCTGTATTGGAATCTGATGCCCTTTTCTAGCATACAAGTGTACACAAAGATAGAGCACTCATATACATAAAATACATAAATAAATAAATCTCTTAAGAAAATACAAGGTGGAGAGGAGACTTAAAGAAAGCATCCTGACAACTTCTGACCTCCGCATGTGCTAGCTCAAGCAAGCACACTCTCCCACTCCTCACACACTTGTGCTCCCTCACACGTATATGTAAAACAGTTGTCATGAAGAGGCTGCAGGATTGTGAGGACTCTATGTTGCATGACTTCTCCAGCAGAGATATTTAAAAAAAATAAAAAAAACTCTTCATCCCAGAGAGGACACCAACAGACTGAAGAAGTAATCCCACCCAAGTCTAGCTTGGTGAGCCAATGATGTACCAGGGCTATTTAGGTGACCATAAGGGTGGAGTTACTTACAGGTGCATGGCTCATGACTTATGAAAGTTCACCTGAAGCTCCCTTCAACACTTGCAAACGGCTTAGCTAGCAGGAGAGTTTCCTTGCCGAAGCAATCATGACTGCTTCTACAACCTTGAGGAGAGGTTTTGTGAATCTTGTAAGTTTCAGGAACTTCCTGAAGCTCTTAAATTTCTTTAGCTTCTTCCATATTATAAGCCTCCCTTCTGAAGGAAACGCTTCCACAACAGTATAGAAACATGAAGAAAAGTCATAGTAAAACTTGAAATGTCATACTATGAAAATTATGTACATCATCATGTTCATGAAAACCCCTAGAAGATGGGTTACATTTGCATCTCAGTGATAGTGATAGATAGAGGGGGCCCTAGGGTTGGTCCCCAGCACCCCCCAAAAAGAAAAGAAAGATGAAACTTGACAATACACAAAGGTAATGCTGTAGTAGCTTTAGTGTGGTAAGATGGCAGGAATATTCATGTTGCTATGCTTTCTAACCTGTCAGGGTAGAATTAGTAGCCTTGCCTTTTAATCACACTGAGGAGGCAGAGGTGGGCAGGAAAGCCAGTGCTGCACAGACAAACCTCCATCTCAGAAGACATCTAAAAAAAATGGAAGAAGTGCTACACCTAAGGGGAAGTGTACATTATGTACAATGAAGTTAGTGGAAATTGGGAAAAGAAAGAAAGAAGACCATATTTAGACTAGATCACCAAGAATTTGGGAACCAGATGTCCAAAAGCAAAGAAACTCACCTAAAACTGAGAGATTTTAGGCATAGGCAGTTAGACACCGTGGGATCCTTTAAATGGATCTCAATCAAGTGAACTCCAGGTTGGGGAGGTGGGGTTAGTAAAAACAAAGTAAAGTGACATACATGTGTAAAAATGGGAAAAGGTGAGGTGGGAGCTCCTGATCTGCCTGCCCTGAATGGAGGAGTACGTGGACAGGGTTGAAGTAGAAGGGATAAGTCCGAGGCTCAGCTGTGATCTAGAGCACATATCACCACCACCACCATCATCATCATCATCATCTCCATCATCACCACCACCACCATCATCATCATCATCTCCATCATCACCACCACCACCATCATCATCATCATCTCCATCATCACCATCATCATCACCATCATCATCATCATCACCATCATCATCATCACCATCACCATCATCACCGTCATCATCATCACCATCACCATCATCACCATCATCACCATCATCATCATCATCATCATCATCACCATCTTCACCATCATCACCATCACCATCATCATCACCTCATCATCATCACCATCATCATCACCATCATCACCATCACCATCATCATCTCATCATCACCATCTTCACCATCATCATCATCATCATCACCATCACCACCATCACCATCATCACCATCATCATCACCATCATCATCATCATCATCACCATCACCACCATCACCATCATCACCATCATCATCACCATCATCACCATCATCATCATCATCATCATCATCATCCCATCTTCACCATCATCATTATCACCATCATCATCATCATCACCATCACCATCATCATCATCATCTCATCATCACCATCTTCACCATCATCATCATCATCATCATCACCATCATCATCACCATCACCATCACCATCATCACCATCATCATCATCACCATCACCATCATCACCATCATCATCATCACCATCACCATCATCATCATCATCATCATCATCATCATCACCATCATCACCATCATCATCATCACCATCACCATCATCACCGTCATCATCATCACCATCACCACCATCACCATCATCACCATCATCATCGTCACCATCACCATCATCATCATCACCATCTTCACCATCATCACCATCACCATCATCATCACCTCATCATCATCATCATCATCACCATCATCACCATCACCATCATCATCATCATCATCATCACCATCACCACCATCACCATCATCATCACCATCATCACCATCATCATCATCATCATCACCATCATCACCATCATCATCATCATCACCATCATCACCATCACCATCATCATCTCATCATCACCATCTTCACCATCATCATCATCATCATCACCATCACCACCATCACCATCATCATCACCATCATCACCATCATCATCATCATCATCATCACCATCATCACCATCATCATCATCATCACCATCTTCACCATCATCATCATCACCATCATCATCATCATCACCATCATCACCATCACCATCATCATCATCACCATCATCATCATCATCACCATCATCATCACCATCACCATCATCATCATCATCTCATCATCACCATCTTCACCATCATCATCATCATCATCATCACCATCACCACCATCACCATCATCACCATCATCACCATCATCATCATCATCATCTTCCTCACCATCACCACCATCAAAACCATCATTTATCACCACCACAACCGTCATCTCCTATTGACAAGCTAGTGGGCCAGGATTGGTCAGAAACTCAGGAAAGTTAGAGTTGAATGCATCCAAGTCCTTGCACATTTTGGCCATCATCACTATGGTGTTTTCAGCCACCGCTGGGTTCGCATCTCCTGGAGGGAGGCCTGATAATGCTGCAGTCGTAAGCTATCTTACCTCTAGGTGGACTAGGGCTGTAACCCTGGCTCTGCTGTTTCCCAGATGTGGTGCTTTGGGTAATCTCCCTTCAGATTCCTTTTCTCCATTTGCAGATAGGAGTCCTCAGAAGTTCAGAGGAAGCCGGGCAGTGGTGGCGCACGCCTTTAATCCCAGCACTTGGGAGGCAGAGGCAGGAGGATTTCTGAGTTCGAGGCCAGCCTGGTCTACAAAGTGAGTTCCAGGACAGCCAAGGCTACACAGAGAAACCCTGTCTCGAAAAACCAAAAAAAAAAAAAAAGAGAGAGAAAAAAAAAAAAGAAGTTCAGAGGAGACTGCATAGAGAAAGTACCTGGCTCAAAATACGTTCGACTCTAAGGTGGGTTATACACTTCTGTGCGCTTTTTCTTTTACTTTGCTACAAACCTAACTTCAAAAATAAGGGGAAATTTTTAAATATTTAACAAAATCCCTGGCACACACAAAGTGTTCCGTGAATGTTCATTGTTGTCGCTGTGGCTGTGGGCATGGACATCTCAGTAACCCCTTTCATGATGTCTCTAGGCCTCCTCCAACCTCACCCTGCTGTTCACACAGCCTTGCTCTTATTACCCTGTGTAATGGCTGATGGTTTCTGCAGCTCTTCCAAGGAAACAGCTCTAAGAAACCCAGCTCTAGAGCCCAGTCCCTGGTCCTTTCATGGTGGTTTCCAGCTCCCTGGCTTCAGCTTCTTCGAGGCGCTGCTCACTGCTTGGAGGCTTTACATGTTATTTAGGACTTTTCACGTAAATATTTTACAGGCAAATGTGTTGCAAGTTTCTAGAGGGCAGCTGTAGAGGACTCTCGTATCCAGCGGGTCCTGGTTGAACTTGGTTGAGTGCAAGGACTCTGTAAACAGCACATCTTGTCTCATGGTTGCAGCCTGGATGGAGTAGGGATACCACTCAGACAAGTTCCTCTGACTGCTTGCTTTAGCTGCTGAAAAGCCAGAGTCCCAGGACAAGGAGAACATCTGGGAGTTGGTCATAGCAATCGTCTCCACATATGTCACACACACACACACACACACACACACACACACACTACATTTGAACTTCACCTCATAACACTTTGAAATTTTTTTTATTTCATTTTATGTGTATGGGTGTTTTCCCCAAGTGTGTGTGTGTGTGTGTCTGTCTGTCTGTCTGTCTATCACTTGCATGCCTGGTGCCCATGATATCCAAAAGAGGATGTCAGGTCCCCCTGAACCTGGAGTTACAGAGGGTTGTGGGCTGCCATGTAAGTGCTGGGAACTGAACCTGGGTCCTCCGGAAGAGCAGCCAGTGCTCTTGACCACTCAGCCATTTTTTCCAGTCCCTTACATTTTTATTTTATGCGTATGGATGTTTTGCCTGCACAAATGTCTACGCACCATGTGCATGCCTGGTGCCTGGGGAGGCCAAAGGAAGGCATCAGATCCCCTGGGATTGGAGTTACAGATGGTTGTAAATGGCCATGTGGGTGCTAACTCAGGGTCCTCTGGAAGAGCAGCCTGTGCTCCTAACCACTGAGCCATCTCTCCAGCCATCCCTTGAGATACTTTTATAAGAATCCTGCTGATAGATGTTGTCCTTCCCAGCATATTGGAGAAGTACAATTCTGGAGGGGACAGTGGCTCATGCCTGTAATTCCAGCAATCCAGAGTTGAGTCGAGATTGCCACAAATTCAAGAACAATTTTAGCTTCTGGATCAGACTCTGCCTCAAAAACAAAACAAAACAAACAAGCAAAAAGAACAAGAGGAAAAGTAAGAGAAGAAGGAGGAGCTGAGAGAAGCTAAGAGTTTTCTAGAATTTTCTAGAATTATTTAGCTAGAGGTAGCATAGCTAATCTCAGGGTTTCAGATTCTTTCATACCATGTCTTTTGGAGACAGAAAACATCTTTTATAGTTCTGAGACCTCATACAATTGAGTGAATTAGGTAGTTTATCATAACCCGTATCTCTGCAGGAAACCCTCACAGCTCAGGAATGCTGTCCTGTAAGGGCAGGAAGGAATTGAGAACAGGGCCTGCTGGCCTTCCCAACCAGGAATTATGTAGGCATGACGAAAACCAGCCTACGGCAGAGCTCCAAACTGCAGATCATGTGAGCTTCGAACAAAACACAAGCACCTATTAAATACAAAGTATCAGTCAAAACAGCTAAGACTTTCAACTCTTTAAGGCTTAGATTCTGCCAAGAGAAGCTAAAGTTTTTATTCATTGACACCCAAGTCCAGTTAAGCCTCAGAGATTTACAGGAGAGCTGAGTGCAGTGGTGATTGCGTGTAATGCCAGCACAAGGAGGCTAAAATGGGAGGATCTGGAGCTTAAGGCTACAAAATGTAGCCCAGGTTACACAATGAGTTCAAGGCCAAGGGCACAGCAAGGCCTTGTTTAAAAGAAGAAGAGGAAGAGAAAGGAAGAGAAGAAAAAATCTTGAGATGGTAATGCACACCTTTATACTCAGAACTCAGGAAACAGGCTGGAAGATCTGTGAATTCAAGGCCAGCCTGATCTACAAAGCAATAGAGTTCCAGGCCAGCAAGAGCTACATACATAGAAATGCCTTGTTTAAAATAAAATTAAGGCCTTCTAGAAATTTGGCTCAAGAGGAAAGTAAATATTTGGCTTGCAATGGAGTGAGGTATTCCAGATCAATCTTTAGGTCTGAGTCCCCAAAGTCCCACCTCCCACTTCAGCCAGGCAAGGTAGGGTTGGAAATGAGCTGCCTTTGGAAACTCCGAGCCTCCTACCACTCACTCAGATCCCCTGCCATCAGCCATCATGTGTGCAGGTGTCTCGTGAGCCCCCACAGTGTAGTGAGCACTGTACGGGTATTAACCCACTTAATTCTCACAACAACCCAATGGTGCACTCCATACACCATCACCTCTCTAGAGAAGAGAAAGTGATGGAGTCAGAACTCTAAGATGAGCCGAATATCTCTATAAATCTGTTTACAGAAGAAAGGAGGGTGAGGGAGGAGGAGAAGGAAAAGGAGGAGGGGGAGGAGGGGGAGGAAGAGGAGGAGGAGGAGGAGGAGGAGGAGGAGGAGGAGAAGAAGAAGGAGGAGGAGGAGGAGGAGGAGGAGGAGGAGGAGGAGGAGGAGGAGGAGGAGGAGGAGGACCAGGCTCAACACCAGCAGTGCCTTATACTTTTTACGGACTTTAGAATTGTATAAAAGATCTTCTCTTGGTTCTGGGTATCATCAAAAAAGAGGTGAGGTGATTCACCCAAGGTCACAAAACTAGTGAGACATCTGGCACAGCTTTGCTGCCGCCTCGATCAGGAACAAATTTTCAGACTCGCCAGCCGCTCTCGAATACCCCGGCTCGTGGGTACCCCAGCCCTTCCCCGGCAGGCTCCGGGAGCTGCCTCACTTAGAGAGGCGGAGCGGATCCTGGCCTGCGGGCCTGGGCGCTGTCCGCGGTGCTGATCGGTCGCCGCGTCCCCGCTCGCCTAGTCGCCCGTGGTGTCTCGGGCTCCCTCCTCAACTCTCAGCCAGGGCCGGATCCGAGGATTACGCTGCTCGCGGGGTGCAAAGGCCAGACTCTTGGGGCTCCCCGAGGTCCCGGGGCTCCCCTCCCCCTCCCCCGCCCCAGCCTCCCTTCCCCCCGCCCCGCCCACGGCCCCTCCCCGAGCGCCCCAGGTCCCTCCCTTCCCCCTTATCTCTCCCGCCCCCCGCCCCCTCCAGCTCGTTCGCCAGTTCCGGTCACGTTGCTGGGTGTTTACGCCCGAAGCCTGCCCAGGGCCCCCCACCTCTGCGCCCCGGAGCCCCCCGGAGCCTCGGAGTCCGCGCCCCATAGCTTCGCAGCAGCTGATGGCGCCGCAGCCTGGCCGCGCTCTGCGGATCCATGAGAGCAGCTAGCGCGGGAGAAGAGCTCTTCCCGAGACCCAGCGAGGCCGGGGCCGGGCCCGGTAGTTCTCTCGGGTCCGCAGGTGAGCAGGCCGGCGGTGGGTGTCGAGGGTGGGCGCTGGCCGACTGGTCAGGGTGATGGAGAGAGCGTCCGATCTCCGGCTCCGCCTGGAGGGCTGCACGGGGTCGGGCACCGCAGCGCGCGGGAGGCGGGCAGGACGCGGGCTGCTGGCAGAAGTTGTCCTCCGCCGCTAGACCCGGGCCCTTCCCGGCGTTGGCGGGGAGTCCAAAGCGGTCCAGACCACCACTCTTCGTGTCCTGCCTGGTCCCTTTTTTCCCTATGCTCTGTGGTATCCATACCCCTCAACCCTGCCCCCCACCCCGCAGCCCCTCTGGCTCTGGGTGTCAGATTCGAGGCACAAACTACTGAGCATCAGGATTGAAAGGGGGGTCCAGTTTTTCCCGACACCCTACTCCCACGTACCTGAATCCTCAACAGTGCTGAGGTTGGGGTTGTGGGATCTTCAGTGGAGCGGGAAGCCAGAGTTGAGGGGTGTCTGAGAGGAAGGACTCTGTAGTGCGGAGAATCACAGGTCCTTAGAGAATGTCTTGCCACCAGCCCCCACCTTGCAGACAGAGTTCCAGACACTTGTCAAAGGCCAGATCTTGGTTCCAGACTCGTCCTCAGGAGAGCCAAGGACTTAGAGGGGGTGGCAGAGTAATTATTTTTTAATACGTGTACTTACTGGTCCTGGTGATTCCCAGTAAGACTCAATTTATTCTCTCAGCTTCACTATTGGCTGTGTGGTTTGTTTCTTGCAAGGGATTCCCAGAGTCCAACTGCCGGCAAGAAGGCTCTAAAAACAAGGAGAGGTCAGATTTCAGGAGACAGAAACTGGGTGGAGTGTAGAAAGCTAGGGTATGACCATACAGGGAGAGTTTGTCCAGAGAGCAAGAGGTAGAACACCCCCCCCCAAAAAAAAGGTTTAACCCGCAGATGTAAAGTGTAGTTGCCTTATGAGAAGCTTTATGTCACAGAGTGAGTGCCTCAAAGTGTCTCCTAGGTGTCAGTCAGCACAGCTGTGCATGTCAGGCAAAGGGCTTTACCTCTCTGAGGTCCTATTTCTTCATCTCTGGAGTGGATGTACTAGTAGGACCATCAGTGTCGTGTTAAGATGAGTTAGTGTGTACAGAGCTGAGAACAGTACTGAGCGTTAGTGTGTGCTAGCGTTCGTGCCTGGGGCTTCAGGCCTGGACCTAGAAAGGCTTCTGAGATCTGCTCTCCTCTTGCCGTGGGCTTCTGAGTCAGATGGTGAACAGGAATAATGACTAAGAAAATTAAAGAACATATAGATTTGTTTATTTACTTGTCCATACCTCTGCCTCTCCCAGCTCGTAGATCTGCTATGGCTTTAGGAAACAAACAAACAAAAACAAAAAACAAATATATCATTTATCCTGAAACAAGGAGCCAAGGAGCCATGCATTCTAAAAGAATGTTAAGAATGGTACAGAGATATTCGTTGACCCGACAGATGATTTGGACCCCAAAAGAGGAAAAGAAGCAGTAAGAGTGAAATTGAAACTGGGACAAGACATCAGTCAAGGCATAAGACGGGGCACACGGAAACTCCACGGGATCCGCGAGGGCTCCCAGGGGCCAGGCTCTCCCCGATGCTGTGCTGACCTGAAGGAAGGATGGGGCAGAAAATAACTGGGGAACATGGAACAGGCTGAAAGGCGGAGGGGGGAAGAGAAATGTACGCATCTCAGGGAAATTGTGAGTCCACTAGGGTATGGTTGGCGTATGCCTGCAGACTCAGCGTTAAGGATGCTGAGGCAGGAAGATTGCCTTGAGTTGGAGGTCAGCCTGGGTTACATAGCACTTTCCTGTCTATCCTGGACTACAGAGTGAGACCATTTTAACAACAACAACAACTATACATAATTAGTTAATAAAAATAGTTTCAGACTTTTATTTAATGGGCATCTTTTTTTATTTAAAAGTTTATCACAAGCCGGGCAGTGGTGGCACATGCCTTTAATCCCAGCACTTGGGAGGCAGAGGCAGGTGGATTTCTGAGATCCAGGCCAGCTTGGTCTACAGAGTGAGTTCCAGGACAGCCAGGGCTACACAGAGAAACCCTGTCTCAAAAAACAACACACACAAAAAGTTTATCATAGTAAAGACCTCTAAAGGGAACTGGAGAGATAGCTCAGCATATAAATTCAGAAGACAGTCTGAATTTAAGCCCAGATCCCAAAATGGCATGAGAGAACTAACCGCCCAAAATTGTCCTTTGACCTCTACATGTTCACAGTGGCATGAGAGGACCTGCCCCCCACCCCCCGCACACACACAGAGTACACCTATGAGAATATGTGCAATACGTTTTTTTTTTCAAAATTAAAGATCACTAAAAGCGAAGCCAGCCAACCCACTGGGTGTGGTGTCACATACAAACATGCTTTTTAATGGCAGCACTCAAGAAAGAGAGATAAGCAGATCTCTGTGAGTTAGAGGTCAGTCTGGTCTACATAGAGAAACCCTGTCTCATGGAAAGAAAAACAGAGAGAACTGAGCCACCACTCCTGCCTCTGGCATCTGAACCCCTCTCCAATGCTGAATTCTAGAGCTGTGTAGAGCAAAAGTTGAAAACCATTGGCTAAGATGACTCAAGTCTAGAGTGGTAAGATTCTGCACTTCCTATGGTAAATTGAACCCTAATAACTGTAAGAACTGAGGAGGAGAGTCAACTGAGTTCCCTGTGCTCCATGACAGTGATGGACAGATGGGAAGGGAACTGGAGACCCTGCCTGAGACTAGCAGAAACTGAGTTACTCACCAGGATCAGGAGGCAGGGCCTCAGAGAGACGGAATTGTTGGGGCCAGTAAGATGGCTTTGCAGATAAGGGTACTTCCTGCCCAGCCTGGTGATCTGAATTCCATCTCTAGGACTCATGTAGTAGACAGCATGAGTGGACTCCCTCAGTTGTCCTCTGACCTCCTCTCGTATGCTGTGGCATGCATGAACTTGACACATAAATACATAAATAAATAAATGCAATTTTTTAAAAATTTAAGTCAGAATTGTGCCAGGATCAGAAGGTCCCTGTGCTAGCTCCTTTGCTGATGGTTGAAGCCTTTTCTGCCAGCTCTCTCAAAGGGAGGAGATAGCTGTACCTTTCAGACCCAAGAGATATGTGTCAGCAGTGTTTGGAATTAACTATAAATTTTGCACCTTGTGTCACAGATCCATTTTATTCTTGGTGATTTTTTGCTTTTTGGTTTGTTTGGTTTTTTGTTTTTTGAGGTTTTGTCTTGTTTTTTGGGGGGGGGTTGTTAGGTTTTGTTTTGTTTGTTTTATTGAGACATGTTTTTTTCTGTTGCCCAGGCTATCCTGGAACGCTATCTGTAGACCTAGCTGACCTTGAACTTAGATCTACCTGCCTCTGCCTCCTGAGTCCTGGGATTAAAGTTGTGTGCCATCGCCAGCCTCTGTGACTTTTTTAAAATTACATTTTGTTGTATTTATTCTGTGTGTGGGGGATGAGTGGAGGTGCATCCGTGACACGCAATGGCATGCCTGGGAAGGTCAGAGGAAAGCTCATGGAAGTGGGTTCTCTCCTTCCACCATGCTGAGTCCAGGTCTCACGCTCATGGCATCAAGGTGGGTAGCCAGCAACTTTACCCGCTGAGGAAGCATCTTTCCAGCCCTTAGGTGACTTGTTGGTGTTGCTGCTGCTGCTGCTGCTGTTGTTACTTTGTCAAGCTATAAAATTAACATGAACTAGGAACACCAGGAGTGGAAATGTAGAAGCAACACAGACCTTGCAGTGGCCAGGGCAGTAGACAGAGGCAGAGGATGTGAGGCTCAGCTGGGTTCAGGGAGAAGACCGTGGTGGCAGCACCAACCCTTCAGCTGCTGCTGCCTGCTTAGACTACATCTAGGACACAAGCTTCTGTGCCCCGCAGTTTTAGGACTGCATGTGTGTCATGAAAACCTGCTGTTTTCCTGCCTCCCTTCTGACGGACTTGCCGCCCCTCAGCTACAGAGTTCCAGTTGTTCTTAGTTTCCTCTCCCCACTCCACCTCCTCCCCTCCCCAAACAGTCTACACAGTAATGCCTAAGAATGAAGACTTGCCAAGATCGTTTGTGACCCAAATTTCTGCCCTAAGAAGAAAGAGTGGCCTGCCTAGTTGGAAGTGAATGGTCCAGCCCATCCAGGAAAGAACAGCTGGCTGGCTCAGCCTCCTTTGGCCAGCTTCCAGACTCCAGGGCTATCTGGGAAGGACTTTCACCCTTCACAGTTGTCCGTGTGGTAATGAGTGGGAATAGACATTTTCTCTCTTCCTCCTAGGGTAGGCCCACACACCTTCATCCTGCAGGTCTGCACACAGCCCCCACCCAGATGTGAGAAGACAAGAAACCTGGGATGCTGTTCCATAATAGAGCATGCGTGAGGCCCTAGAATCACGGGTTCTTACCCATGTGTGCGTGTGCATTCCTTGAGGTACACACAAGCCCATTCTCTTCCCAGTACAGACATACCGTTTCAGAGGTATACAACGCATCTGGTTCTCCTGCGTTAGGAGCCAGAGTATGAAGTAGTCTACCTGACATCTATTTGTTCCCTGCTGGCCCTTGGGGATGTCAAACTTCATTGTGTCTGTCTTGATCTAGCAAACCAGCACTGCCATCAGTCTATGAACTCCCCCAAATCCACACACTTATGCATTCTGCAGATATTTACCCAGTGATTCCTATTTGCTACATACTGTGCTAGGCACTAGGGAACCGGGGAAAACAAAACAAGAGTCCTTCATCTTCTGTTGCTAACAGTCTGGCAAGGGAAACAGAGAGTAAACAAATGTTCCGTGCGCTCATGTGCCAGGAAGTTCATGAGAGGATAGTGCAAGGGAAAGGAGTGGGAAATGACAGAACTCTCTTTATTTTGAGTCATTGGGAGGGAATGGGTCATGAGGTAAGACTGGTAAGAGGCAACCTTGCTGAGAAGAGGCCATATAAAGAACCCCAGGCAAGTGGGCTTAGGCCAGCAAAGAAGCCAGCGGCGAGAGACCAAGAGACAAGAGCAATTGACCAGAGGCAGATAGTGCAGGGTTTGATTAGGACTTGGGTTTTTGCCCCCCTCTGGTGGTGCACGCCTACAGTCCCAACGCCGTATGGGTAGAAGCAGGACATCACAAGTTTAAGATCCTTCTTGACTACAAAGCAGGACTCTGGCTCAAAAAGAGAAAAGGAGGCCAGGCCTGTGAGAGGGCTCGTGTATACAGGCTTCAAACCCCGAGAACCCGAGCTCCGTCCCTGGGATCCTCGTGGTGGGAAGAGAATCAACCTTCTGCAACTTGCCCTCCGACCTCCACACCCATGTTGTCGCATGTATGATCAGTAAATGAATGTAATTTTTAAGGAAAGAGTTGGATGGCAGTGGCACACATCTTTAATCCCAGCACTCAGAGGCAGAGGCAAGTGGATCTCTGAGTTTGAAGCTAGTCTAATCTACAGAGCAAGTTCCAGGACAGCCGGGGCTGCACAGAGAAACCCTGTCCTGGAAACAAAACAAAACAACACATACACACAAAAAGGATGCCTAAAAGATGGCTCAGCTGTAAAAGGTGTATCTGACAGCTCTCAACTGTCACAGCTTTAGCTTTAGAGCAACCAACAACCTCTTCTGGACTCCACGGGAGTCTACACTCCTGCATGCACAGACACAGGCGATGCACATAGTTAAATAACTTTGGGGTTGGTGTGTAATGGGAAGCATTGGGGAGTTTTGAGTTGAGGACAGGAAGTTATGACAGCCTTAGGTCTGCTGAAGGAGGGTTGGCTCCTCAGTGAAAAAGAATGGGGCAGGGTAGAAGCAAGAAGCCAGGTCTTAGGGCACTGCACTGGTACCAGGGGGAAGCTGGTGACTTGGACTAGGGAGATAATGCCACATTCAGGATAGCTTTATTTTGTGACTCAGGCTCAAAATCAGCTTAAGAACTTCCAACCTCAGACTCCTAAATGTTGTGGTTATAGGCATGTGCTACCACTGACTGACAGAGCGATACTTATTTAAACTTCATGCGGGCAGTGGTGGCGCACGCCTTTAATCCTAGCACTTGGGAGGCAGAGGCAGGCGGATTTCTGAGTTCGAGGCCAGCCTGGTCTACAGAGTGAGTTCCAGGACAGCCAGGGCTATACAGAGAAACCCTGTCTCGAAAAACAAACAAACAAACAAACAAACAAAAAATAAACTTCATGGACCTACCCCTAGATGAAGAGCAACAGGCAGTCAATGGCTGCCAAGAGAGGGAGAGTCAGTCTTCTCTTGGGATGAACCCCATGGTAAATTATTCAACCCCAAGTGATCAGCTCTAAACACATATACATAAGAGCAGCATCACATGGTCTCAGTAAATTTTTGTCTGTTGGGGTGGAAATGATGTAATACAGTACTCAAGAATGAAATTATAAAAAAATAAAACACTTAATTAAAAAAACAAAACCTGTATTTCAGGCCTTTTAATCCCAGTACTTGGTAGATCTCTGTGAGTTCAGGTCCAGCCTGGTCTACATAGCAAGTTCTAGGATAGCCAGGACTATGTAAAGAGAGACTTGTCTCAAAAAACAAAACAAAAAAAATGGTCCAGTTGTGGAGGTGCATGCCTTTAATCCCAGCACTCAGGAGGCAGGCAGACGGATCACTGAGTTTGAATCCATCCTGGTCTACAAATTGAGTTTTAGGACATCCAGAACTACACAGAGAGACCTTGTCTGGAAAAGAGGAGAAGGAGGAGGAGGAGGAGGAGGAGGAGGAGGAGGAGGGGGAGGAGGAATAGGAATAGTGGGTTATGGGACCTCATGCCTGCAATCCCAGCACTCAGGAAGCTGAGACAGGAATATTGTCATGTCAGCCTGTACCCAGTCTGAACTACATAGAGGGCACCAGGCCTGTCAGGGATACATAGCAAGACCCTGAAACCACTAATAACAGTAATCATCATCATTAATTAAAATAAATGAAAAAGGATAGACTGGCAAGATGGCCCAACAGGTTAGGCCAATGGCCGCCAAGCCTGAGAGTGTGATTTCCATTCCAGAACCCAGAGAGATAGGAGAGAACCAGCTTCTATAAGCTGTCCCTGGCTCTTCCGCCTTATTTCTTTCTATTTCTTTTCATTGAAATTTATCTTTTTGGGTTCTTGTTTTTTGAGATAGGCTTTCTCTGTGTAGCTCTAGCTGTCCTGGAACTCACTCTGTAGACCAGGCTGTCCTTGAACTAAGATTCAACTACCTCTGCCTCTCTGAGTGCTGGGATCAAAGGTGTGCACCACCACTACCCAGCTGCAGGGGCTTTTTTATGTCTATTACTATGTCGTCTTCCCAGACTAATGCTCTGCAACAGTGGACGGACAGAGGGATGGACAGACGGATGATGGATGGATGGGGATGGATGGATGGATGGATGGATGGATGGATGGATGGATAAAATATTCGATCAAGTTAAGACAGCCTACTCACAGAGATGGACAGAAAAAGAAAAACAAAAGAATATAAAACTGAATTATTTTTTATACTAAGCACTTTATCCTTTTGGTCGGTCTGTCTGTCTGTCTGTCTGTGAGGTATTGGCTAGTGTAGTCCAGACTAGCCATTGTGTAGCCCAGGATGACCTTGAACTTCTAACACTTTGTACCACCATACCAAGCTAGTACTTCATATTTCTTGTCTCCTTTAATTCTCACTGATATTCTAGGACTGTTAGTATATTTACTCACTAAAACATTTTTAAATTTATTTTGTATGTGCGTGTGTGTTTTGCCTACATGTATGTCTGTGTACTTTTGGAGGCCAGAAGAATCAGATCCCCTGAAACTGGAGTTACAAATGGCTGTGAGCTGCCATGCGGGTGTTGGGAAATGAGAGAATCCAGATCCCCTGGAAGAAGAGCAGATGTTTTTAACCACTGAGCCATCTCTCCAGTCCTTTTTACCTCCATTAGACATCAGGAAAATATTATCTCCCAGAGGTTAGCTTTCATGCTCAAAGCCAACACAGAAGGTAACAAAGAGAGCCAGAATTCAAACTCAGGCCTGTTGCCAGTGTAAACATGGATATTTTCTTTAAATTGAGGAAACTGGACATCTGTATTCATAACTACCTCTGAGATCACATGAGCTTACAAAGTTGAGGCCTCTCAGTGTAACCTAACAAGACCCCATCTCAAAAATCAAAACCAAATCCTTGGGACCCTGTCTCAAAAGCAAGCAAACAAAGGAAGACTTGGCTGGAGAGCTAGGTGTGCCCCACCTTTGCACTCGGGATGGCCTGATCACTTCAGTGTCGGTAGTTTGAATAGTCTATAGGACTGCCTGGGAAAATGATTGGCAAAAGCAGGATCGTGTGTTATTTCTTGAACATACACTTGGTCAGTAAGCATTGAGTGCTCTCCATAGGCCAAAGGGCTACCCTGTGCTGAAATAAAAAGACTGGTGCAAGGCTTAGTGGGGCCAGAGGTGCCAGGGAAGAGGGCACAGTCAGGAGCCTATGGAACTGAGGTTCTCAGGAGGACCTTCTTGGAGTGACCTTACAAATGAAAATTCCACACAGAAGAGATGTCTATCTTACTGGCCCACTCTCACACCATGCATGGAAATCCCCAGAGTGGGTGGAGTCAGATCCTTCAGAAGTTTAAGGAAAACCCAGGATAGTGATTCATGCTCTAACCCCAGCACTTGGGAGGCAGAGACAGGAGGATCTCTATGAGTTTGAGGCCTGTTTGGTGAGTTCTGAGACAGCCAAAGCTACTTAGTGAGACCCTGTCTCTTCCTTTAGGAGGAGAGACTTGCGATGTAATTTCACATTATAGTGCTTGTCTAGCAGGTACATGGTGCCCTGTGAAACCTCCAACTCAGCAAAAAAAAAAAGCAAATAAAAAAAACTTTGGAGAGGGCCATGTGCTTGTAGTCTCAGCTGCTTAGAAAGCTGAGGCAAGAGGATCAATTGAGCCAGCCTGAGTTTCATAATATAAGCTCAGTTACCTGAAAACAAACAGCTTAGGGAGTGACTGGCAGAGAAGAAATGGGCTCCTGGTCCGGGGCCCCAGAGCTCTTGCCTCCACCTTCCCTTTTCTGGGATGCTAGCCACCATGGGACAGTCACTGGGAAGATAAGGCGGGGGAGGGAGGGAGGCAGGGCCTACAAGCCAGCCATGAGCAGGATTTGGGTGCATCTTCTCTGTCCCCAGGTTTCCTTGGGGATCCACAGTTTGGGGCTTCTGAGCTTAGCCCCCATTCCTCTCTGTAGACTGACTCCACCTCCTACTTTCAGCCCACAGAGGCAGGTCAGTAAGCAATTCTCCTTTCAGCTTTCCCTCCCCTCTCTAGCCAGGCACAACAATGCATACCTGTAACCGAAGCACTCAACAGCCAGAGATGGCCGGATTGTGGAGAGTTCAAGGCTGGCCTGGACTGCCTATCAGGATCCTCTCTCCCTATGAATTGAAGGAGTCTCAGGGCTGAGACATATGTGGGTGTTATAACTTGAACAGGTTTCAGGGTCAGCTCCCTTATTTTACCTGTGGAAAGCTGAGACCTCAGAGAGGGAGAAGGCTGGCCCTGCGTGATAGTGAAGGCTAGACCCAAAGTCATCTACCTGTCTTTGCTAACTTCTTCTCCATTTGTTTGTCTCTCCGAGAAGCAGAAGAGTCAGGAAAATGTAGCCAGCACCCCCACCTCTGGGCACCTCTGCTTCTTTAGTCTGCTAAATGGGAGTAACCACCTCCCTGAGGGCATGCTCTCTCACAGTGTACGGGAAAGCTAGTAGAGAAAACTGAGAGTGGCAGAATCCTCTCCCTAGAGACCAGAGGACCTCGTGTGAAGGACACCACAAGATCTGAAGGTGGGGCAAGACAAATAGCCTCTGAAGATGTGCTTTCACATTGTCTTCCACCCAGGTGGGGCCCAGGCCTGGGTTGCCATGGATACCGTGTCCCTGGAGCATCAGATCCAGAGTGTGCAACGCCACATCAGCTTCCTGAAGAAGGAGCAGATGGCCCTGCTTCGAGACCTGCACCTGGAGATCCTGAGGCTGCAGAAACGCTGCTCAGGTGAGGTGAACACTGGCCCCCAGGTAACTGGAGTAAGGCGGGGTCACCACCATCATCACTGGTTTTGCTGGTGAGATGCTCTCCTTGAGTTCCTGTGAGCTCAACACCAGTTCTGTCGTGTCTCTTTCTGGATGAAAATTAAGACTCTGGGTGGAGTGAATTCTAGGGAGGAGCTGAATGTGGTAGAACTTGACTGTAACCTAGTACCAGGGAAGTTAGGTCTCAGCTCCATACTGATTTCTAGGTCAGCCTGGGCTATGTAGACCCTGTCCCTCACCCTCTCCTGCTCACCACATCTAAAAATTTTAAGGCTGAGGTAGTGGGTCAAACTTCCAGGAACCAATCCTAGGGAATCGCTGTCCTTTTGAGTTCCTTAAGCACCTGTCATCCTTCAGGAATCCCAGGTTGGGGAACACGTGTACCAGTGAATGTTAGTGAGATAGGGCAGAGTCTAGCTCAGTGTTGGAGCACTTGCCTAGCATCTACACAAGGGCCTCAATTCCATGCCCAACATCACAAACAAAATAAACATATATCTAGCTGGACGTGATGGGGCATACCTTTAATCCCAGCACTTGGGAGGCAGAAGCAGGCGGATCTCTATGAGTTCTAGACCAGCTTGATCTACAAACAGAGTTCCAAGACAGTCGGGACTATTAACAGAGAAACCCAAAAAATCAAAAAATAATAAACTAAACATACTTCAGAAAATAAGAGGGCCATTGAGAGTCCAGGATGATAATCCAGTCTGAGCAGGATGAAGGAGACTGAGCACCTCCATGCTAGGAGGGAGCTTGTCATCTCCTTGGAGGCTGAGTTGTGTGCAGACATCCTGACAGGTGATGGGGGAGAGAAGTGAAGAAACGATTCCAGATATGGGCGAGTATAGCAAAGCCAGGAGGTAGCATAGAGCTGTGCTTAGAAGAGACGATGAGAAGTCCAGCTAGAGCCAGATCCTGGAAACCCTGACAAGTGCAAGGTGAGTTTGGCTTGTTCCCTTGGTCAGGAGAGAATCAGTGAATGGTTTGAAGCAGCTGGATGCTTCTTCGGCGGCAGCAGAGGTGAATTGTGCCAGAGGGCGTCTGAATATGTGTGGCAGGGCTGATAGGAAGGTCCTGAGGAGAAGAGTTAGTGGGAAGCAGCTTGTGGGAAAAGGGCCCTCTGGTTGATTACATCTGTGAGCAGAGAAGAGGCAGGCACAGAATGACTGGAAATTCCAGGCCTGGCCTCTGATCTTGGACCTATATAGCCTCTACTACCCAGGCCTTCCAGAGGCGAGACTGTGACCCAAGTGCTCATATGTCTATAAGCGCAGGCCTTATGGGTGTTTGTTGATACGAGGTCTCATATAGCCCAGGCTGGCCTCAGACTCCTTAAGTAACCTAGGATGTCTTTGAAGGTCTAATCTTTCTGCTTCCACCTGTTTGTTTGTTTGTTTATTTGTTTGAGACAGGGTTTCTCTGTGTAGCCCTGGCTGTCCTGGAACTCACTCTGTAGACCAGGCTGGCCTCAGCCTCTTTGCCCATGCAGATCCAGTTGCGGTAGTCCAAGCTAGGCTCCTGGCCATCTGTCTCCCCAGTGACAGGATGACCCTGGAGGCTGCTTTTTCATCGCAATGACAATATCAGAGGAAAACGGACTAAAAAGTCTTACTGCAGATCCTCTCTTTTCTTCTCAATTTTCCCTGATTCTAAGAACCTGGGTCCTTCTGTTCTGGACAAGGATAGTTCCCATGACAACATAGCAGGCGGGATCAGAGGACCCTGTAGTCCCCCTGACTGTCAAGTGAGTCTGGACTCAAGCCTCCTGGTTATTGATTAAGGAGATAAAAATAACTCCGGTCTTGTCTGGAACTGCCACTCTGGGGGCTGAGATGACCAAATCAGGCCCTCCTTCTGGTAGGGAGGGGTAGGGAGAGCAAAGGAAACTGGGGAAGGAGACTGAAGGAGGGTCCAGGAGGGCAGGCTGCCTGGAAGACAGAGATAAAGAACTTGGAGCCAGGTGGTGATGGTGCAAGCCTTTAATCCCAGCACTTGGGAGGCAGAGGCAGGTGATCTGTAAACCTGGTTTTCAAAGCAAGTTCCAAGACAGCCCGAGCTACAAAGAGAAACCCTGTCTCAAACAAACAAAACAAAAAAATATGAAGAACGTGGAACTTGAGGTAGAAGTAAGTTCTGGGCTGGTGAGACAGTCTGGACAATGACAAGTGCCCTGTGCTTTAATTGCTGGTCTAGCCCTAGCTAAATCCTCTATTTTTCTTCTCATTGCATCCTGACACCAGCCCCATGTAAGAGAAATACTGTTTTGATCCCATTTTCCAAAAGAGAAAACTAAGGTTCAGAGAAGTAGCCTTACCTACCAGGGTCCTACCATGTACTGCTTTCATAGAACACTTATAGAATCCACAAGGACTCACATCAAAAGATGGGTAGAGAAAGGTGGGAGAAGCCAGTGTAGTGTCTCACACCCTTCATCTCAGCATTCTGAAAGCATAGGTAGATTCATCTCTGTGAGTTTAGGTTGGACTGGTCTATACAGTGAGTTCCAGAACAGCCAGGGCTATCTTGTCTCAGTTAGGGTTTTACTGCTGTGAACAGACACCATGACCAAGGCAACTCTTATAAAGGACAACATTTAATTGGGGCTGGCTTACAGGTTCAGAGGTTCAGTTCAGTATCAGGGACCAGAGTTTGCTAGAACTGTATTCTCTGGGGGAACATGGCAGCAACCAGGCAGGAATGGTGCAGGAGGAGCTGAGAGTTCTACCTCTTCATCTGAAGGCTGCTAGCAGAATACTGACTTCCAGGCAGCTAAGATGAGGAGGGTCTTAAAGCCCACACCCACAGTGACGCACCTGCTCCAACAAGGCCACACCTCCAAATAGTGCCACTACCTGGGTGAAGCATATTTAAACCATAGCATATCTCAAAAAAAAAGGGGGGGTCTCACTTGGGGTTCTGTCTCCTTGTCTCCTAATCTCAAGCCTTGTGGTTAATGGTTGAAAGAAGTTCAAAGAAGTTAGTGGCAAAGCCAAGGTCTCTAGGCCATTTCATAGGCCCTGGAGGAAGGGAGAAGTTGGTTCCCAAGAGTCCTAGGAGTGGAGGCATCAGAGGGCTCCCGGGGGCCCCAGGGAGAAGGTTCAGGCTCCGGCCATAGCTAAGGTACTCTCTTGTGTCCCAGCAACAAGTGGCCTCCCCAGAGAATACAGTTCTAGCAAACTCTGGTCCCTAAGAGCATTTTGAGAAGAGAAGAAGAGCAGGCCAAGGGCACAGGCCTGACTGTAGGTACTGCTGGGCACTATTCCCAGAGATGTACCACTTTCTTCAGACTCAAAATTTTATCCCTGAAGGTACATGCAAGTGCGCCTAGTAGGTCCTCTGACTCCCGGCTCGCTGCTGTCCTTTCCCCTGCATACGGTCTAAATTGGAACCCAGAGCAGGAGTGCTAAGCATCTGTCTATTGCTGAGCTGTAAACCCCTGATCCCTCATTATTCTGTGCTCTGGGAGTTGGGGCTGAAAATAGCAATCACACAGTTGCCCTGGGAGATAAGGCATTGGGGCACCAAAGAATAAGTATAAGAAAAATAAGTTTGGGCCTGGAGAGATGGTTCAGCGGTTAAGAGCACTGACTCCTCTTCCAGAGGTCTTGAGTTCAAATCCCAGCAACCACATGGTGGCTTACAACCATCTGTATTGGGATCTGATGCCCTCTTCTGGTGTGTGTCTGAAGACAGCTGCAGTGTACTCATATAAATAAAAAAAATAAATAAATCTTAAAAAAAAAAAGAAAGAAAGAAAAAGAAATTCTTTTTGGGTGCCCAGGAAGAACTTGTTCCTATGCCAGAGACCTTGGTGATGGCATACCTCAGCTTGGACCCCTGAGGAGTCCCTCCCCTACAGCGCCGAACCCAAGCCTGGTACATTGTCCACCACTAGATGGCACTGTCCTCCTTAAGCCCTTCTTGAATGGTGGTCAAATGGGGTTTGGGAAACGACAGAGATCTTTAGACAGTAATACAGGTACAATACTGGCCATGTAATTAGTGTCACATGTGTTCGGTAAATAGCTTCTGCCTATTTCTGTTGTCTCCCAAGCATTTCTTGTCACTGTGACATCAGTCAGTCAACTAAGCTTGCATGAATCAAGACCCTGTGTTTACAAGAGTCCTCCACGACCATCCAATCTGGTGGCATATTACCCCATAGAAAAAGGCAAATATCCCCTCATCTCCAAAACAAGACAGGATCTTCCGCCCACAGAGGTGGTCTCTGTTCTCAATCCTAGGCGCAAAGCCTTTGCTAGAAAGATCCCTGGACCTAGAAACCCCAGGCTCAGGCTCTGCCATTAGCATAGCTCTTTCCCTTGCTGGGATGTCAGGTTGCTGTGGGGGGTGGTGTAGATGGTGCCAATAGACCTGTCCTTCCTTTAATGGAGTTGTGATTTCCTGACATGTACACCCACCTAGGCACACACAAACTCCTCTATTCTCTCTTCCCTAGAGCTGACCCATGACCTGGAGATGAGAGAGGTCCAGTCTCACCAGCAAGGTAAGAAGAATAGCTCTGGGCTGTGGTGGGAGATGCATGAGGCCCAGAAGGTTGAGTTTCCCCGAGCACTTTTAAAATGTCTTATATATTATTATGGCAATGGGACACGGGGAAGCCTGAGAGTTTCTGGGAGTTGGTCGGTTCTCTACTTCTACCAGTTGGGTCCCAGGGATCAAACTCAGGTCATCAGGCTTGACAGCAAGCACCTTTACCTGCTGAGCCCTCTTGCTGGACCACGTTGACTACTCACTGTGCTGTCAAGGATGGCCTTGAACTCCTCAACCTCCTGCCTCCAAGAGTGAAAAAGGAAGATGTCCAACACTGACCTCTGGCTTCCACAGTGACATATACAGACATAAACATATACACACAGTGCACACACGTACAAACACATGAATGACATAATGAAATTTTAAAAGACTTTAAGTCTCACTTGGACAGGGCATTGTGGCACACATCTTTAATCCCAGCACTCAGGAGGCAGAGGCAGACGGATCTGTAAGTTCTAGGCCAACCTGGTCTACATAACAAGTTCCAATACATCCGGGGATACAAAGGATACCCTGTCCCAAAACAAAAGAAAAATGAGGAGGTGCTGTAGCAGAAGTCCCAGTACTGAGTGACAAGATTAGGTCCAGACTTAATGTAGGGAAGAGGAAGTCAGCTGGGAGGCCTGGAGCCAGCTCGCCCGGCTACCTCCTCAGCTCTAGCAGTGTTCAGAGGATTCTGGGGGAATCACTCAAGAGAGGCGGAGGGGTGCCTGGGGCTTCAGCCAGTTTCCTCATCATGCTATATCAGACTCAAGGCCAGCCTGAGCTACACAACCACACGACACCCTGGGACAATCTGCTTTGTGTTGAGATACTGCCTCACTCTGTAGTCCCAAATGCCCTAGAACTTACTGTGTAGAGCAGGTTAGCTTCAAGTTCATGGCCATTCTCCAGCCTCAACCTCCCAAGTGCTGATATTACAATCATAAACCACCATGTTGGTGCTAGAAGAATTCATAGGAATTGACAGGAACCTGGACTTGATGGTGCATGCCTTTAGTCCCAGCACTTCACCAGAAGAGACAGGAGGATGTAGGTGACCTCCAGGCTAGCCTGGTTTATTAAACATTTTTTTTGTTGGTTTTTCGAGACAGGGTTTCTCTGTATAGCCTTGGCTATCCTGGAACTCACTCTGTAGACCAGGCTGGCCTCGAACTCAGAAATTCACCTGCCTCTGCCTCCCAAGTGCTGGGATTAAAGGCGTGCGCCACCACCGCCCGGCTAGCCTGGTTTATATAGCAAGTTCCAGGCCAGCCGGTGCTATATTGTGAGATCATTGGGTTTTTTTTTTGGGGGGGGGGCAGGGAGAAAGGAAGAAAAGGAGGGAGGGAAAAACAGAAGAATCAACTCCCTGCCATACAGATGTTAAAGTTCTTACACATCAAGAGCAAGGAAGGCTGGGAATTTCTAAGCTTAAGTGTTGCAAGTCCTATAGATTGCTTGGTGCAGCTGAAGATGAGCTAGGGTACATGGGAACTCTTAGACTTGGACTGGTTCTGTCCACTTCTTCATAGAGCACTCATGGACACCTCCTGGTGCCAGAAGGAAGGGTGCGCTTACTAATCCCTGACACTAGGCAAGGAGGTGCACAACACTTGCACAAATACTAGCTTTCCTCTCAAAAGGTTTTTGGGGTCACCAGAGCTCAAGCCACTGCTCTGTAAGGAACATATCTGCCTTTGCCTCTGAAATCCCAGGGTATAGATGGGAAGTAAAGTCCAGAAGGGGAGGGGTCCTCAGCGCTGACACTGCTTGATCTCCTAGGGATACCTCAGCAGTGCCATTTCTAGGACCAATTCCAGAAGTTCTGGATTAGACAGGTCAGCGAAAAGAACTCACAAAATGGCATATGTGCTCTCTGGAGGAAGGGACACCCACCACCTCCTGAGCACACCTACAGCTACTCAGCCCCTGCTCTTGCCATGTCCTCCGTCTGATCACAGGGCTTTTGAATAAGCCGCTCCCCCTCTAGGAGTACCCTTCTCCAGAGGAGGGTCTGTTCATCCCAGCTCTCAAGCCCCTCCTGCTCCGAAGCCTTCCCAGATGGTATCACATCCCCCCTTAGAATCAGAATATTTATCTGTCTTTCTGACACATGTCACACTGGCAACCTGACATTTGTTTATTTACTACGCTGCTCTGTATGCTTCATGAAAACATGGGTTCAACAAGGGCACGGAGAATCAAGGCCCAACCGATGCTTACAAATGAACGATAAGTCAGGAAGGATTTTGCGTTTAAACTGGAGAATTAAACGCAGAGAGTAGAACATGGGTAAGGTCCCTGTGGCTGGATTTTGAGGCAGAAGAGCAGGGGTGGCCTCTGGGTCAACTGAAATATGTTTCATGCCTTTGAGGGCACCATCGCCTTATTTTCCATTCTGCACAGAGGAGGCATCCCGAGAGCTGGAGGACAAGTGCCGCGCGCTGGAGTCGCAGCTGGAGGCACGGGCCGCGGCCAACGCGGAGCTGCGGCGGGAGGTGGCGCAGCGCGAGGCGCTGGTGTCGGCGCTGCGCTGCAGCCTGCGCTCGGAGGAGCGCCGCTTTCTGGAGGAGCTGCGCCGCCGCAGCCACCGCGCCACGGTGCTAGGCACCGAGCTGCAGAAGCACACAGAGGCGGCTGCCTACCTCTCCTGCCAGCTGCACGCCGCGCGCCAGAGACTGCAGGCCCCCCGCTCTGGCGCCGCGGCCGCCGAGCCCCGGGTCCGCCGGCGTGCACAACGGGCCCGCCGCCCTCCCGAGGCGGCCGCCAAGGGTCCGGGCCGGGACTGGGCGACTTGGGAAGACGCCGATCCCATGCCGGACCCCGCGCTCTTTCTCTACCCACGGAGGCCGCCGCGGCCCAGCGCCCGTGGCCCTCGCCCTCTGCAACGCCAGGAGATGCCGGACCAAGACGCCCCGCACCCCGTGCCACACCAGGAGCCCCGAGACCAAGGCGGCCCGCACCCGGGGCCCAGCGAGAGCCCAGCCGCCGCGCCCAGCGCCCCGGGGGATCCTGAGTAGGCGCTGGGCGGGCGGCGGCAACAGGGAAAGCAGGCCTGGCCAGGCGGGATCAGGGATGGGGCGGAGTCCAGGCAGATCCGCCCCAGCTCCGCCACTCGCTAGAGCCGCCCCCGCTTGTGTGTTTCCCGAGATGAACTGTCTTCTCCGGAGAGGGAGCTCCTTTGCAGAGGGAACGCCAAAGCAATGCACCTTTTTTGTCGTGGACTGGCAGTAATGACCCTAATCTGTGTACCACCCCCCAGTCCCTGGGGTTGTGGGGGAAGTGGAGTCTTGTCTGTCCCTGGAAAGCTGACAGTCCCTTGTAGGGCGGGAGAAGGCTGGGTCTGCCTACAGGAAGGAACATGGTGACACTTGGCACCACTAGGTTCTCAAGCTCTCCTTCCCTGCTTTCTCCCCCTCCCATCCCCCCCCCTCCAACCCTGCCCAACCTTTTGCTCGGGAGAGGCAAGCTTAGGAGCTGGCTCTGTGTACTCGGAAGTAGCTACTCCCCACCCCACTGATAAGTCCCTAAAGGTGAGCACGGAACACTTTAGAATCTATTTTAGAAGTCACACCCTCTCAGAGCCGCTGTGTTCCTGGTGGCAGTTGACTTAACAGAAAAACGGTAAGTCTAGACCCTTGAAGCCAGTCACGGAAGAGGAACTGATTGGTTCTTCCCAGGTTTGTCATGCAGGGGAGCAGGAGATTGGAGATAGGCAAGCTGGGGCTCAGATTTGGCTTGGCAAGGGCAGAAGGGCCTCTCGCCCTTCTGTCGCCTCTCGCCTTTCTGTTCCTGAGGTCACTTTAGAGATTTCCCAGACCTGTTATAGGTGCTAGTCCTGCCCAGCTTTCCAAACAGCTGGCTGCACCCAAAGGCAGGAAGGAGAGCCTGGCTTCTTGGAAGTGGCAGCTAGCCATAGAAACTTGATTTTTCTGGGGAGTAAAGTAAAGACTGGTTAGTTCTTGGTGGTACCCATCCCTGGAAAGGCCTCCAAGCCTGTAGAACCTGCTGATAATGGGGTGCTCCTGTGGTGTTGAGAGTGGTAAGCAGAGAACAGAATGGTGACACCTTCCCCTTCCCAATTCTCACTACCAAAGGCAGGAAACTTCTGTCCAGCTCATGATTGGGCCCCATATCAGAGCCCCAGAACGCCACTCCACCCCTCTTGGTTTGACCTGCTTTGAGTCCTAAGTGCCTGTGAGGTCTTCCCTGGGGCTGCTGAGAGAGGATACCTCTCTTCACTCAGACACTGGGCCCCTAGCAGGTCTTGGCCCTGGCTAAGGCACCACGTTGTGTGTGTCACCCAAGGTCTTGAGGTGAGCAGTCTGTCTCTGTAGTTCACAAACTTCTTCGGTCATGGCCACCAGGAAGAAAAAGAACTCCTGGCTCATGTCCTCCACTTTGTAAGAGGAATCAGGAATTTGGCAGGTAGCCAAAGGTAGTGAGCACATTCTATCCTGATCCTGCGCACAGACCCCTCCCCTGAAGGGTCGCTGCGGCCACTGAGCAACAGCTAGGCCTGGGCTGAGCTGTCTAGCTTTTGGCAGCTGGAAGGCAGAAGCAGAACCCTAGGTTCCCTGCTAGGGCCCCAACCTCTACCCCTTCAGCCCAGCGGCAATACCTGTCCCACTTGTCTCTCACTGCCCTGTCCTCTGGAACCTGCCTGTGTGAGTGACCCCCTCTGCTCCCTTGGAGGTGCCTGAAGGACTGTGGGAAAGGAAAGCTTCCTTCTTGGGTCAACCTGCACAGACCTACATCTCTTGCAACCATATTCTTGGGGTGAACAGGGTGACTTTGTTAGGTTGACTTTTCTAGAGAGAGAGCTCTTTCTCATCCATCCACCCACTAAAAGCCATAGCTATCCCTAACTAGCTTCCCTTTAAACTATAGCAATAGCCCTCTCCCTTTTCTCTTCTGGGCACCCAGGGTGTTCAGCTGGCTCTATCAAACCCCATCCCTAGGATCAGACAGTAACCTGCCTCCCTTTCCTCAAATGACCCTGTCAGTACCTCCCAAATCCTGTTCCTCTGCTGACAGCAGAGATAATGATATCTGTTTGTGAGGTGTTTGCAGAGCTTCCAGATGAAAGGGTCTAAGGGTATCTGGGTACCAGTGGAGATCTTGGGGGTGGGGGTTGGATAATGCAACTCTTCCATTAGTGAGAGTGAAAGAAAGGCCCAGCCAGTACAGGATTCTGGTGTTATCAGAACACCCTTTTCCTCTTGTGGAAATAAGGAGAGACTCCCTTCATTGGTCAACAGGCAAGGACTCCCTCAGGCTCCCACTCTGGGACAGGCCCTGCCCTTAGCTTCCATCTCTTCCCTTCAACCACAGCCAAGGAATGGTCCAGTGGCCAAGAAGGGAAAGGGCCATTTAATTTCTCTTCTTTCCCCATCGGGAGACTGTGGTGGTTCATGTGGACACGAAGAGTCCTTAGGGGGGAATCCCGCAGTACAAGTGTAGACAGACCCAGAAGGAAGAGCAGCAGTGGAGTCCTACATTCTAGAAGCCATCCAGGAACGAGTGGGCGATGCAGTCCGAGGTTCTGCACCCTTTGTCACTGTATCCTTGCCAAGGCAACCTGTTGTTTGGGAACCAGTTCTGGGCCAAGATGGGGCAGCTCATCCCTATATGAGCAGCAGGATAGAGTCATACTGGATGGAGGTGGAAGGGAAGGAGGCCAGAGGGTGTGAGGCGTCTTCTCATCGGGGGCCAGGGTCTCCTAGGCACCCGTTCACACTGTTGTGCCAGCCTGGAATGGGAGGCGTGCAGGGCAGTCAGAGCCTGCTCCACATTCTCTGTTGGCTGTGCTTTTTAATCCAGTGCTTTTCAGAGTGTATTCACTCACCTACAGAAATAGAGCCCTGTGCTGTAGGGGTGACTGTCATATGCCTTATTCTTAATAAAACGTTTGAAAAACATGTAGTCCATTCTCTTGATGAGAGAACTGTTGCTGACCTGCCTCTGTTGCAGCAGATGTAGGGTAAGGAGGTACAGATTCAAGAGAGACAATAGCTTGGAAATCAATGGGTAGAGTGAACCAGATGCCTGAGACACAACCACTCCCCAACCCTACTCCCAGACACACAGTATGCTCTTTAGGGCATAAGGTGCTCGCTGAGGTGACCTGGTCTGGCCCTCTGTCAAGGCCTGCCAGTCTTTCCATGCAACCCCCAGCCTGAACGAACATTGAATGAATGGGATCTCGGATGAGAGGTTTCTGAACAGGCCAGAGCGGGATAAGTTGGAAGGACCCCATGCCTGGTTTTGGCCTATTTGACCAAATTGCTCACCCATCTGATGGAACTGCAAGAAGCCCAGCATCCCAGAGATAAGCCCTTTCCCATCCTCTGCTAATGGGAGTCATTCTATGACATCCCAGAGATAAGCCCTTTCCCATCCCTGCTAATGGGAGTCATTCTATGAGCACAGCTTCAGGAGTTCAGCACATCTGATACCACACTGTCAATGTACATCAATGCTGTGGATAGCTAGAATACACTCTGCATCCTGAGCATGAAAAGGACCTTGTTTCTGTGTCCAACCCTCCCCTCCTGAAAATTGGTGTCATTTCAGGCCATCGGGGGAGGGGAAGGGGAAGAAACTGATCTTATGTGGCAAAAGTAAGGTAGGTTGCATTCACTGGGTTGAAGATGGGCACAGGAGTCACTCCAAGACAATGAGTCAGTCATGGGACGTCTATTGAGACCATATATTCAACACTCCATCTTAGGTGCTAAGGCTGTAGCATTGAAGCACATAGGACTGTTGGCAAGGAGCTGGCAAAATCCTGAGCAGCTAAGATGGTAGTCTGTAAACTTGGAGGTACAGTGTGTCATTTGCCACCACAGGGGGTAAGGTATCCAGACATAGGTTGGGGGTGTGGCTCAGCTTGTCGAGTGCTTGCCTGGCAAGCACAAAGCCCCGAGTTAAAGCCACAGCACTATGTAAACTGAACATGGAGGTATATGCCAATAGCCTTAGTATCCAGGAGGCAAAGCGAATGATCACAAGTTGAAGTTCATCTTTCAGTACACAGTGAGTTTGAACCCCTCTGCTATATACAAGGTCCTGCCTTTAAAAGGGGGTTGGGGAGCTGGAGAGGTGGCTCAGTGATTCAAGTCAAGTACTACTCTTCCAGAGGACCCAAATTTGAGTTCCAGCACCCATGTCTCTGGTAATTCCAACTCCAGGAGATCCAACACCTTTTTCTGGCCTCTGCGTGCGCACACACACACACACACACACACACACACACAAAGATGAATAATAAAAATATTTTTTAAAGGTGGAATGAAGAGATTGCTGATAACAAAGTGATCTATATCCACAGATCCACAGGTCTCTGAAATCTCTTACACAGTAAGGCCCCTCTCTCACTACAAAGCCCTGGAACTCACTATGTAGTCCAGACTGGTTTTGAACTCAGAGATCTGGCAGCCCCTAGCTCCCCAATGCTGGGATTAAAGGTATGGGCTACCATCTCCAGCTCATATCTGCTTTTAAGTAGTCAACATTGATTTGTAGATTTTTCTCTTCCTCCTCTTCTTTATCTTTTGTGGTACTGGAGATTGAATCTAGGGCCTGGCATAGGTTCTCTACTATTGAGCTATAGTCCCAGGTCATTTTAATTTAAATTTTTTATTTCTATTAACTTTTAATTAGCATTTATTTGGTGGTGGGTTTATTTTCGACTTGTTTTGGTTTTGCCTTGAGTCTGGATGTCCCTGTGAATCCCAGGCCTCTGTTTATTCCTGATACCTAATCTCTTGGAAGGGTGTGGTCTAGGGAAGAGAAGACTCAACTCTGGATAAAACATCTGTCCAAGACCTGGCATCAAGTAGAGTTTGAGAAAAATTGGAAAAAGAAAGGGGGGAGAAGGGCTTGGCTTTGGGTTGACACCTGGCACTACCATGCGCCAGGGCTGCTTGGTTAAATCCAGTTCAGAGCCTTGGTGTGAGGGAGAGATGTGAAAAGCCAACATCAGATAATGCTCAGATATCATCGCATAAAATGTAATCCTCTCATTTTACAGATGGGAAAACTGAGGCCCAGGACTTGTCCCTGCTGACATCCCTGTTTCCTGGCAGTTCTTCATCTTTTCTTCTTGATCCTCAAGTTCGGAACTAGAGATAGGGGGTTCATCCTGCAGTCCAGGGACTCTGGGGTCTGACCTCACCTCTCCAGTCACCTGGGGAACTCCACTGGGAAAGAAGGTGAAGTGGGTGGGACCAGCTGAGTAGGTGCATCCATCATAACAATAATTAGGATGGTAGGAGGCTTTGAGAAGACTAATTATGTGGATCAGGCTGTAACCTAGATAAACTTCCATCTGTATTTCTACAGCATCTTTGTGTGGGTCCCCAAAACAGGGAAACTGAGAAGGAGCCCAGGCAACCCTAAGGCAACCCAATGAATGGAGTTGACATTAGGACTGAGAAGGACGAAGAAGGACACCACCAAGGACATGTGATGGACCCTAGGCTGCTGACCAGTAGGCCCTACAGACACTGGCCATGAGAAGGCTAGGGGAAGGGCTGCTGCTGCTACTGCTCCTCCTCCTTCTCCTCTTTCCTTCTTTTTCTGAAACAGCATCTCATGTAGCCAAGGCTAGTCTATCTTGATCTGATCTCTTACCTCCATCTCCCAAGTGCTAGGACCTCAGATGTGCACACCTGAACACTTGGGTTAGGAAGGGAACTTCTGCTAGCAGCCTGTGTGGTGGGCCTCAGTCGGGCATTATGAAAATGATCTGAAGCTCTGGTCAAAGGTCAATAACGCTACAACACACAGAGGAAATGTCTGCAAGGAAAGCCAGGTATTATAAACAGTGGCAGAGATCAAAGGTGGTACTCTGAGCCAACAGCAAAGTTCCCCCCTGTGAGTCTTGGAGAGCCTCAGAAGGACTGCTTGGCGTTCCTACACCCAGATAATCCACTTTGCCAACAAACATGTTGAGCACCTAACTTACATCAGACTCAAGGAAGATGCTGGGACTAGCCAGAGGCTAGCCTGCGCTGTACCACAAGGTCCTGTCTCCAAGGTGGGGTGTGTCTGTATATATGTGCTATGGAAACCCCTGGTTTAGGACTGGAGAAACAGTTCAAAAGCTTTTTTACATGTTGGCTCACAACCATCTGTAACTTCAGTTGCAGAGAAGCAAACAGCAATTCTAATCTCCTCTGGCTCCTGCAAGCATCAAGACATACATACAGGTAAAATACCCACACACAGAAAACAAATAAATTACAAAATAAATAGTTAAAAAAGCAAACCCCCTGTTTTCTTCTCTCAAGAATCATGCCAGTTTGGCCAAGCCAGTTTCAGTTTATGCCTTTGGTCCCAAAGTTACCACTATTATTAGTTTGAATCTCATATAGTCCAGGCTGGCATCAAACTTTCTATATGGTAAGTTCTGACTCTTGATGTTAAGAATGTGGGCTTCCAACCACAGTTGTATTGTATAGGTACAGTTCTTCAAAATTCTAGAATTTCGTGGGAATGAACCAAGTACTCATCGGAGGTTGGTTAAAAGGACTGTGGTATAACTACACACCAGGCTATTACTCAGCATAAAATGGGTCAAGAAATCTCTTTGTAAGCTGATATGTAGCAATCTTCATATTATTGCTAGATTGAAAAAAAAATCAGGGTGGGGCTGGCTCAGTGGGTAAAGTGTTTGCCACCAAACCTGATGATCTGAATTTGACCTCCCAGATCCACATGGTGGAAGGAGAGAAATCACTCCTATGATTTGTTCTCTGACTCCCACTAGTGCACCCCAATAATAAATAAATGTAACATTTTAAGATTTATTTATTTATTTAATGTATATGAGTACACTATAGCTGTACTGATGGTTGTGAGCCATCATGTGGTTGCTGGGAATTTGAATTCAGGACCTCTGCTCACTCTGGCCGGCCCTGCTTACTCCATTCGGCCTGCTCCCTTTGGCCTAAAGATTTATTTATTTATTATATATGAGTACACTGTAGCTATCTTCAGATGCACCAGAAGAGAGCTTCAGATCTCCTTAGGGATGGTTGTGAGCCACCATGTGGTAGCTGGAATTTGAACTCAGGACCTTCGGAAGAATAGTCAGTGCTTTTAACTGCTGAGCCATCTTTCCAGCCCACATTTAAAAAAAAAAAAATCAGATTAGATACAATGACATATGTTTATCTAATAAAAAAGTTTGGATGTGAAAAAGATGGTTCAGCAGTTAAGGGTACTAGCTGCCCTTGTTTTAAGACAAGGTCTCAGCCGGGCGGTGGTGGCGCACGCCTTTAATCCCAGCACTTGGGAGGCAGAGGCAGGAGGATTTCTGAGTTCGAGGCCAGCCTGGTCTACAAAGTGAGTTCCAGGACAGCCAGGGCTACACAGAGAAAACCAAAAAAAAAAAAAAAAAAGACAAGGTCTCAGTATGTAGCCTTGGATGCCTTCAGAGATCCATCTGCCTCTGTCTCCCTAGTCCTGGGAGCAAAGGCATATGCCACCATGCTTGATTGCACTGACTGCATTGCATACGACCAAGTTTCTTGTCCCTTATGGTGGCTCACAACTGTTTATAAGTCCAGCCCAGGCAAAACACCCAAACACATAAAAATAAATAGGTAAATAAATACTTTAACTAGTCAGGTGGTGGTGGAGCCCACCGTTAATCCCAGCACTCCAGAGACAGAGGCAGGTGGATCTATCTCTGTGAGTTCAAAGCCAGTTTGGTCTACAGAGTTAGTTCCAGGACAGCAAAGGCTACATAGAGAGTCCCTGTCTTGAAAATCCCAAATAAATAAATAAAAATAATAAAGTAATATAAAATAAAATTCTTAAAATTAAGAAAGAGAATAGAATATAGAAAAAATTAAATATATATACACATTTATGCATACATGCTTTATGTGCTATATCTCTAGAAAGGTATAAGAATTAGTAACTTGGGTGGGGTGGTAGTGCCCCATCCCTTTAATCTCAGCTCTTGGGAGGCAGAGGCAGGCAGATCTCTGAGTTTGAGGCCAACCTGGTAAACAGAGTGAGTTCCAGGACAGCCAGGGCTACACAGAGAAACCCTGTCAAAAAAACAAACGGACAAAAACAAAAAACAAAAAGAAAAGAAAAAAAGAGTAAGTTGGGCTGTTTGGATAGGAGCAAACAAGGAAGGGAGGGAGGGAGGCGCTGGAGAGATGGCACAGGGATTAAGCAGTGACTGCTCTTCCAGAGGTCCCGAGTTCAATTCCCAACCACACGGTGACTTACAACCATCTGTAATGGGATCCGATGCACTCACTCCTTTGGCATGTCTGAAGAGAGCAGCAGGGCACTCACATACGAAAATAAATCTTTAAAAAAAAAAGGAGGAAGGAAGAAGACAGACTGATAAAAGAAAGAAAGAAGACAGACAAATTTCCCCCATCTTGGTTCTCTTGCCTTTACCTCTCAAGTGCTGGGGTTTCAGGTGTGCACCATCATGCCTGACTTGTGTGGTGCTTATTTCTTATTTGTTTTTAGAAAAGTTCTCTTGAAGCCCAGGCTGACGTCTAATGCACTGTGTGGCTGAGTGTCTGACCCTCCTGACTGCCAGCTGCACAGTCCAGAACCAGGTAGTGATGATCCGCCCACCTGCAGAGCAGCATCCCCAACCCTCTATGTTCTTTTGACCTTTTGGATTTTGATCTATGTGAACTTATCTGTGTAAATTTTTAAGTAAAGTAGGCTGTGATGGCGCATCCCTGTAATTTATGTAGTGAATTCCAAGCCAGCCTAAGATCCCTTCTCAAACAAGCAACCAGCAGGGCAGTGGTAATGCACTCCTTTAATCCCAGCACGTGGGAGGCAGAGGCAGGCGGATTTCTTAGTTCGAGGCCAGCCTGGACTACAGAGTGAGTTCCAGGACAGCCAGGGCTATGCAGAGAAACCCTGCCACAAAAAAACCAACCAACCAACCAAATAAACAAACAAACAACAAACCCCAAACCAAAACAACAACAACAAAGCAACCAAAGAACTGCCTCCTCCCAGAAGCACCCACTGTGTACCTTGAGCACTAAGATAGTCTTGCCTCAGGTCTTCCTTCTGTAGCCTTGCACAGGACATTGCTTGGAGCTTTCCAGGTCAGCAACGCGCACACACACACACTCACACACTCACACTCATATACACATGTGTACACATGCCATATATACATACATATAATTAAAAGTAAAAACAGAAACACAGGGCAAGGGAGCCAGCTCAGTTAGTAAAGGACCAAGCCAGGCGTAGCGATAGTCCTCTACAATTCCAGCACCCAGTAGATGGAAACGGGAGAATTCCTGGGACTTGTTAGCCTGCCAGTTTAGCTAACTGCTGAGCTCCAAGATCAGTGACAGAGAGCTCTTACTTTAAGAAATAAGGTGAGGTGAGGGACACATATACACACACACTAAATAAAGATGTAGTAAAGGTTTCTAAAAGGATAAGTTGGAGAAGCAAAGAGGCAGACACCCGACCTACACATGGACAGGAACACACAAACATGTATATACACACAGCAGAACACCTGAGATTCAGCAAGATGGTAATGATTTGCTCAAGTTCACTACAAGAGACCGGTAAAGGTTCCTAGGGACTGACTTCCAGTTCAATTCGGTGTCAGAACCACACACCACCTTGCTTGTCTTTTGTTTGTTTGTTTGTTGTGTATTTTCTTGAGATAGGGTCTAGCCAGGTAGCCCAGGCTAACCTTAAACCCTTTATATTCTCTCCTTGCCTTTTGAGTGCTGGGATGACAGAGGGAAACATTGCCCAGTTCCTGCTGCCTGGTTTCTATGTGCACCCAGCAATAAGGTCTTGGTCATTTTTCCAGCTTTCTTGTGCAGTAGCCTGAAATCACTTCTCCTTAGTCCTGTTCTCCCTTGCCCTCACATAACAGTCAAGAGGATCTTTCTGACACATAAATCTTACCGTTTCTCTCCTCCCTCTCCCTTCAATGGAGGGCTCCTTCTTCTACGGGCTATAGTTCTCATCATCACGTGTGTGCACTCTAGTGCACAGTGGTTTCCTATTTTACTCTATTTTGACAGTGTGTTACTATGTAGCCCAAGGTGGTCTCAGAATTCAAGTCCTCCAGCCTTTACCTATCAAGAACTGGAATTATAGGCCCTTGTCACACTAGATTCCTAAAAGGAAAGCAGATTTAACTTTCCTTTGCGACTTCTATACGAGGGTGTGTGTAGACTGCTCCCATCTCACCCATCTCAGCTTCACATCGCCATGTTCCATTAAATCCTAGCAAGTGTAAAGATGGTGCTTAGTGCTTCACAGAGGGTTCTCCACCTGTGCATGGAAGGCTTACCCTATCCCCTCTCTGCCCGGACAAATTTAACTGTCTGGATAGACCTGGTTTAAATATCACCTGAGAGGTCCTGAATTCAATACTCAGTAGGGCACACACAAGAAAAGTAACCCCCTCTGCAATCACAGACCTCACTCCTTATTCCCCACGCAACCAAAAGAACTGAAAAATAAATAGGAACTATAGTAAGGACTGATCTATTGATCTAAATCTAAACTTGTTCTGTGACCTTGGCCCTCAGTGTCCTTCACTATAAATCAAGATAGTGGCCTGAAAAGTGAGAATGTGTGTGGCGGGGTGTGTGTGTGTGTGAGTGTGTATATGTGTGGTGGTGTGTGTGTGTGTGTTGTGGTGGTGGTGGTGATGGTGATGGGATGTGTGTGTGTATGTGTGTGTGTGTGTGGTGTGTGTGCTTGTGTGTTTTATACGGATAGGAGAGGAGCCCGTGGTGCTCAGTCCAAGTTTTCTGTTTCTGACACTTTATGCTTATTTGTAACCTGCACACCTTCCTCAATCATCCAAATACACTCTAGTCCCTTCCCTTCGGTAGGAAAGAGCCCACTCCGTGAGGAGGATACTAAGGGTCGTGATAACAAAGCTGCCTTATAACCAACGCGGTCTTTTGGCAGATTCTCAATAAGAAGCAGAGGGTCACTGGGGGAGGGGAACAGTGAGCGAAGGCAGTCCTAGACAAGTCTCCACCCAAGGTCACGGCGCCCGCCCAACGGGCGGCGAACCTAGGAAACGTCTCCCGGAAGCCCCGCCTCACCAGGGGGCCGAGGCCTCCCTCTCCTTTGAGCCTGGTCGCCTTGCCTTTAAGGTTTTGGGAGAGTCACTGTAACCGTGGACTGACTACGGAGTGCTTGGTGTTTTGTCCCTCGCCGACTGCCGTGGGCAGGCGGGGCGCGAGGGCGGGGTAGGGGAGCGGCGGCGGGGTCAAAGGCTAAAGCGCGCACCACGTGGGCCGGTGACTCCGTCCTTCCCGCAGCGGCCGCGGCGCGCAGGGCACTTGGGTTAGTGGCGCGGCGTGCGGCGTGGACAGGCGAGCCGGACGCCCGCTCCCGCCATGGTCATCAAGACGGACGAGTTGCCGGCGGCCGCCCCGGCCGACAGCGCCCGGGAGCACGGCTCGCAGGCCGGCGGCAAGGGGCGGCCGAACGCGGCTGGTGAGTTGAGTGGGCCGGGGGCAGGGACAGCTGGGCTAGGGCCCGGGCCGAGTCGGGCCAGAGGGCTCGGGACTTGGTGGGAACAACCGTCTTCCCTCCGCGTCCGTGTGGGCGGTGCACTGGGCTGCCCCCGCCCTGAAGGTCACCTTCACTGGCACCCCCGGCTACGGCCTGGACTTCGCACGTGGGGACCGTGGAAGGGCAGCCACGGCGGACACACGCGCGCAAGATCGCGGGGACACGTGCGCGCACACGCGGTTTGGTTTCAGGGTGCGCTGCCGCCGCAGACCGATGGACTCGGTGGCCCCACCCCCTCCGCGCCCCTGCGTGGGGAGCTCTTGGGGCTGGGGGCAGTGACACTTGCGGCCCAGCCTCCTTCTGGTTCTCTTGTCCTAGACGTTCCTGTGCGGCAGAGCTGCAGCACTATGAGTGAGGCTCAGTTTGGAGCTGCCCAAACTTGGACTATGGGAAGAGCGCAAGTTGGGGTGTGTGTGTGTTATGGGGGGCGGTTGTCTCTGGTACATTCTTAGAGACAAGGGCTTAACCCCAGGTCATCAGGCTGTGGTCTCAATTCTTTTAGTTATTGGCCTGCACTTGATCTTGGGGGGGGGGGGGATCCTGCCTGTGTATGTGGGCAAAGCCTAGCTGTTTGTCAGGGGGAGGTGTTTGTGCCTGAACTTGATCATTAACCTGCCTTATTGCGAAAAGTGGGTCAGACTAGAGCTGCTGTTTTTTTTTAAGGCAAAGGTCATTAGTGCGGAGTGGAGCTCTCCCCTGTGGGGGCTGTGTGGCAGTGGCTTTGGGAGTGGCAGAGGCTTGTCTAGGGGTGGGGCCTACTTGTACTTCGCCAGTGTCCTTTCTGTTATTTTCACCAAGTCTCAGGCTCCAGCCTTGCGACTGGAAACCCCTTCCTAGGGCCTCTTCACTTTTCCTCAGGTCCAGACTGGTCCTTTCTACCCAGGATGCCAGTGAGTGCAGACCCACTTTATCTCTCTTTTCCTCAGCTCATTTTCATCATCCTTCCTGGCTTCAGTGAGCAGACTAGGGCTAACATGGGAGTCAGGACGGGCCTGGTGGGCCTAACACTTGCTAGACTGTTATCCATCACAGCGGACTTACCTTGCCCAAGACACGGCCTGAGTTGTACAGCACAAGAAATGCTGAAAATGTTGTGGCTCTGAACCCATGGGCAGGCTGGGTAAGAGAAGGTTAGAGCTGGCTGTTTCCCCTCCATCAAAGAGATCTGAAGAGATATGAAGCAGCTTATCCAAGGTCATAGTGATTTCATTGTCTAGGGAAACATTTGGGTTTGCAGTTTATGGCTAGCATGCCAAGCCTACCCCAACCCAGCCTAGAGGAAGCTATGGTGGATGCTGGTTTATCATGTTTGTGGTTCAGGGAACTTAGGAACTGGAATGGTAGTAGAGGATTTTTGGTGAATGAAGTCCCCTTCTTAACTATATGCTGAGGGACTCTTAAGAGTGTGGGGGGGGTGCTGGGTTGGGGTCAGAGCATGGTTCTTCATCTTGAGGACTCAGGGCATTCTATTTGGTAGTACCTTGGCTTCTGTGTCCCAGAAAACTGGTATAGATAACTGAGACTCATTTTACAGCCATCTTGGATCTGTTCAAATGAAGCCTATGTCGTGTGTGTCCTGCTCCCCCTGCCCTCCCTCACCCTTCTATCCCCTGGTAAGGTTTCTGCATGGGTATCAAAGTGTAGGCCCCTATTTCTAGAGCTCTCCAGTACCTTTGAGGAGGGGGTCAAGGCAGGCAAGGGTCAGTTACCTTAGGAATAAAGTAACTTTTAGGGGTTAAGAGAACAGGCAGGTTTTTCAAGTTTACAGTGGTATGTCAAGTTCCTTCTGCACAGGGGAGGGCTCCCTGAGTTGGGCGTGGAAACTGAAGGGGACCTGGCAGACTAGGGGAGAATTTAGGGGCTTATAAGCTCTCCAGCAGGATCTTAAAGCTCTTTTGGGTAGTGCCTGAGAAAACAGTGAACTACACTTGAATCTTGAAGACCTGTTTCTGGTCTGGGAAACAGGAAGGAGGCAAACAGGGTCTTCAGTAGCTATCTCTCTGCCTCTGTCCACTTGTCTTGAAGTCCTGGGTTCAAGGATGGGGTAATGTATCTTTTGGGGTTCGACTTCCTGTTCTAGCCTCACCTGCTGATTCCTTAGCTAGGCTGTGGCCTGGCCCCAGCATAGTCTCTGAAGACGCTGTCGGACTGGAGTGGCATACAGAGGCTACTTGTGGTTACTCAGACCCCTTTGTAACTCTTGTCTGTGACCACCTCTGGCTAGTGGAGTCCTTGTGTTAGACCTAGGGAAGGTCTTGTGTTGTCTTTCCACTCTGATCTCTCCTAGAGACTGAAGGAGTAAGTTAGCACATGTACTGAGTACCATTCAGGCCGTTGGTCCCATTCTGCAGAGGACTACCTTTTTATTTCACTTCCCTAAAACCTGGGTCCTCAAAGGACCCTTAGGATCTGAGTGCAGGGGAGTAGAGACTTGAGTGATCTATGACCTCATGCACTACCTGGACTGAGTCCTTAGGCTTCCAGGAGGAAGGCACGCTGTAGCCTGGTCCCTTGGGGAGCATGGCAATAGACTGTACTCTAAAAGTAGTACCCAGAGGTTGGGTTTGGGATTCTGACACACATGCCTTTTCCTAGACTTAGCTTCACAGCCCTTTGCTTCTGTGACCTTGGACAGCTAGCTCGCTTGTAAGACTTGTAGAACTTTAGTTTCCTTGAGTGAGATGGGATAGTTGATTTGAATACGGTCTTTCTGGGGGAGTGGCCTGGAGTGAACACTGGTTTAATGTGGACTAGAGTGTTGGCATCCTTTAGCATTAATACCAGGCTGCCTCCTCCCCTCCCAGGATTAGGGTGTGTTTGAAGAGGGGGTTAAAAGGAATGGAGCTCTGTCTGGATCTGACCCTACTTGCCTCAGGTCATAGTGTGAAGTTCAGAACCTGCTAGGGCTGAAGAGAAGCCAAGGGTCTGCTTAGCTATTCCTGGGAATGGAGGGACCTGGAGTGAGAGCCTTGCTCCCCTTTCCACCCCCATGCTGGTTAGTATGGATGCCAGAGCAATCCTTACTGGGCCCTGGCAACAAGTCAGAGGCCCTGCAAATGCGCCCTGGCGAGGCTGGGCGTGCTGCTTCTCCACAGTGTGATGGCCTGCAGCCTCTTGCTGGCAGCTCTGTTTTTACCCAGGGGAGACATTTGGTTTTCTCCTGGTGGCGCACAGGCTGCTGGGAAGAGAAGAGGTAGTCTGCCAGCTTCTTGGTGCAGCTTGAAGTCCTGAAGCTTGGGTGCAGTTGTCCTCTGGGAGATTGGGAACCCATCCCCCTCTCACTAGAACCAGTGACTCTCAGGAAGAGGCCAGCTGCCAGGTCACCTGCAAGGGGCAACGGGAGCCAGAGGCCTCAGCCAGTCCTTTGACCTAAGAGGAAGGCAGGGTGCTCTGTCGGTCGCTGGTGGACCAGGGGTGGCTCTGATGGCCTGGGCCCGGGTCTGTGCCAGCTGTTGTCAGCAGCTGGCTGAAGCAGTCCTGCCTACCACCCGTGTAGGTGGAGCTGAGGAGAGGACCCCCTTGCTGAGCTCTGCTCCTGCCAACCTGCCCCCTACACCTTCTATCCAAAGGGGCTCAGGTACCCCAAACGCTGGGTTCCTCTGTTCCCCTAATGGCTTCACTAGCGGTGATCCCTTTTCTGAGGTGTGTGGGGAGGTGGGCCTAAGTGCTAGTAGTAGTTCTTTCCAAGGTCCTGAAGCCAGTGGGGCCTCCTGGCCCTCGGTTGTCCTTCTGCCCGACCTTGAACAGAATGAGAGGCAGGGGGAATGTGCCCTTCCCGGGGCTGCCCCAGCAGGCCTGGCCCCACTGAAACCTGAAGCCAGCTGGAGTTCCAGCCCTGAGCCGACCAGCTGCATTGCCACAAGGATAGAAGCAGAGCCTGGGACAAGGGGCAGAGGCAGCACTGGGCCTGGGCCTGGTCAGGGGAGCTGGCTGCCTTTCTGCCATGGCAGTCCTGAGACTTCAGAGCCAAGAAGAGTGCAGCTACTGACTGTACCAGGTGGGCTGTGGGGCTTTGTGGGCCCAGTGACTAACCAGATAAATCACTTGTCACCAATCCTGTGATGGAGAGGCTCTCAGGCCCCTGTGGAGGAGAGGAAGCCCCTGAAGAGCATTCTCTGCAATCTGACTATCCCAGGGTCCAGGTCTTGGGCTTAGGTAAAAAGGCTGGGGTTCACTTTGCCTTCCCCCTCTAACTTCCTTGTCCTCTACTGCAAACATGTGGAACACAGGCTGTCTATTAAGGTCCAGGTTTAACTCCCTACTGTGTACCTTCAGTGATCAAAACTGGGTCTCTGGATTGAGTGAGGAGGGCCTTTCCAGCTTCTGCCTCCATTCTAGGAGATTGCCAACCTGGAAAGTCATCTCCAGGGAACCAGTAAGGGGAAGCTTCTTCTGTGTGCACCCTAGGTTGCTTTTAGTATGGCCTTCCCCTTGTCTGCTCTGTTTTTAGAGCAGACAAAGGTTCATTGGGGGCGGTTGTTCATTTCTTTTTACTTTTTGTTTTTTTGAGACAGGGTTTCTCTACGTAGCCCTGGCTGTCCAGGAACTTGCTTTGAAAACCAGGCTGGCCTCAAACTCAGATCCACCTGCCTCTTCTGCCTTCAAGTGCTAGGATTAAAGGGTGCCCCCACTGCTATGCCATTGTTCATTTCTTAAGGGCCGAGGCCTCCCTGCCTGGGGCTGCTAGGTTACTGAAAGGGAGGGATACTCTGTGTGTCCTGTGGTTCTTGGATGATACTCCTGGTTTGGAGAGGGTATGATATGGTACAGATACCATCATTGGAGGCCCATAGTGGCTAGTGGCATAAGCTGGTGAACCTGGGGTCCACTTTAAACCTTTCTAGGCCTCAATTACCCTTTTTTGGGGATTAATGAATTCGTACTATAGCTGAAATCCTAAAGGTCTTATTTACCCACTATTAAGTTTAGGGGTACCAGAAAAGAGCCGAGGCTTCTCTCCAATGACCCTGGTGTTGCCTATCTATGTTGAGTCAGTCTACTTCCTGAGGCCCTTGATGTGGGCCTTCGGGCTCTTGTACTGTCACTATTCCTGATGGCAGGGTAGGAAAGGGACCCTGGGGTCTGGATGGACAGGGCTGACATCTAGAGCTGGGCTGTTCTGTCTGAAACAGTCCTGTTCATAGCTGGGATGGTGGGGCTACAAGCCAAGGGGGACATTCTGGCTGACAGGTGCTAGGGCCAAACTCTCTGTTGGCCAAGTGGATATCCAGGCAGACCTATGTTTAGCTGGAGGGTTTCTGATAGGAGGTCCTTGGCTTCCCAAGGGTGGAGGGGCATCTCTTTTGTTCCCCTTAGCGCTGGCATTGGGGTCGGGGAGTATGGCTGTCACCTGCTTTTATCTTCCCAAAGCATACTAAGTTGGGTGCACACAAATATTGGGCTTGGACGTAGACTAGCTTTAATTAATCTGGTATCTTTTCATTGAGCTAGAGTAAGGCAGGAAGTAGAGCAGAGAGCTGTTGGTGTGAACAGAGTGGCTGCTCCTGCGGGCAGTGATGCGGCTGGGACTTCTGCCAGCCCAGGTCATTTGGGAAGGCTCAGGGGAAAGGTTATGTACCTGGAACTTAATGAGTTGGAAGGGCCAGGTGCAGTAGGCAAATCTCTGGGAGTTCAAGACCAACCTGGTCTACAACTTGACTCCAGGATAGCCAGAGCTACACAGAGAAACCATATCTTGGATCAGTATGTCATGGATGATAGGATGGTCCAGCAGAAGCTATAGGATAGTTCAGCAGGGATGTGTGTGTAGAGGGGATGCATGATCAAGAGCACAGAGGTGAGAGGAAGGCAGCTAACAGAGCAGAGACTGGTTGTAGGTGCCCTAGAATGCTGGCCACACTTGAGTCATCAGTGCTTTATCAGAAGGGTTCAGAAGTTATGCTCTTGCTGTTAGAAAACTGTACCAAGGCCATGGCTACAACACCTAGGAGTTGGTTGCAGATTTAGGGTAAGCGACAAGGTACCAGGGAGAGAATAGGAACTAGTCTGTCCGGGATAATAGATTCTATTCTAACAAAATGAGCCTTTGGTGATATGTAATGGGAAGTTATGTGTTGATGGTAGTTGACTTGGTTGAGAAGCTTAAACCAGGCTAACACTGGCATCTGAGCTCACAGATGGAGAGTTTTGACTCCATATGAGACATGAGATAGGAGGGGCTGAGGTCAGCCTATAGCTCAGAATCACTGGAGAGAATGGATCATTGGGTAGAAGAGAAGGAGATGAGCAGAGGCCTTGCTGCTGGAGAAGGTTGGTGTGTGCTGTTGTGGCCCTGGAGAGGAATCCTGACTGCTGTGGTGAGGAACAGTGCATGGAAAGGAAGGGCACAGCATGTGGAAAGGAGATGGCAGTGCTTTACACAGATGCGTGACACGGATGGCGTGGGGTCTGGTCTCTAGTGGGTCTGTGGAATACATTTCCTCCCAACTAGATGTGTGAGGTAGAAAGCCCCATCTGACTCAGCTCTCACCTTTCCCAGATCTCCCCTCAGTCATGCTGTTGAATGGTGACTGCTCAGAGAACTTGAAGAAGGAAGAAAGGACATCTGAGCCACCTAGGGAAAATGGGCTAGATGAGGGTGAACCTGGAGATGAGACCACTGGACAGGAAGTCATTGTCATTCAGGACACAGGCTTTTCTGTGAAGATCCTGGCTCCTGGCATCGAGCCCTTTTCCCTGCAGGTAAGATGGAGAAAGATGAGCTGGGAACCAGGTTTGAGTTTGCTGCTGGAGAGGAGGATGTTTGAAAACCAAGCCTTGTCTTTGCATGTGCTGGACCTGTGGGCAGGAAGCTGAGTGCTGCTTTTGCCCAGGGTCTGGGCTAGCACACCAGATGGGGCTAAGTTCAAGTCATTCACTCTGGAGGCCTTAGTGTTGCTTCCCCTGCCTTTTTTTTTTAAGCAAATATTAGTGTTTTTTTTTTAAGTGTTCTTTAGAAAAGAATATTAAAACAAATGATTTCTTAAGACAAACATTCTAACAAGAATTTAGTTTCTTTAAAAAAAAAAAAACACAAACCAGTTCATTGTCTTTAATAACTTCTCCCCACCAACCACTGTTGTCTAAAAACTTGAGATACATAAAGCACAAGCCTCACCATTCATAAAATCAAATGGACATTTAGATTGCATCCTATGAAGGGATGGTATACAGCTTGGAATGCACACGTCTATCTGAAGTAAATACTACTTCCCCCCTTTCAGATGGAACTGCATGGTTTAACTTAGGAGTTATTAAAGCCAGTAAGCAATTCAAATATGGTCAGATAAAGACAGGCAATGAGAGGCTCAAGTTAAAGACCTCTCCCATTGCATGCCTAGCTATCATCTTACTGCAGACAACAACTACAATGTATGGTTCCCACAGAAAATATCAAAATCTCGGGAATTACGAACGTGTCAAGAGCCATAGTTGGCTTCATCAAATCTTTTCTAGCCGTGTCAATTCTTCATTCATTGTAAGTCTTTACCTCTAGCAAACTTCCTTGGATCCTTTCGAATTAGGAAGACAATATCTTCAACTTGCGCTCGACCTTGTCTTCCAATCAACATTGCCTTGTGAGTCATTTCAGTGATGAACTCTATGGCAGGGTCTTCGAGAATATCCACTGACTCTGAGTAAGGATTCTGGTCATCTCCAAACTCATAAATCATACAGCTCAGTTCTTTTGAGAAAAGTCTCTTTTTCTTCCCCTGGCCACCTTCTGCTCCTCCTCCAATTTCTTCATTTTCCTCCTCAAACGCACAACAAGAAATCTGATGCCAAAGGAGAATTTGGATCTCAAGCTTCCTGACTTTAGTTTACCGGTTCTCTGCTATTTTCACAAGTTTTATCAGCATCTGGGCAGCTGGTTCCACTTTGATCAGCTTTGATCTTCTATGACCCTCTAGATGTCTAGATGTCTCGGTGTCGGAAGATCCAGGTCAAAGGGAGACCCTTTCTACTCTTCCTTCCTGTCCTGCCCCACGCACTAAGATAAACCTGAAGAGGAAAACACCGCGGAGCCCCCAACTCTCAGCGCTATTCCCTAAGGCACAAGCCAGTCAGACTCTGCCTCTGCTAATGAGCCGGAGGGAGTGAGGACACAGGCTGTGACAGGCGCTCACTCACAGCAGGGTCTTCCCGCCAGCCTTCTCCCCTGCTTTCTCTATCGTCTGGTTAAGAAATTGCTCTTGGTTCCTATACATAGTTTAGGCCTAGGCCAGGCTCTGTCTAGTATGTTCATATGGTGTAAGTATGTATATAAACACAGATGCAGATGAATATGAGATTCCTGGATAGGGCTTGGAATTTAAAATTTAAAACCCAAAAGTAGCAAGCTAGGGGTTTTATTCTAGGAACGCAGGTACTTGGCCTGGTAGCAAGGAGGTATGCTCTTGCACCTACCCATATAGTTTCTTACTAGAGTGACCTTTCTCCCTGGCAGGTATCCCCCCAGGAGATGGTGCAGGAGATCCACCAGGTGCTCATGGACCGTGAGGATACTTGTCACCGTACCTGCTTCTCACTGCACTTGGATGGCAATATGCTGGACCACTTTTCAGAGCTACGCAGTGTGGAGGGGCTGCAGGAGGGCTCTGTGCTCCGAGTTGTGGAAGGTTGGTCTAGACTGAGCTGGTGGCTGCCAGAGGAGGGCCCCAGAGTTAGGCCAGATATCCTAACAGACACCATTACTATTGTCCCTGTGCTCCATTTGGGCTCATGGAGGTGGCACTGACTTAGAAGGTGTTACTCAGGCTGTCACACCCGTTCTTTTTACTCTATGGCCCACAGTTTAAACACTTGAATCTCCATTTTTAAAAATCCAGCCAGTTCCAAACTAGGATTGAAATAAGCCTATCAAATTCTGAAAAGATAAGTGTTTCCTCTTTTGTAACCGAAAAAGTTTTGTAGCTCTCTTTTTTGTTGTTTGCTTTTTTTGTTTTATGTTTTGAGACAAGGTCTCTCTATGTTGCCCTGACTGCCCTGGAACTTTTTTAGTAGATCAGGGTACCATTGAATTTACAGAGACCTGACTTTCTGTGCCTCCCAAGTGCAGGGCCCATTCCTCGCCCTTGCTGGAGGATGTCAGTGTCGGGTTTGCAGTTCTGACCTGGTGTGGAGAGAGGGCTGTAGAGAAGCAGCTCCTGTGGTAGCTCAGCTTAAAGGGAACCCAGGACTCCAGCTTGTTAAGAGCAGATGTGGAAACAGCACAGGGCTTATGCCTGTGATCTCAGCATTTGGGCAGCTCAGCCAGGAGAATTGCTGTGAGCTGGAGGTTCACCTGGACTACATAAGAAAACCCTGTCTCAAAAACCAGAAGGGAAACTAAAGGAGTGAAGTCTGGGCCAGTCTACCACAGATGACGCTCAGTTGATCGGAGAACCACTCGTCCTTGCAAAAATGGTTAAAATTCACAGAACACATACTGTAGAGCAGTGTTGACTCTGGGGTTCTTGGGGTGTAAGTCCTTAGGCTATCATGAGGAGCACGAGTTTGAGGCTTTGGAGCCCTAACATCTCCATAGGACTAGAGGTATCTGAACAAAAAGCCTATGGCTTTAATGGGTTTTCCAGGGCCTGAGTAGGCTTTAAGAGGCAGGTGGTAGAATGTTCTTTGCAAACAAGGATCTCACTAACAAGTGTGTGTGTGTACACCCGCGAGCGTGTATGTGAATCAAAAACCCAGCTTAGGTGTTTATCTTTGTGAAATTTTGGAATTTTTTTTGGTGACAGTGTAAGGCTGGTTTTCAGCTTGATATATAGATGAACTCTTGATCCTCCACCACACGGTTGGGAGTCTAATGTGGTCCCACCATAGCTGACTGACAGGAGAATTAAAAATGGAAACCCTAATCGGAAAATTCAGGGTTGGGGGCAGTGGCTCAGCAGTTAAGGGCATTTCCTCTTCCAGTGGACCTGGAATCAGGTCCCAGCACCTACATCAGGCAGTTCAGGACAACCATAAGTCTAGTTTCAGGGGTTCTAATGCCCTCTTCTGACCTCCACGAGCACTCTACTCCGCACATGGCATCACAGAAACATACAAATATGCCCACATTTAAATTAAAAACACAAATTAAAAATAAAAACGTGAATGGCATGGTGATCTGTGCCTACTATTGGCACTTAGAGGCCAAGACTTGAGGATCACTGTTAGGCCTAGGTTGGGTCACATGACCCTGTCTTAAGCTTTGTCACTTTGTCCCTACCCTGCAAAAAAAAAAAGGAAGTTTTAAGCTACCCCAGCAGCTGTAGATTCAGCCTAATTCTATAGTATTCCACCACCCCAGCACTGTAAGGAGAGAAGACGGGCACATGGCTCTCTGCCTGTGATCTCAGTGTTTGGGGGACTGAGGCAGCCATAGCTCTGAGTTGAAGGGTAGTCTGTATTATATAACTCTAAAGTAGCAGAACTATAGAGACCTTGTCTCCTATTTTCAACCAACCAACTCTCCCACCCCCATGGAAACACTGCAAATCTCGTTGCAAGTTGGGTTATTCCAATAGGGCCATAATAATGCTTTCCCCTCCTTCTGGCAGAGCCTTACACGGTGCGTGAGGCCCGAATCCACGTGCGCCATGTTCGAGACCTCCTCAAGAGCTTGGACCCATCTGATGCCTTCAATGGAGTTGACTGTAACTCCTTGTCCTTCCTGAGTGTCTTCACTGATGGTGACTTAGGAGGTGCGGGAAAAATTGGCACTTGGACTTGCGCAGAGGGACAAAGGCCTGAAGGGCTAGGGGTTAGGGGTTTGCTGAAGTTAAGGCAAGCCAGGGACACATTAAGTAACAGATATAGTTGGTTCCTGGCTGACCACCAACCTTGGGTTCCTCAGACAGTGGGAAGCGGAAGAAAGGCTTGGAGATGGACCCCATCGACTGCACACCACCTGAGTATATCCTGCCAGGGAGCCGGGAGCGGCCTCTGTGTCCCCTGCAGCCCCAGAACCGGGACTGGAAGGTAAGCCTTTAGAAGCATTGATCAAAGAAGTAAGTAAGACCCTGGTGAGAAGATCCCAAAAGTCGTGTCTCCTCATGTTTGGCCATTTGTGCAGCCCCTCCAGTGTCTGAAAGTGCTCACCATGAGTGGCTGGAACCCACCTCCTGGGAACCGAAAAATGCATGGGGACCTCATGTACCTGTTCGTGATCACTGCTGAGGACCGGCAAGTCAGCATCACTGCATCTACGAGGGGCTTCTACCTGAATCAGTAAGGCTTTGCGAGTCTTCTATGCGCCATGGCATGTCCTTGTGTTCCTAGGGCTCCTGCTTAGTGACTCCTCTCCTTGCAGGTCCACAGCCTACCACTTCAACCCTAAGCCTGCCAGCCCCCGCTTCCTCAGCCATTCCCTAGTGGAGCTGCTCAACCAGATCAGCCCAACCTTCAAAAAGAACTTTGCTGTGCTGCAGAAGAAAAGGTAGCCCTTTGCCACCGTGCCCTGCCCTGCCTCGCCTCAGTCATAGGCGGGACCCACACCAGCACCTCTGCCTGAAGAAACGGTTGCCCAGTGCCTGCGAGTCCCTGGTTCAAGGGGCAACAGCCCTGGGAGAGAGCCCATTTGCTCTCTCTGACTTCGGGGTGGCGTCTGTGGGTAGGAGATGGCAGAACAGTGAGAGCCTCAGAGAAGAGATGCTTACAACTAGGCACTAAGCTTGGAGCGGCGTCCCACCTTTCCATTCCCCTGCCTGCCACAGGGTCCAGCGCCACCCGTTCGAGAGGATCGCCACCCCGTTCCAGGTGTACAGCTGGACAGCCCCCCAGGCAGAGCATGCCATGGACTGCGTGCGTGCTGAGGACGCTTACACCTCGAGGCTGGGCTACGAGGAACACATTCCTGGACAGGTGCTACCTAGACCCGCCCTTCCTGCCAGGCTCCTATGCACCTCCCAGTAGGCTCCCTGTGATCTCTAGGGGCCTATCCACAGGGAAGTGCAAGAAGGGAATAGCCCAGAGCAGGTCAGCAGACATAGGCTGAGTCTGCCTCTGCCTCCCTGCTCCTCCACAGACCCGGGACTGGAATGAAGAGCTGCAGACGACGAGGGAGCTACCCCGCAAGAACCTGCCTGAGCGGCTGCTTCGAGAAAGAGCCATATTCAAGGTGACTACAGCCTTAAGCCTTCCTCTCACTGGGCTTGTGGGTAAAGAGAGAACTAGAGGCTGGCACTAGCCTACCTTTGTTGGCAACACTGGAGATGGACTTGCATGGTATGTCAGCCTCCTGCCTCCCAGAAAACCACCTCAGATTTTTGCTATGGCTTCACTGGGGTTCTTGAGACCATAGACTAGGGAGTAACCTATCTTTCTTGGCCATCTTCATGTCCTCCCATGGTCACATGGTGCTCTTACTGAGCCACAGATGCACTGCTGGGATGCTTCTGAAGCAGTGGCACATTGACATAATGTGTGTGCACATGTGTGGTGGGTGTGGGTGTGGGGCAGGTCTCTCCCAGGATTGAAGTGATGTAATCAGACTTGGCGGCCTTTACCCGCTGAACCATATCATTTGGCCTTGTATACTCCCTTTTGTTCCTGATGGGTTTTGTTTTTTTTTTCAGTAGAAGTGTTGAGGTCTCAACAATTTATTTAAGAAATGGTGCTGTTGCCCATTTCTAAATATGAAGAAACTGAGGCTTGGGTTCCTTGGTGTCCAGGGCCCAGCTGCCTTTACCATCTAGGTAACCTGGGCCAGGATAAGTCGTATCTTGGTGCTCTCACCCTCCCAACCTTGGGCTTCCTTCCTTCCCAGGTGCACAGTGATTTCACAGCAGCAGCCACCAGGGGTGCCATGGCAGTTATTGACGGCAATGTGATGGCCATCAACCCCAGCGAGGAGACCAAGATGCAGATGTTCATCTGGAACAACATCTTCTTTAGCCTGGGCTTTGATGTCCGGGACCACTACAAAGACTTTGGTGGGGACGTGGCAGCCTATGTGGCACCCACCAATGACCTGAATGGTGTCCGCACATACAATGCCGTGGATGTAGAGGGACTGTACACACTGGGTACAGTGGTAGTGGATTACCGTGGCTACCGAGTCACAGCTCAGTCCATCATCCCTGGCATCCTGGAACGGGACCAGGAGCAGAGTGTCATCTATGGCTCCATTGACTTTGGCAAGACAGTGGTGTCGCACCCACGCTATCTGGAGCTGTTGGAGCGCACCAGTCGGCCCCTCAAGATTCTGCGTCACCGAGTGCTCAATGATCGAGACGAGGAGGTGGAGCTCTGTTCCTCAGTCGAGTGTAAGGGCATCATTGGCAATGATGGGCGCCACTACATCCTTGACCTACTGCGTACCTTCCCACCGGACCTCAACTTCCTTCCTGTGCCTGGTGAGGAGCTGCCTGAGGAGTGCTGTCGAGCTGGCTTCCCCCGAGCCCATCGACACAAGCTGTGTTGTTTGCGTCAGGAGCTAGTGGATGCTTTTGTGGAGCACAGGTGAGGAGTGGCTGCTGTTGGCCTAGACTGACAAGGAAGCTGGCTCAGGATCATCTGTTCTGAAGGAAATCCTGGAAGGGAGACATTCCAGTCTGCTTCCTAGAGCCCGATTACAAATCTCAGCCTTGGCCTGCCTCAGATTTCCAGATACAGAGACACAGGACCTCTGTCAGCTGTAGACTAGCAAGTGGCTAACCGGTGTTCTCAGCAGTGGTCGTGGGCTTTTAAGGAGTATTTGGGATCTCTTGGGTGGTTTAAAATGCCAGTCAGTGCAGATGTGGAGTTGCGAGCAGCAGGAGCTGGGAGGTGCTCAGTGAGGGAGTGCTTACGATAGAAACACAAGGACTTGGATTCAGATCCCCAAAGCATCAGCATACAGGGTTGGGTCATCAGCACGTGCCCATCCCCACCACTGCGGGGAGAGGGCAGACACAAGATCCTCATAGGAGCTTGCTAGCTGCTATGTAGTGCAAGTTCAGTGACAGGTCCTGTCTCAAGGGAGTAAGGTGGAGGGTGATATAGCAGCACAGCTGATGGCTTCCTGTGGCTTTCCCGTGCGCACATGCACACCCACATAAAGACACAAAGTCAGGCATGGTGGGACACATCTTTAATCCCAGCACTCAGGAAGTAGAGGCAGGTGAATCTCTAAGAGTTAGAGGCCAAGTCTGGTCTACACAGAGAAACCCTGTCTCCTAATAAATAAATGTGTTAATATAGTATAATGACAGGAAGAACGTCACAGTACAGGGCTGGGGCGTCAGAGTGCTGGGCTGCTGGCACTGACTGCACCCATGTGCTGTCTCACACCACAGTGAACTCTTTCCAGATGCTATTGGCTTTCATTCCTCTTCCTCACTGCTGAGAGTCCTCGTCTAAAGCCTCTCTCCTCCCCCATATGCCCTAGCTGTCTTCCAACTAGAGGACAGTTGAGTGAGGTTTTGTTTATTTGCTTTTGAGGCAGGGTCTTACTGTGTAGCAAAAAGTGGCCTGGAACTCACAATACTGTCCCAGCCTTCCCAGTGCTGGGATTACCGATGCACTTTGGTTTTTGCTCTGACCTTCTCTATGGCGGAGTTGCTAGCCTGGCACAGGCATGTACGAACAACAGGACAGACTGTGTTCCTATGTTAACGGGATAGGGTTCCCAGTACCTACATTTTTGGTCCCAAAGACCTGGAGCATGTGCCTGCCTTTTTGGTTTTGGTTTTTCGAGACAAAGTTTCTCTGCAACTCATTCTGAAGACCAGGCTGGCCCTGAAATCAGAGGTCTGTCTGCCTCTGCCTTCCCAGTTCTGAGATTAAAGGTGACACCTGCCTGGCTTTTTTTAAAGAGTTAATTGCTATAGTTGTATGTCTGACTGTTTTGCCTACATCTATATGTACCACATGTATGCCCATTTCCTGTAAAGGTTAAAAGAGGGCATTAGACTCTCTGGAACTGAAGTACAAATAGTTGGGAGCCACCATGTCAGTACTGGAAATTGAATCTGTAAGAACAGAAAGTGCTCTTACCCTGGGCAGCCTGGCCACAGTCCAGCCCCTGCTTCGTCACGCCTGCTTTGCTGCTCTTAGGTACCTTCTCTTCATGAAGCTGGCTGCCTTACAGTTGATGCAGCAGAAGGCCAGCAAGGTGGAGACCTCCACCTCCCTGGAGAACGGTGGCCCTCCCTCCTCAGCAGAGACCAAATCTGAAGACTCAGTAGGACCTGAGGCAGGATGTGAGGAGGAGGGCAGCAGTGTGAGTGGCCTCGCCAAGGTGAAGGAGCTGGCAGAGACCATCGCCTCAGACGAGGGCACAGGTGGGGTTGCTGTGCTTGTTTGGAGAGCCCAAGCCGGTCCCGGCAGCTTAGCCATGGGTAGAGAGGCAGGCAGACGTCCCTAGAGTGGGTTGGGCAAGAGGCTCATGGCAGCACAGCTCTACCTCCTCTCCTCACCCATCTCCACAGTAGACCCTCGAAGCCGAGAGGTGATCCGCAACGCCTGCAAGGCCGTTGGCTCCATCAGCAGCACGGCCTTTGATATCCGCTTCAATCCTGACATCTTCTCCCCAGGCAAGTAAGAATGGATTATCAGTGAGTGAACCCTGCAACTGAGGGCAAAGCATCATGGGATGGGCTTGGGCTCTTCAGGAGCAGAAAGCTGCCCCCTGATGTCATCTGTCTGGCTCAAGCCTTCCTGCTTTACCTTCCCAGGGGTTCGATTTCCTGAGTCCTGCCAGGATGAAGTTCGGGACCAGAAGCAGCTGTTGAAAGATGCTGCTGCCTTCTTGCTCTCCTGCCAGATCCCTGGTTTGGTGAGGGAGGGGCTGAAAAGATGGGTTGGGGCTGCTCAAAGGGGCTGTTGCAGACCTTGGTGCCTTATGCTCCTTGGTCTCTGGATCGCATATAGAACCTCCTTATAGCCGCTGCAGTGGCCTCTCCTGGCCTGGCATGCTGGGAGCACCCAATAAGTCAAAGGAGGCATCAGACATAGAGGCTGTGCCCTGCCAAGGCTGAGATTCTTGTCCTTTGAGGCTCAGGTAGCAGGGTCCTAGTATTTCCTGTCCTACTGATTCCACTAGCCTCTTGCCCAGGCTCCTGAATGACAGGCTTTCTTCCTCTTAGCCACATACCCTGGGTCGGGTGCCATTTATGCCTCAGGTTGTGAGTCTCTCAGGGTAACTGGAGTAAAGCCGTGGCTTCTTCCTACATGACTAGATGACCCTGTGTCACCTGTGGGCCTTAGGTCCTTACCCAAGAGGTCAGGCTGCTTCCCAATGGCACCGTCACTCCTCCTATTCCCTCTGCTTGTACAGAAAGAAGTCAGGATAGGTCCCTGTGCCTCTTTACACCTTGTGCCCTCTCTTCCTCATGGAAGCCAGGGCTTTAGTTCTGTCCTTCCTTTAGGGCTCTAGGGAAGACCCAGAAGGGTAGGGGCAAAGGGCTAGGGCTGGTCTTAACCTGATGCAGCCCCACAGGTAAAGGATTGCACAGAGTATGCTCTGCTGCCCATGGACGGGGCCACATTGGCTGAGGTGATGCGCCAGCGTGGCATCAATATGCGGTACCTGGGCAAGGTGCTGGACCTGGTGCTGCGGAGCCCAGCCCGAGACCAGCTGGACCACATTTATGTGAGTGGGGCTTGGCCTGGGAATGGGTGGCAGCTGGAGGCCTAGAACCTGCCCGCGACTTCCTTCTTTGACACCCCCCCTCCCCAGAAAATCGGCATTGGAGAGCTCATCACACGCTCCGCCAAGCATATCTTCAAGACATATCTACAGGTGCCGCACTCTAGCCCCGACTTGGTGGGATCTCCCTGGGTGGCATGGGGCCTGGAGAAGAGCCCTGGGTGGGGCTGAGGGCCATCCTGACTTCAACCAACACTTGGCTCAGGGAGTGGAGCTCTCAGGCCTCTCAGCTGCCATCAGCCACTTCCTGAACTGTTTCCTGAGCTCTTACCCCAACCCTGTGGCCCACCTGCCTGCCGACGAGCTGCTCTCCAAGAAAAGGAACAAGAGGAGGAAAAACCGGCCTCCCGGAGCTGCCGACAACACCGCCTGGGCTGTGATGACCCCACAAGAGCTCTGGAAGAACATATGCCAGGAGGCCAAGAACTACTTTGACTTCACCCTTGAGTGGTATGGGCACGGGTCAGGTCACCACAGGTGTAGGAGACGGGGTTGGGGTGGGGCAGCATCTAGGGCCTGTGGTCTAAGGGCAGTGGAGTGAAGACAGCAGGCCAGCAGGCACAGTTATGTGGGACCAGCGTGGGGAAGTGGGGCTGACTGTGAGGATTAGTGCTGAGCAGCGGATAGACAGCATTGGTTATGGGCTCTGGAGGTGAGCAGCTGTCCAGAGTGGCAGGCGGGTGCAAGGCTGCTCAGCCCCTGCTCCTGCCCCTAGTGATTCTGTGGACCAGGCTGTGGAGACCTACGGGCTGCAGAAGATAACCCTACTGCGGGAGATCTCCCTGAAAACCGGGATCCAGGTGGGCCCTCCTTTCCATCCTGGACCACAAAGCAAGGGGAAGGGAGCTTTCTCGGGAGGGTAGTCTCTGGACATATACTGGGAGGCTGGGAGGTGCTGTTCTTGTGTCCATGGCTGAGACTGTAGGTGTTGGACCCTGTCCCTAGATTCTGCTGAAGGAATACAGCTTTGACAGCCGCCACAAGCCTGCCTTCACTGAGGAAGATGTGCTCAATATCTTCCCTGTGGTCAAGCATGTCAACCCCAAGGCGTCGGATGCCTTCCACTTCTTCCAGAGTGGACAGGCCAAAGTACAGCAGGGTGCGTGGCACTGTGGGCTGGGGGAAATGGGAGTGTCTCTTGCCCAGTCCTGACCTTGCCACCCCGGCTGCCTCGTAGGCTTCTTGAAGGAAGGCTGTGAGCTCATCAATGAGGCTCTGAACCTGTTCAATAATGTTTATGGAGCCATGCACGTGGAGATCTGTGCCTGCTTGCGTCTTCTGGCCCGCCTCCACTACATCATGGGTGATTATGCTGAGGTGTGTAGGCTGTGGCACTTCTGGCTGTCACATATTAGTTGGGACTGCATGAAAGGAAGGTCTGGGGACCCTACCATCACCCCCTTGCTAAAACAGGGAGAATGGGTTTCCATGTAGGGAGCAAGTGGCATCTAGAGAGCTCCAAAGTTCTTGTTCCGTGAGCTCATCGGCTGTTCACTTGCTGTCTTTGGGAGAACACAGTAGCTGGTGGGGCTCTGTAAGGTAACCATGACCCAGCTCGGGGACAGAGGCAATAGAGCCTGTGTGTAAGAGCTGGCCTTTGAGTGACCATAGGAAGACCAGCCAATGGACTCCTTTTTTCTTCAGTGTTCTGTGGTTGTATTCCAGCTATATTGCTGGCCCCTAGGCTCTCAGTATGCTTTGGTTCCCCTGCTCTCTCAATCAGGCTGTCCTAGGAAAGCTTTTTAGGAATTAATACATTTTCAGATCCTGGATATATTGTTTTTGCATAGGCTTTGTTAGGGAAGAATATGTAGAATGATGAGAGTTTCAGAAGGTCTCTGTGGGAAGACCTCAGTCACAGCAGCCGTTATCCTTCTGCTGCCTGTGTGCAAAGGATAGGAATTGCAGGCTAGTGTGTGGAGCTGCTGAGTTGGGGGGCAGTACTCACCTGAGATGGATACCATCTCTTTCCAGGCCCTCAGCAATCAACAGAAGGCTGTGCTGATGAGTGAGCGGGTGATGGGCATTGAACACCCCAACACCATCCAGGAATATGTGAGTAGCCGTGCTGGGGTTGGCACCGTAGGTGTGGGTACCTGAGGCTACCCTGACCCACCATGGCCCCGCCCACAGATGCACCTGGCCCTGTACTGCTTTGCGGGCAGCCAGCTGTCCACAGCGCTGAGCCTCCTGTACCGAGCCCGCTACCTCATGCTGCTTGTGTTTGGGGAGGATCACCCTGAGATGGCATTGTTGGATGTGAGTGTTGGAGGGGAGAATGTGGGTGAACAGACCATGGGTGGACTTTGTGCGGCCTTCATACAGGGGACGAACTGACTTAGTTTCTTCCTTATACCCCAGAACAACATCGGGCTGGTGCTACATGGCGTAATGGAATACGATCTCTCCCTGCGCTTCCTAGAGAACGCACTGGCTGTCACTACCAAGTACCATGGGCCCAAGGCCCTTAAGGTGGCTCTCAGGTGAGGCAGTGCTGGCTAAGACCCCCAGCAAACTCTTGGAGACACAGAGAGTGTGGTTGGGAAGGGACCCAGTTTTGTCTCACACAGTTGAGAAAAGTTCTTTGAAGCTCTACCTATGCTCAGTGCCCTTTGCTTGAGTGATTCCTTGGGAGCTCCTGGGAGGGATCTAGTCCTCAGGTGGTCTCCACCTCTTGTCTCTGTTTTGCCCCATATATTCTGTTCCTCCCAGCCACCACCTTGTCGCCCGTGTTTATGAGAGCAAAGCTGAGTTCCGGTCAGCCCTCCAGCATGAAAAAGAAGGTTACACCATCTACAAGACACAGGTAGGCCTCAGCAGGGGCTGAGAAGGTTGTCCATGTGGCCGTCCATGCGGCTCTGATCTCCCTTTGCTTTGGCTCTTTATAGCTAGGTGAGGACCATGAGAAAACCAAGGAAAGCTCTGAGTACCTCAAGTGCCTGACCCAGCAGGCTGTGGCCCTGCAGCGGACCATGAATGAGATCTACCGTAATGGCTCCAGTGCCAATATCCCACCCCTCAAGGTATGGACCTGGGCTGAGTGGGGTGGGTGCAGTGCCTTAGGCTCTTGCTAGGCCACACTAACCTGGCCTTCCCCACCCCCTCAGTTCACAGCTCCCAGCATGGCCAGTGTCCTGGAGCAGCTCAATGTCATCAATGGCATCCTCTTCATTCCTCTCAGGTGAGGGGCTCCACCCAGCCCTGGTAGTCAGCCTTAGGTTCTGTTTCAATTCATGAGCAGAGCTCAAGATTTTAAAAGCGTATGGCCTGTAGTAAGGTTCCTTGTGAATCCTCCATGACACCGTGTCATCCAAGAAAGACATAGCTATAGTGTTTTATTTTCCTTTATTTTTGTTGTTTATAGTTTTGTTCTTTTTGTTTTGTTGTTTGTCTGTTTTGAGACAGTTTCTCTGTGTAACGGCTTTGGCTGTCCTGGAACTCACTCTGTAGACCAGGCTGGTTTTGAACTCACAAAGATCCACCTGCCTCTGCCTTCCAAGTGCTGGGATTAAAGGCATGTGCCACCACAGCCTGGCCATTTATTTTATGACAGTTCAGTGCTAACCATGACCTCATGATGTGTCCCAGGCCAGCCTCAAATTCGTAGCAATCCTGCTTCAGTCTTCTGGGTGCTGGGGTTAGAGTGGCCTCAATCACGTGATCCTCTTGCCTCAGTTTTTCAAGTGTTAGGATCACAGGTGACTTGTATACTACCACCTGGTTTCTTTTAAACTTTTAGCACACCTTGTTCAGATTTCTTCTTTTGTTTTAGACAAGGTCTCATGTTTACCTTCACACTAGCTACAGAGCTGAGAATGGCCTTGAGCTCCTGGTTTTGTTTCCCAAGTTCAGGGATTCCAGGCTGTGCTGTCGTACCTGGCTGACCCTCTGTTTTCCATTATTATCTTGGTGCTCTTTCACTTCCAGTCCACGTGACCTGACTGTATTCTACCTGTCTACATTTCCAGTGCAGGGCTGTGCCTTGTCAGCTAGTTTTTTGAAAACTCCCCCACAATTCTTGCTGTGAAAGTACCTCCCTCTTTCTTAGATGTGGGAGATGCTGTTGGTGGGCCAGCCAGCAATGGGAGGGGGGCGCCCTTGTCCTGTTTGCTGCCTCTGGTCTGCTGTGGAAGGCAGAGGTTGGGAGCAGATTGAACTTAGGTGTAGGGATGGCACACTCTCAGCCCATGCTGTGTCATGTAGTAGTGTAGTCAGCACTCCCCTCTAGGAGGGACACCCGTTGCATACATTTCCACTGTCTTGAGTGGCAGTAGAAGCTGCAGGGTGGCAGAGGGTCCAGGCTATTCTGACTCCAACTTCGCCTCCTAATGTTCAGCCAAAAAGACTTGGAAAACCTGAAGGCAGAGGTGGCACGGCGACACCAGCTCCAGGAGGCCAACAGAAACAGGGATAAGGCCGAAGAACCCATGGCCACCGAGCCAGAGCCAGAAAGAACCATGGAGGACGTGGGCTCCCCTCAGACTGCCAGGGAAGAGCCTTCTTCCCTGAACTTACAGGGATAAAAAAGGAGAGAAAGATGGACAGTCCAGCAGCCCCATTACCCGGTGATGCAGACAGATTCCAGGAGAATTCTGGGGGCATGCCCTGCAGATTGGGAGAGGAAGCTACTCCTCCACTTTCTATCCCCACCTCCCCCCACCATCTGCCTGGGGCCCTGCCCTGGCCTGCCTGCCCCTAAAAGATGGTTTTGCACTGGTTCAATGAATATTCAATGCAGAGGCCTAATTGAAGACACAAAAGTGAAGTGTGTAAGCATCAGCTCCAGCTGGGGGCGATGCTCCCTAGCATCAAGCAGATGTGTGTGTGTCCATGCCTGTGGGTGTCTTGCTCCGTCCTTCCTGATGTACATAGCCCAGTCCTGAGTGGATGACGTGCAGATGCAATTTCTCAGGTCATTTATATGTTTGACATTATGGCTGCTGCTTCTGTTGCCACACCCCTGGGTCCAGCCTGGCTTAAAGTCCAGGTTTAAGCCAAAAAAGATGGGGGCTTTCATGTGTCCTGGGAGAGGGAGCCAGATGTCTGATAGGGTGCAAGGTGAGACCTGCAGTGGCTTTACTGTGATTGGGCCTGGCCTACCTGTAGCCTCAGGGTGAAGGGAAGGGGCCAGCAGTGGTGTAGACCCCACACATCCATGTGCCTGGCCTTGGCCAAGCAGGAGAGGAGGTCCTGCCACAGGCATTGACTTGCCTCCCTGCTCCCTGTACTACCCCAGGTGAGCATAACCTTGGGGGCCAACAGTCTGAATGTATCTTTCTCCCCATTTTAACCTGAGATGCCTAATGCAGTTGGGTAAGGGTGGGGACCCAGGGCTGAATTGTGGATCCCAGGGAAAGTGCCATGCACAGGAGTGAGTGGTTGTCACCTCCGTGGAGCCTGGCTCCTTCTTGGTCTCTGCCATATAAGCACTTATACAAAGAAGCTCTGGGGTGTTGGGGTTCCTACTGCCTTGGCTGCCCTGTCTCCCTCCTTGCCTGTGTTGCTTCTCTTTGTCTGCTGTCCCTGAAAGAGCCTGAGGGAGCTGTTTTAGGCAGAGCCCCTACTTGGGGCTTTTCTGGAGCTGCTGATGGATAGTATCTGTCCAGGGACCTTGTTTCAAAGGGAATGGGCACGGGCCAGCAAGGCATACCCACAGCTATCAAGAACGTTTTCTTGTTTTTAAACCATCACGTCTTCATTTCACATTGGAATAAAGTGAGTTTTTGAAACCTGCTGCCCCAGCCTTCCCTGTGTGCTCTGTGGGACATGTTCCTATTGCTTGAGTGAGGCTCAGAAGTACTTCTGAGAGGTAATTATGTATATATTGGGTCAAATTCAACATTGTGTTCAAGTCACTGAAGTGGAAGAGGTGCAACTCCAGTTGTTTGGCTGGGCCCTACACAAGAAAAAAAAGGCTGCAGGGAAAGGTATGTGGATGGCAAGCTTCTGATTCTTCTGTGGTCTTCTGAACATCTCACTAGCTAGGCTTGTGCCTTATTCCCTTCCCTTGTAGCTGGTAGATGGGGTTTGGCAAGTGGAAAAGAGGAGTGCTGGTTTTATAATAGAGTGTAAAAGCCAGCTTATGTAGGGCCAGTTCTGAAGTGGAGGGGAGAGGTGGCCAACTCGTAGACTTGTCACAGTAGTGGCTCCTAAACAATCAGCGGCCTCATGCATGCTTGAATATGCTTTCTGGCTTTATTCTGGCTTCATGATGCTCAGGGATTCCAAAGTCCTAGAATTACATTTGATAGTCTGACTTTATTTAAAAAAAAAAAAAATACCAGCCCTAATTTGTGGTCCTGTTTTCTTAAGCCAGTGGGAGAAAGATGTTTCTGATCTTGATATTAAGTACCTACCAATGATTTTGACCATTTAAGCCTACTATGTATGTTCCCGTTATAGTTTTATCATTTGAGGCAAGGTCTCTTAGAGCCAATACTGGCCTCAAAATCCCTTTTAAGCTGAGTGTGACCTTGAATTTCTGGTCACAAGTGTGCACATAATACCTGGTTAATTTTGTTCTAAACATGTTTGCTGACTTGTTGAACACACCACTTAATGGAAAGGGACATCACACAAAGTTGAGGCTGCCTGTGCATGAGTTTATAAGTCACCCTAGTGGCCCATTTTTCTTGGTTCCCTTAGGCATATTAATGTTAACTAAATTCCTTTGTAAAGGAATGTGGGGTGGGGGAGAGGGCTCAGATGTTAAGAACTTTGGCTGTTCCCCAGAATGACCCAGGTTTGGCTGCCAGCTCCCTTATGGGAATTTACAATGGCTCATAACTCCAGTTAAAGGGATCTGGCACCCTCTTCTGGCCTCTGGATACTAGGGACATAGTACACATATGTACACACATGCAGGCAAAATACCTGATCGTGTAACGATCTTAAAAATTATGTGTAGATATGTGAGTGCAGGTAGTGCATATGTGAACCCAGAGGATGACTTTTAGGAGATGGTTCTTTCCACAGTAGGTTCTGGGATGGAATTCAGGGCTTGTGCAGCAAGCATTTCTATCTGCCTACACATTTCACTAGCTAGCCAACTAGATCCCTTGACAACTCAGTTGAGGGCCACAGGACAACTTGAGGAATCCCTATATATAATATGGCCAAGAAGTATCTTGAAGTGGCTCAGAGTAGCTTCAACACAAGAAGGTATTCAACTGTTAGGGCAATTAACTGACTCGACTGACAGAATCAGGAAGCTGGATGTGGTGGTACATGTTGAGGCAGGGTTATTGATGGAATTCAAGGATAGCCTGACCCTGTTTCAAGATTCCCAAAATGAAGGGTTATCTTACTGATCTCTTCACACTGAGGAACTAATAAAAGTAGCCAGGTATGGTGGATGCCTTTAGTCCCAGCACTTGGGAAGCAGACAGGTGGATCTCTGTGAGTTCCAGGCCAACCAAAGCTTAGTGAGACCGTCTTTTTTTTTTTCTTGAAGATTCCAACTACTGTCATGGTAGAACCCATTCCCAAATAATCTCATACTGTAGCATAAATGCATGTGCACAAGGTGTATGTGTAAATCTAATTTTAAGAAACCAGCTACTTTCAATGTTCATTGAGAGGGCAGTAACCACATGGGAAAAGCAAAGGCTGGGGATGTGGCTTCCTGATAGAACCCCTGCCTAGCACAGGAAGGGGACAGTGTGTATGTGGGGGGAGAAGGGGTTTGAATTCAAAGTCTTGCTGTGAGACGCTTCCATGGAGACACTTGTTCTCAAGCCCTGTTAGGCTAACCTGGAGGACATGTTCAAAAGGCTGCCTGCACTGGTTCTTAGTTTGTCTTGGGGGGGGGGGGCTAGAGCATGCATGTCTAATGAGTTCCCAGGGGATACAATGACTCAAAAGCAGAAAATTGCTGCTAGCAGTTAAATTCATGTCTGCACAAGTTCTCACCAACCTAACCAGGAAGGAAGGATGCGGCATTCTGCACACAGAGCCATTTCACCCCTGCCTTCAAGAGGGAGGCCAAGCTTCCAAATTCACAAGAGGATATTTAAGTTAGAACTCCAACCAGAGGGAAAGTAGTCAGGTATGATGTCATGCTCTTACCAGAGAGGAAAAAAGATGGGGCCTATAATCAAGTAGGAAAGCTGGCCAAGTCAAGTACACTTTGCCCAGCTTCTTTTGGTTGGGAAAACGCCTTCCAACAGGAGGCACTACACTCGTTGTATAGAGACAGAGCATCTAGAACCAAGAGTGAAAACTTACTTTGGTATATTTCATAAAACCTGACATTAAGGGTATTTATCTCCAAGACAAGAGATAGAAACAAAATGGGCAAGGGCCTTATCTCTGGGATTAAATCTTTAAGAGGCCATTGTCAGAATGAACAGCTAGAGCAAAGTATGCTTGCTTAGCTGTCCAATGCAGCCAGTAGTTCTAGCTAGGCTCAAGCCTATGGCTACAACCTGCAAGCTGCTCCCTCCAGATAGGGGAGGGACAACAGCATAAGACAGTGGCAGCACAGAAGCTCACAGAAGCTGTTGCTCATGGCCAACTAACATTCTTTCTGTTCCTGGTCCCAAGAATCTCACCCCCAATACCACCAAAAAAGCCCCACCAGATCTAGTTTTATAGGCATTTAATAGTTTACCAATTGGTACAATAAGATTTTTAATATGCAGAAAACATGAATAAATTTTGTTTTACACAGTCTGAGAGCAACAAATCTTACTGTAAAACACAAGAGCAATATTATATACATTCCTTTACTGATTTTTAAAATTTTGTCGATATCTTCAGTGAACTCTTACAATCTGGGGAACTGTTTTCTCCAATTACCACCTCTGCAACGCTCATATGAAATCAATGCTTGCCTTCATGTCAGTGTCAGGATCGACTTCTAACTCGTAGTTTGTGTTTATTTCTAACGTCTTCAGAGTGAGCTTTGGGGATGCCTGAAGGATAAGCAGGCGAGAAAGCAGCTACTTACATGATACAGTGAAAGGATAAAAAGGCCTGTTCCAGTCGTGACTTGTGAGTCCAGCTTACCCCATCCCACCCAACCCAGCCCACTGGAAAAAACCCAAAACCTTTCTTCCAATTTTGCCAATGTTGCTTGTCTACCATGACATTCCTTTTGCACCATCTAGATTAACCAACACATTGGGTTTATATACAGCTGGACAGGAAGAGTAACCTTTTTATGTGCCTTTTCCTTCTATTTCAACTTGTTGCTTAAGGATTATCAAGCCACCACTGTCAACAAACAAAATGTCCTTATTTTTAAATAGTTTTTCTTTAAATTAAAAAACAAAAAAATAAACTTTAGTGAGTGGTATTATCTGGAAGTTCACAAAGAACAGAAAGAGGCAAACAGGAGACTGGGCTTGGTGAGCCTAAAGCCAAAGCTTCCAAAGGACTAATAGTGCGTCACGGCCCGGGACGGCTTGCTAACACTAGTGATTGTGGGTAGTGCTCTGAGCACACCATTGGTCACACCACATGCAGACAGAACAGGACGGTCTTAGTCTCCTAAAGTGCAAGTTATCATGTCAAAAGAACTATTCTCCAGGTCATGTCTACACAAACCTGAAGCTTGCACTCTCCATGCGGTTAGGACTTCTTGGGCACGCTGTGCTATAGGTGGCACTGGAATGTCTGTTTACACAATCAACAATCATCCGAGTACACAATTCTATCAGCTTTTTATTTCTTAATAAGCAGCCAATCTGACTCAAGAAAGTAACAAAGCAGCAGTGAACCGCTAACCAATTCATAAAGTCCTCTACTTAGAACCAAAACCAGTAACTTTATCATTGTCCTCATCCCAGGCAAGGCACAGGGTTAGACAGCAGACAGAAAAAACAGTAACATAAGAGTAAGGGCATCAACAGGGCAGTGTCAAACAACAGTGCGAGAAACCTTTGCAAATCTGTTGCCAGATGTAGATGTTGCCCCGCCACCCTTCATTATTGAAACAGGGCTCTTTATGTTTGGATCCAGCTGTGGACCATCCCTGAGATTCAATGTTTGCTGCTGCTTAAGTGGAGGATGTCTGGTAACTCAGCTAAGCAGCAGGCTGTGGCAATCTCCCAAGTACGGACAGCTTAGTTAGAGAGCACCCCCTCCTCCCTCCTCCCTTGTCAGTGAGTCGCTGCTGCAGGGGAGGAAACCTAGGGACAGCAGCTTTGCTCTCTACACTGGTACCATTCTTTGTTTCTATGAATGATGTCTAGATGTTGTGGCTTACCCTTAAACAATTCATGTTGCTACACGCTAGAAATGAATTAAGACAAGACATTTTAACACATACAAACAAATGTTAAGATGCACCATTTCTATGTATTTATATTCTTGAAATAGGACAGGAAATAGCAGCAAATGAGAACCAAGATATTTTCCATAGCTTTTGGAGAAAAATCCAGTCAGAACAGTTAGGAGAAAAAGACTTCTTAATGTAAGCAGTGCTGTGAGGCAATGCTGTCCTAAAAGCTAACCTACAGTGTTTATGGAATCACGATGGAGATTTGTCCTCAAAAATAGCCACTTAATTCTCAAAACACTTTTCCTTTCTAGAGAAATTTCTGAGGAATATTAAGAACAAACAAGTGAACAAACAAAAGGACACAAGCTAGACAGTGAGCTGCTGCCAGAGCCTAATCGCTTGTGGATATCTACAGGACATTAATTCTCACCCTTTGTCCTTTCAGGAATCACATTTCCATTCAATACTTAAAGGGACATTTTTAAAAAATCATCTATTATACAAACGAATAAAATGCAGTCCAGAAAAAAATTATCACTGTTAGACTGTCACTGTTGTCATTGTTTCTGTTAACTTTTCAAATTGATTTTCTTAAAAAGAAAAACAAAAGTTGGTTAGCTAGGCGATAAATTCTTTATTAACAATTGACAATGGAATAGTGTTCCAAAAGTCATGGGCAAAATTCTCTTAAACCTACTGTAGTAACTCTGGATCAAAATATACAACCTATCAGGAATGTGTAAAATGGTGAATGACCACATTAGAGGGGAGAACAAAGGAAGTGACTTTCTCTTAGCTTAGAAAAGCCCCTCAGAGTCAGAAGCATCAGAAGAGTTTATTCTAAAGCATGGCTGTGGTTGGTATTCCCCAGCAAGATTACTTTATGCATATGTTTTAGCACTTCTTCAAAAACTCAAGACCCAACAACATGGAGGTTGTATGTGTGTGATATATATATATATATAGACATATCCACTTATAGATAGGCCCATATACTTATAAACATTTACATATAAACAAAAGATGAAAAAAACAGTATTTTTCTATGCACGCTTCATTAAACCCTGTCACTTATTTTGTAACTTGTAAGTGAAACAGTTCAAATTGTTATCAGATTCATGTTGGAAACATTCCTTCCACTCCTTTAAAATGCGCACATAGCTTTGTCAGCATTTGCCATTCTGACATGCACATTGCACATCCCTAAAAACATCATAAACACATAGTGATTTGTACCATGACACTCAATGAGAAGATCAAGTTCTACTGGAGAGTCACATCACTACACAGTCCAACAGTATGGAGAATACAACTTGTATGTCTAAGTATGGAGAAGAGAGATTAAAGTAGGACAGTGTTTCCTGACCTGTTTACAAAGCAGTAAGACCCAAATGAAAAAGGATTCACTATTAGCTGCTGAGATTTTTCTTGAGATTTACGATCATTTTATTACATAAATAAACCACTAGCCTTTGCTTGATAGGCTGCCAAAACAAACATATCCTATTGATTTGGCAAAGGGGTCATGACAAAAACTTCAATGTGTAATCCCCATTACACAGATGGAGCAAAAGATTCTGAATTGTAGTCTTATTATCTAACACCCTTAAAGATTTATTAAGCACACTTAAGTGATGTTACATAGATACACATTTCAGAAAAAGCCCTAATAACCACCACTTTCCCCAAAATGAGGCCATCAAGTCAGGCACCAACAGATAGCAGGAAGAAAAAACAATAATTAATAATCCAACATAAAATGACACTGTCAACTATTCAGTTTAGTGCCCTAGTTCAATTTATTCAACTTCTGCCCTTGTAGGCCTGGTGTGACCAATGCCAGCCCAGGTTTTTTAAACCCTATGGTACTTCTAGACAACATATGTAAATTTACAGTATACAATTTGGATTCACCATGCATGAATACTTTGTGTGTAACATTTAATAAGCTCAATCTACATCCAGAATAATTTACATGAAAGGACAATATTTATTTAAACAGAGCTCAAATGGGGTAACCATGGTATCATCAGAGTGCATCCAGAGGAAAAAAGGGAGGAAGAACCAAACGTGACTCAATCAACGGCACTCCCACACCTTTACTGTTTGATCTACACTGCCAGTGACCACATACGGTGCCGTCTTATGGAAATCTGAAAGAGAAAAGAAAAGGCTTGTTTTCAAACCATACTAAGCCAGACAGAAGAACTTTCTGCTCATTTTTTTTGAGCAGTATCTTTTATATAACCCCTGCAGGCCTTGTACTTGATTTCCTCCAGGTCAGCTTCCCAAGCTCAGGGAGTCCATGAACCTCTGCCTCCACACTTGGATACAATATTCATGATTTTCTCTATATACATACCCATCCATACCTCTAAAATTACTGAGCTTACCAACTGGGTTAGGGAAGTTAAAACTCAACTGTTCAATTTTGCTTGATGTCACCAGTATCATCCCAAACGATGCTCAGATCTAACGAGTGCATATTCAGCTTGCATATCCATTTAGTGGATGTTGTGCTTCAGGCTTAGTACTAATGCTTTACATGGGTAACTAATAAAACACTCCTGCCTAATTTACCAAGACTTTATTGTCACCATAAGGTCCATCCATCATATCCTAGTATATTACAATTTACTGGATTCACTCTTATGAACTCCAGATGATACTGAAGACATGACATTTATACAATTCCATGTTTTTAGTACATGGTGTATAGTACGAAAGTCTTTTTCTTTTTTTTTTTCTTAAAGAGTGGAGTCCTGCCATGTATCCTTTGCTATGTACATCAAGCTGGACACAAATTTGGGACATATTCATCCTGCTCTGCTACCCAAATTGGGAAATCTGTCTCCAGATATCTTGTCTGCCTGTCTCGGTGAGTGAGTGAGTGAGTGAGTGAGTGAGTGTGTGTGTGTGTGTGTACGTACACGTATGCATACAGGCTCAAGGACAGAAAGGTCAGAGGACAACTCTCAGAAGCCATTTGGGACGTGGAGATTAAGCACAGGTTTTAAGGCCTGTCCAAAAGCACTTCTACCAGCTGAACCATCTTGCTAGCCCTATTTGGGGTTTTGTTTTGTTTTGTTTTCCCTTCGAAACAGGGCCTTCTATGTAGCCTAGGCTATGATTTAAGATTCTGTTTGTTCTTCTGCAGTTTTAGGGATTGAAACTAACATCAGTCCAGCTGTGCTAGCCGTTACACCACTGAGCAGCATCCACAGCACTTAAGCCTTTAACACAGTTCCTCATGGTGTGGTGACTGCCAACTATATAATTAATTACTTCATTGTTACTTCATGACTAACTTTGCTAGTTATGAATCATAATGTAAAAATCTGATATGCAACCTCAAAGGGACCTCAATCCACAGGTTGAGAACTTTTAAAATTTCTTTTAAAAAATTTACAAGTTAATAGGAAAGAAAAAATCACCAGCCAGTCAGTAGGAGTAATCAGTAAGTATCCTTTCACAAGTCTAGTTTCCAAACTCAATGCACAACAGAGAAAACAGTATTTTAACTATAAGCTTAATTCTAAAGAGAGAAGCTTAAAGCCACTGACAGGAACCCATTAAGGTTAAAACAGGCCTTTTACACTTACAGAACTCAGTCACTTCTTACCTGGAAAAGCCGACATGGTTATATAAAACTGCTACATCTGGTACTCCAAAATTCAAATGTTCAGAAACCTCACAATGTATACATACCCAAGGAGGTAACAAAGTGTTCATGCGCATTGAGGGTCTTCATGCATCTCTTGTTCTTGTAATCCCATACACGGAGGGTCTTGTCATCAGCACAACTCAAAATAAACTTCCCCCCAGAATGGAACAGAACTCCACGTACCCAATTATCATGACCCACCTTAAAGACAAAAAGGTATTTGACTTATTTAAGTAACATTTGGGATATAACACATTTTAACATTGAAACCATATATATCAGTGCTTTCTTCTTTTTTCTTGACAAGGTTTTATAGCCTTGAACTTCAGACAAGTGCTACCACACCCAGTTAATGTGGTACTGGGGACTAAACACAGGGTTTTAATGCATGTAAATACCTATTCTAAGTGAAGCACATCCCCAGAAACCCACCACCTGGAAGCAGGGTCCCATGTAGCTCAGAGCTGCCTAAACTCACTGACCTTGAAATGATCCTCTTTGCTTCCACCTTGGATGCTGGAGTCACAGACATATATTTCCATGTCTGGTCTTGTGGTCTTGTGCAATGCTGGGGTTTTAACCCGGAGCTCTATGTACGCTATGCCAGGCAGGCACTCAACTGAGCTATACTCTTAAGACACATTGGTGTTCTTTCAAATTTTCATTATTATTTTTAAAAATTATTATGTGTATGGGTGTTGTACCTATATGTATGCCTGTGCAACATGTTGAATGCAGTGCCTTCAGGGGCCCAAGAGGGGACTGGACCCCTTGGAACTGGAGTTGTAAACTATCACGTGGGTGCTATAAATCAATGCCAGACGCTTTGGAAGAGCTCTTAACTACTGCTAGTGCATTTAACCACTGAGCCATCTTTCTAGACCCTTGATACTATCTTTAAAAATAATAATTAATTAAAAATTGAGGAGCCAGAGATGAATGAGCAGTTAAGAGCATTTTAAGGAGCCAGAAGTTAATAGTACACACACCCTTAATCCTAGCACTCAAGAAGCAGAGGCAGCTGGCCTAATCTAGAAAATTCCAGTAAACAGAGATACCTTGTCTGAAAATAAAAAAAAAAAAAAAAAAAAAAACAACAACAAAAACAGCACATTGAGGAGCTGAGGAGCTGAGGTGCTGACTGAGCAGTTAAGATCAGGTCTTTTAGAAGACTGGAGTTGGGTTCCCAGCATTCAATTCAGTCGCTCACAACTGCCTATGACTCCCACTTCAGGAGGAGCCAATGTTTCTGGCCTACTCAGGGATTGGCAAACACATCTGCATAAACATAAATACACAAGTACATAAAAAAAAATTAAAAAAATGAATTGAACATGGTAGTACACATTCAGTACTTGGGAGGCAGAGGCAGGCGGAATCCATCTGAGTTTGTGGCCAAGCTGGTCTACATAGTTAAGTTACTTACAGACCAGTAGGAATATGTTGTAAAACCCTGTCTCAAAACCAAAACACAGCTGGGCGGTGGTGGCGCACGCCTTTAATCCCAGCACTTGGGAAGCAGAGGCAGGAGGATTTTTGAGTTTAAGGCCAGCCTGGTCTACAGAGTGATTTCCAGGGCTACACAGAGAAACCCTGTCTGGAAAAAAACAAAACAAAACAAAAAAAAACACCAAAAAACCAAAACATAAACCAACCAAACAAAAAACAGTACAACAGTGCAGCAGCAACAACAACAAACCCCCATATTCTTGTGGCCACAGCAAAATGAAGCAGGAAAAAGTAATCCACTAGCCCAAAAGTTGGAAGCAGAAACCTTGGAAAAAAGGTGACCTTGCAATTAGAGACAGAGAGCATGAAGGTTTTAAATAAAAACTAATTTTTCCAACATGGTACAAAGGAACCTAGAATACAACAGGTTTTCTGAGAGATGGGGTCTTGACTATGAAGTCCTGGCTGACTTGGAATTCTATACAGACCATAGCATCCTCAAACTAACAAAGATCCTCCTACCTGCCTCTTGAGTATTGGGAATTTTCTTTATCTTTTTTGTGTTTGTTTCTTCTTGTTTTTCAAGACAGGGTCACGCTGTGTAGCCCCGGCTTTCCTCAAATTCAAGAGATCTGCCTGCCTCTATGAACATTAAAGGTGTGTACTACTACCACCACCTCCGACTGGTCCTTCTTTTATCTTTTAAATTATCGTAGAGTAATGAGTTTTCTTTCAGCATTGTCTATTTACTTACGCATAGTTTTGGCTGATCCTGTCTTGTTCCTTCTCCCAAATTTCTCCTCCTATCTCCCCACTGTATCTGTCCTTCCAATATTTCCTTCTCAATTAATCCTGTGGAATACTTTAACATGTTGCTAATATTCTATATGCAGATCTAATCAGCACTTATACAGTTTCTAAAACCATGAATGTTATATTGTAAGACCTGCTACTAGCTTAACAATAACCAGTTAGAGCTTCTTAGGCAAACCAGAATGTCTAATATCCACCTCCCTCTTATATTGAATCTCCAAAGCTCCTAAAATTACTTAACTCATTAAGTTAGAATAATTAATTTCACAAAAGGAAAATAAGTAAGATAAATGTCAACAAAGAGATGACAGCTGAAAAGAGAAGAAAACATCTTTAAAAAAACGAACTGGAGATACATCAGTAGTGAAGTTTTGTTTGCTTTTCCAGAGAACCCACATTCAATTAATTTCCCACACCCAAATGGCAACTCTCACGGGTCTGTAACTCTATCTAGTTCTAGAGGATCTGACACCCTCACATAGACATACAAACAGTCGAAACACCAACGCACATAAAATAAAAAATTTTTAAAAAGTATTCAAGTCTGTAGAGCTTTCTTTCTCCTCCAGAGTAGCTACTACATAGTGAACTAAGACTCTACCCCCAACATCGACTGGTTTTTATAGATTTATTTTCTATAATATTGCATTCCATAAAATAGCACTTTATAAAACTTTAAAAAGTTTATAAATGTATAAGGTCCCAGAACTGCTATTTAGTAAGAAAGCACAAGAATATCTAATCCAAAAAGGTAAATGCACAATGAAGTTGCCAAGGAAGTAATACGATTATGCAAACTTACAAGAGTCATAAGGCACATGCCAGTACTGACGTCCCACATCTTAATAGTTTTGTCTCTGGAACCAGAAAGCAAGAAGGGTCCAGGCTTGCCACTTTTTTTAGTCTATAAAAAACATAAAAACCATTTTTCCCATATAAAAAAATAAGGACTTAAAATAACTTCTCTAAAATAATGAATTTATTTGAAATCTTGAAAAAAAAAAAAGGCTGTTTTCATTTATTGAAATATACATAGCTAGCCTACAAAGAAAGCTAGGCCCTGCCTAGGTAATACCAACAATGCAATGTACTGTGGCCCATGACTTCTGCATTGAGGTTAGGTATATAGGTATGTATATATAGCTAAGTGATGTATTTCTCTCCTAGCATGAAAAAAAGGTCCTAATCAATATCAAATCTATGATCAAAAAAGATTTTTAAACCAATCAGTATTTTCTATATAAATTTAGCACCAAACTTATTACATATTGTATATAACAGCCACCAAAATTTTATTTAGAATTTGTAATAGTTGAACCTTAAATATAGTTTGTAATTTATAATGAAGAGATCAAAATCAGAAGATTAATTTAGAGCCAGATCTTTGAGTTTGAGGATAACCTGAGATACATAGTAAGGCCCCATCTCAAAACAAACAAACAAAACTTTAAAAGTTATTTAGAGTTTTATTAAGATGTAGGTTTTTTTGTCTGGTTGGTTTTAAATTTTTCTTTCTCCTTTTTTTCTTTTTAAGGAGTGAGGTGGAGGGTTATGTTTCTTCCTCTGCTCTGTTTTTTTTTTTTTTGAGACAGGGTCTTGCCTTTGGCCTTAGTCTCCCCAAGTGTTGAGATGCTACCATCTCAGGGCTATCACACCTGGATTTAAATGACCAATTCTTTCTTTAGTAGATGATCTCCAACTTATAACAAATCAAGGATAAGCTACTTTTTAATATCTATTTATATATGGACTCAATTCTTGCCATGTCATGCAGGTAGACATCAAAGGACAACTTGAGGGAGTTGGTTCCCACCTCCTACAATGTAGGTTCAGGAATCAAACTCAAGTCACCAAGCTTGGTGGCAAGTGTCTTTACCTACTGAGCCATCTTACCAGCCCAATAATAACTGGTATAAAAATATAAACACCACTGACAACTACAAAGAGCAAAAAGCCTCAAAACTCAGAATTCTAGGCTTAGTTATAATCCAGAGACCTTAGACTGAAAAATCACACAAGTTAGCTAGGCTCTGTCCTATGACACAGTAACAAAATTTTACAAAGACACATAATCATACCGTACCTCAGATCCTGTTGCTTCAGAGATGGAAGAATATGAACTTTCTGGAGCCCAGGAAATGCATTCTACCACATGTTCATGTTCTCGGAGCTCAGCCTTGCATTCCTTTGTTGCTACAACCCATACACGCACAGTCTGGTCATTGGAACAGCTGGCTATCAGAGTGCCATCCTGATTTGGCCGCACCATACGTACCCATTCTCTGTGTCCTGTGAATGTCTTCACACAGTAGCTGTCAATTTAAGTAGTGTACATTGTGAATAAATGGTAATCATTGGAATACTTTCCAGAAGTGATACAAACTGAGTTACAAATCAAGATGAGAACAGCATTAGAGAAATTAGACTACATCAACAAAATAAAGTAAAACTAATAAAAAATGAGCACTAGCCTGAAGTAAAATAACACTAGGCAAAATAAGCTGACAGGAAACACCACTAAGCACACTAAAACTTAAAAACCTCAAGTCTAGCCGGGCGGTGGTGGCGCACGCCTTTAATCCCAGCACTTGGGAGGCAGAGGCAGGAGGATTTCTGAGTTCGAGGCCAGCCTGGTCTACAGAGTGAGTTCCAGGACAGCCAGGGCTACACAGAGAAACCCTGTCTCGAAAAAAAAGAAAAAAAAAAAACCAAACAAACAAACAAACAAAAAAAAAAACCTCAAGTCTAATAAATGTATACCAGCATATACATTATTTAATTCTCATTTAAACCCAGATAAGAAAAGAAAAACAAAACAACAAAAACAAACCACACAGAGAAAATAGAAAGTAGATATCACACAGAACTGGCTTTCAAGAATCCTTCCTATAGTGCATTTATGTTCACCGTGCAGTGTGTATATGAAAGTATGTACGTAATATGTATGTAAAAATTAATTTGATGCTAGGGATGGAAGATAGGGCCTTGTGCATTAAAACAAGTGCTCTATACATGTATGTATGTATGTATGCGTGTGTGTGTGTGTGTGTGTACGTATGTATGTATGTATGTATGTCATGGTGATCATTCTAGATTAAAGATAAAATTACTATTTAGAAAATTTTGTTGTTTTTATAATCTTTTTTGGTTGATGCTTTCCAACTAAATCTACTTACCCAGTTTGCACTTCCCACATTTTTATAGTTTTATCCCTTGAGGCAGACACTATATGATCTCCATTAGGCATGATGGCTACTGAAGAGACATTGTGGTCATGGCCTAAAACACAAAATACAGCAAAGTATTCAACGGTTTACTGTGGGGTTTTTTTACTATGGTATTTAAAAACTACAGAAAATACTCTTACACTGAGCTTTATCTAAATGACAAGATTATTAAAAAGTAGTAAGGGAAAAAGAGATAAGAGGCAGAAATAGATCCTCTACTTAAAAGTTTATCTTTGATGCTGATGCTCATAGGAGAAAATGTATTAGTAGTTCATAAATACCATTCACATGCCAAATTAGCTGAACAACTCAAAACATATTTTTCAAGGAATACACAATGATTGCAAGGAACTTTCCTATCTTTTAAGAGAAGATCTTAGTAGAGTCCAAGCTGGTCTCGAACACTTAATAGAACTGCCTCAGCCCTGAATTGGGTGAAAAAACAATAACTTCAACCATATACTCAATGTAATAATAAACCTGTGTGCTAAAAATAACAGATAATCTTATTGTTTTGCTTCCTTTCCTTTTTACCCTTTCCCTTCTTTTCCATTCCATTCCATTTATTTGGCAGCCCTGAAACTCACTCTGTAGACAACGCTGGTCTCCAACCACCTGGCTCTGCCTCCTAAGTGCTGGGATTAAAGGCATACACCAAAACTGTCAGGACTGTTTTGATTTCTTGAGATCGGTGTATTATGCAGTTCAATTGAGCTGGAACTTGCTTTGTAGTGAAGGCCAGCCTTAAACCCGTGATCATCCCAAAAAGGACTCCTGCCTGCTAAGATTATGTACAGGCACCAATTTTCCTGACTTGTTTTAAAATCGCTAACACAGTATTTGTTCTTACACATATATAAACAACCATATTCCATTATCTTTAAAGAAAACAGAGCCAGATGTGATGGTATATACCTTTGACCTCAGCACTTGAAGGAAGCAGATGCAAGCAGATCTCTGAGTTTGGTCAGGCAGGGCTACATTTTAAGTCCCTGTCCCAAAGAGATTAAAGTACCATCCTCTTCCTTACCGTGCATGGTTCTGATGCATTCAAAACCCTGAAAATCCCATAATTTAATTGTCATATCTGCAGAACAGGAAGCCAGAAGCTTGCCACTGTGGTCAAAGGAAATGTCCTGTACAGAGTCTGTATGGCCCTTTAGAGTTCGCTCAAAATCTCCAGTCTCATAATCCCACACCTGTCAAGTGAATAAAAAAAATGATCAACACCAATCCATCACTTCCTCACTTCACATTTACACTTAGCAGCTTAGTCTGGCATCTTATTGACTAATTACCAAATAACAAATAATCTATGTTAGAAATATCAAATATTCAAGTACAAAGTGGCTTTTCTCTACAGAGAAAAACTGATGCTCCAACTATCCAACTTCAATATCACATTTGTCAAGTATCTACCACTTAATTATGCTAATGAGAAGGTACAGAAAGTCAACGCACACTAGTCTGATAGTACTAGGCATAAATAAGGAAATTCAAGTGCAAAAAGATCTGTTAAGGGGCAATGTATGTAGGAGAACAGTGGACTGACTTCAGTTCTCAATTTTATTAGAGCACTAGAGCTTAGATATTTAGAGGACTAAGGAGAAACTACAAACTACTCCTGAATCAAATGCTCATGACTAACAAAAATGCCTTTTTCAAGATAGGATTCCTCTGTGTAGCCTTGGCTGTCCTGGAACAAACTTTGAAGACCAGGCTGGGCTATCACTGAGAAATTCACTGGCCTCCTCCACCTACTGAGTGCTTGGATTAAAAGGCATGTACTACCATGCCAGCTTTTTAAAACTCTCATTCTTAAAAGGCATTTTTTTCTAAAACAGAAATCATGAATTAGCAAGAATGAATATAACAGATATCACTCAAGAATACTCTTTGTTCTGGTGGCCAAATCATAGTCTGATTTAAATCATTTTTAAAAGTACCGATTTTTGCACTTGCTTCACATGAAACAAGTCTCAATTCAATCTCCAACAACTCAGGAAAACATTAAAATCCAAACAAAGACAACACCCACAAACAGCAACAGAAAGAAAAAAAATTGAATACTGATTCAGTGCTCTAAACTCAAAGTTTTTGGTCCATTCTACCTACAATAAGCACAATTTTAAACGTCATAGGGAATACACACACACACACATTCAAATTTGGAGAAATAGACGATACTTTTTAAAAAAAAGTTCCTAGGTGTTACATTAAAGAGCCACCCTAAGGGCTGGGAACCAAACACTGATCCTCTGTAAGAACAGCAAGTGCTTTAACCAGTAGGTCATCTTCTCCAGCCCACATTTTAAAAACTTAATCTAAATCTAAATAGTCAACATAAGACGACTGATAGACTAGGCCTGGTGCAGGTCTGGTGGTGCATGCCTTTACTTCCAGGAGGCAGAGGCAGAGGCAGAGGCAGGCAGGTAGATCTCTTTGAGTTCTCAACCAGCTCAGTCTACAAAGCAAGTTCAGGACAGCCAGGGCTTGTTACACTGAGAAACCATGTATCAAAAACTGAAACAAAAACAAACAAATAAATCCCATAAGACAAAAAATAAATAAAACCAAAACAAAAAATAGAAAGGATTTATAAGCAAATATAAAAACTATTTATAAGGAATTTCTAGTATGTATGCAATATGAAAGATACAAATTTGTATCTTATACCACAACAATGTAAACTATTTTTCCTAATTTTATTTTGTTGTTTGTTTTGAGACAAAGTCTAATTATGTAGATTATGCTGGCCTTAAACTCAGAGATCTGTCTGCCTCTGCCTCATAAGAGATAGAACCAAAGTATGTGCCTAGCCAGAATTTGTTTTTATTTATTTTTTTTTAAAGATTTATTTATTTATTTCATGTATGTGAAGACACTGCCGCTGTCTTCAGACACACCAGAAGAGGGCATCAGATCCCATTGCAGATGGTTGTGAGCCACCATGTGGTTGCTGGGAACTGAACTCAGGACCTCTGGAAGAGCAGTCAGTGCTCTTAATCACTGAGCATCTCTCCAGCCCACCATTTCACTCTTTATTTAAAGGCAGTGTCCCACTAAATTTTAAAGTCCTTCATGTAGTCTATTGTTTAAAATATAGTAAGAATGCATATTTTCATCATCACTGGAAATTACTTGTATAAAAGGAAAAACAGAAGTTGTTGAACAAGTTCGGCAACCTGAATTCAATCTTCAGTGTCCCTTTGCTTAGGTCCTTATTTTCAAAATCTTTCTATCACCTAACTTACATCAAGTCTGCTTTTCAGAAAAATTTACACAGCATTTACTAGGCAAAGGCAGGAAACTTTCTCTGAGTTCAAAGCCAGTCTGACATAGAAAAGAGATCATGTTTCTCAAAAACAAAACAAAACAAAAACCACCAAACAAGAACTTGCCTTAATTGTAGCATCCTCTGAAGCAGAGACCATAACACTGAACACAGGATGGAAAATGACTCGAGTAACTGGACTCCTATGACCACTCAATGCGTATTTCTCAGGTGGACGGGGAATCCATTCTTTTGGGTCTCGTTTCTGACCAAGAGGACCACCCGACGTAAATTCTTCTTTTGCTTCATTTAGTTTTGATTCTAATTCCATTACCTCAAGAGGGAACATGAAGTTAGATGAAAATGTGTTCTATAACGTATTGTTTTTTTTTTTTCCTATAAAGCTTAGGGTCTTCCGGTCTCAGTTCCCACAGGCTGGAGTTACTATGCCCAGCTGACACTAATTCACTCAAAGACAATTTTCATTTACATTTATTAACAGAGAGGATCAACACACTTATCTTGCTTGATTTACGTCTGTAATTTTTAGGTTTTTTTTTTTTCCGACACCACGATTTATTATTTATCCTACAGGTAATAATATTCACAACAAAAGCTAATGTTTACTGAGCATCTACTAGGCATTGGCTCTTGTCCATGAGCTTAATATAGCTGGGCTCACATTAGAACAATGCTATCTATTCTAACTCTGTCTGTGAAGAACATATATTTTAGAAATGAAACAGTATGCTACTTTCATCTTACAGGTGAAAGAGAAAATCTTCAAAGAGAAGAGACTGACTCAAATGCTTCAAACATACACATCCCGGCATTGTGGTGACCCCCGACCAAAAAATTACTTTTGTTGCCACTTCTTAAGTGTAATTTTCCTACTATAAATGAATTATAATGTAAATATCTGATAGTACAAGGTACCTGATGTTCAACCCCAAAGGGATGCAGTGCAACACACAGGCTGAGAAGCACTCTTCTAAGAACACAAATGATGCCTCAAGCATCAATTTCTCAGTCAAGACAATGCACCGTCAAACCTCTAGATTATATAACTAATGTGCACCAATAAAGACCTTAAAAACCTTTACGTGAATCAAAGAAAATGTATTTTTTTCAAGATCAAACACGAATATCAGCAGATTAGTAACTTACAGCAATATTTTCAGAAAACTTATAATACACATTGAATAAACGGACTTAAGAAGAAAGGCCTATTTACCTTTTTTTGTAATCTAATAACAGATGTCCATTTTTTCTCCAAAAGACCAGCATACTTCTTATCTAATTCTTCATTCTAGAGGAGAAAAAGTAGTATCTTTTTAGAAATGGCTTAACCATGACATCTTTAAGACAAAATATCATTAAATATTTGATTATACAAAAAAGTGGAAAAATTAAGCTCAAAACTAAGTAAATCACAGTAACAAATAGCTAAATTTGAATAGCTGAGCTGACCTAACTACTGAACCTTAAGTAAAACTTAACCCATTTACTATACTATGAATAATTAGAAGACCGATAATTATAAAGTCAAGCATACCATATCTAGTTCAGCTTCCTTTTTAAAAACGGAATATGCCTCTTCATAGCCATTTGAACGAAGATAATCTGCTATAGCTCGATTTCTGAAAGAAAAAATTCAAATGAGTTCTAAATATATTTCATTTCTATTTAATGAACTACATTATTAAAATCTTGGGTGGGGGTGGAGGTCCAAAACAGTTTCTCTGTGTAACCCTGGCTGCCCTGGAACTCACTATGTAAACCAGGCTAACCTCAAACTCAGAGATCCACCTGCCTTTGCTTCCTGAGTTCTAGGATTAAAGTGTACCACCACTGACCAGCTATTAAATCTATTAAAAGGGTAGTAAATTATGTAAATATTTCTGGAAATAAAATGGACACACTTCCAAACATTTAGCTATTGTCACGGTTTATCTGTATTATTTTTGAGCATCTTTTCTCTTTTCTTATTTTCACAGATGCAAGGGACTGAACTCAGAACACTGTGCATGCTAGGTACATAACCCACCTCTGAGCTCTATTCCCAGCTTTTGTCATTTTGTAAGTTTCTAATTTACTGCTCAGCTTTTAAGTTGTAGGCACTCCACAGCTCTAGATATATTTCTATACCTAGATATCAATTGGTTAAAGTAACCATCAGTTTTTCTAGTGTTGACATTCACCTTCTCTTACTATTTGACAAACATACTCAAACATTGGAGATTAGAACTGAGTTTTGCATAGAAATGTTTTAATAAAACTCTACTAAGAACACAAAGAGATGACTCAGTGATTATAATTTCCTTTCTGTGCAAGCATGAGGATTGAAGCTTATGTCCTGGCACTCAAGTAAATGGCTGAGTGTCCTATGCCACGTCTGTAGATCTGGCAAAAGGTAGGTGAAAAGAACCAGTCTGGGGCTTGCTGGCTTCCTGACTAGCTAAAAAATATTCCACCTCAAGGCTCAGAAAGTAACCCTGCTATTCAAAAGGAACAGGTAAAGAGTGTTGTCTCCAGGCAAACACACATGCATACACCATAAAAATACATCTCAGGCACAATACCACCTCTCCCCCAAAAAACTATGGTAAATATTTTAGTATTGGAAATAGCTCTAAGGCCAGACACAGCACTTGGGAGGCAGAGGCAGGCGGATTTCTGGGTTTGAGGCCAGCCTGGCCTACAGAGTGAGTTCCAGGACAGCCAGGGCTACATACAGAGAAACCCTATCTCAAAAACAAAACCAAACAAAAAGACATAACTCTAAATGCCACACAGTGGTGATGTAAGCACTAAAGAGGCTAAGACAGGATGATCTGGAGTTTAAGACCAGTCCAGGCTACACAGTGAGTTCACAGCCCGTTTGGCACTAAATGGGACTGAAAGACCTTATTTAAAAAAGAAGTCAGGCAATAGAGGTACATGCTTTTAGTCCCAGGACTCAGGAGACAGATCTCCAAGTTTGAGGCCAGCTTGGTCTACAGAGTAAAGTTCCAGGACAGCTAGGGCTAAAGAGAAACTCTGTCTTGAGCCCTGCCTCTCCAAAACAAACAAAAGAAATAACTATTTTAATAAACTCAAAATGCACAAGCTACAAACAGTATACTGTCTTAGAATGACGTTTAGAATTATAATTTAAAGGCAGCAAAGCTGAAATGGCTTGAAATATATTTTCATACTTCTCTTTCATTCTGTCCTAACAGTATTGGCAAGCATCCCTGTTCTCCTATTCCAATATTTCCCAATTACTCTGAGTCTTTATTCACAAAGTTATAGAAAAGGTTGATTTAGGATAGCTCTGTAAGACCTTAAACTAACTTTCTTTGTGTCTTGGCCAGCCTTGAGTTTACAGAGATATGCCTACCCTGCCTCTGAGCATTGGGATTAAAGACATGTGCAACCATGCCTGGCCCTCTCTGCTTTTACAAGACAGGGTTTTGTAAATCCCAGGTTGGCCAGAAACTACCTAAGTAGGATGACCTAGAACTTCTGATCCTAGAGGCATGGGCCACCATACCTAGCCAATGTAAGGCACTGAAAATCAAATCCAAGAATTGTGCATGATACATCCCCACTCCTACTCAATAGGGCCACATCTGCCATTGATCTCCAATATTTTAACACAGGCAATCACTATTTGTGATTTACATGTTTTCAGAGATAATCTACCTAAAACCTATAGATTTTAGATACTGTTTATTTTTTTCTTTTTCTGAGACAAGGTCAAACTACACAGTCCTTGCTGGCCTGGACCAACTCAATGTAAATTCTTTTTTTGTTTCATTTAGTTTTGAGTCTATTTCCATAAGAGACAACATGCATGAAGTCAAATGAAGAATCATTCTATAAAATAATTACTTTTTTCCTTTTAAAGTAGGAGCTCACAATGAAGCTTAGAGTTGCCCAGATCCTGTCCCAGACTGTCAAGTGCTGAAGTTAGTATACTGAGATTTAACTATTCACTCAAAGGCAATTTCCATACATTTCTTTTTTTTTTAAAGATTTATTTATTTATTATATGTAAGTACACTGTAGTTGTCTTCAGACACACCAGAAGAGGGCGTCAGATCTCATTACAGATGGTTGTGAGCCACCATGTGGTTGCTGGGATTTGAACTCAGGACCTTTGGAAGAGCAGTTGGTGCTCTTAACCACTGAGCCATCTCTCCGGCCCTCCATACATTTCTTAACAGAGATGAAGAGTAATAAAGTTATTTCATGTATTACTCTTGTCTGTGTGTGGGGGGGTGAGGATATGTAAAAAGACAATTTTTATGCAACATTTTTGTGCAACAGGCACTTTTACCCACTGGGTCACTAAGCCAAACCTCTAATAAGATTTTTTTAAATATGGTACAACATTCCCCTGAGTTTTATGAAAGAGACAGCACAGATAGGACAAATTTCTGGGCCTGTGTATCATATTCCAGTCCAATGTGACAGGCCCTGTGAAATCTAACAGAGTTATACAATCACCCTTCATGATTAAATGTCATCATACAATAATTAATTCAAAAAGGTGGTTCACAATTCAACTACAATTGAGTCTTAAGTCAGAAAGAGGTTACTATGAGCTTCTGCTTATGGCAATGAGAAAGTAAAAGAATGAAATCAAGTCAGATCAGGGCAAATGGACCTTCAACTTTACCATGAAACAAACTGTCAATTACAGTTACCTGAGAGCCAAGTCTTTTAAGATTGTGACATTGAACTCAGCATCTACCTGATAATTGTAGTAAAATTTATTAAGTATGCCACCTTGAAATTCTTTTAGTCAAACAGGAATATATATTATGATCCATGTAATTGCTGGGAATTGAACTCAGAGCAGCCAGTGCTCTAAACCACTGTGCGCTCTTCTCTAGCCAGTAAGGCACTTCTGAAGAATGACTTTTTTTTTTTTTTTGGTTATTTTGAGACAGGGTTTCTCTGTGTAGCCCTGGCTGTCCTAGAACTCACTCTGAAGACCAGGCTGGCCTCAAACTCAGAAATCCACCTGCCTCTGCCTCCCAAGTGCTGGGATTAAAGGTCTGCACTGCCCAGCGTGAAGAATGACTCTCAAGCAAACATGGAAAGAGCATAACTTTCACCCAGATGTTGCCGTTTGACCTTCACAGGGAAAAGATACACCCACGCACATAAAATATAAATAATTTAAAACACATGCACATACATAAAAACCTAAGCAGACCTCCAATAATACAAAAGTACATATACATAGGGCTAGTCATTATAACATTACTTTTAATGTTCCCAAAATGGATGACTGGTTAAAAAAAAATGAAACAGCAAAAAAAACCTAAGTTATATATACAGTGGAACATTATGTGCTCTCTTTTACGTACATATATACACACGTATATACACAAACATGCATAATATATACATGCAGGGAAGATGAGATCTCTTTGAACTGATATGAAGTAGTTCTAGAACATGTTAAGTAAAAAAAGGGAGGCCTAAAAAAGCACATACATATAAGGGGCTGAAGAGGTACTTAGTGATTATAAGTATATACTACTCTTTCAAAAGAGAGTTCAGAGCCGGGCGGTGGTGGCGCACGCCTTTAATCCCAGCACTTGGGAGGCAGAGGCAGGAGGATTTCTGAGTTTGAGGCCAGCCTGGTCTACAAAGTGAGTTCCAGGACAGCCAGGGCTACACAGAGAAACCCTGTCTCGAAAAACAAAACAAAACAAAACAAAAAAAAAAAGAGAGAGAGAGAGTTCAGTTCCCAGTACCCATGTTGGAAGGTTATCAATTGCCTCTAATAACCCCAGCTCCAAGGAAATCCAATACCTCTGGCCTCTGTGGGCACTTGCACTGACATTCATATCCCACACAGAGACACACATGAATGCATGTAACTAAAACTTTTTTAATAGCACTTATAAGCCAAGCCTAATGGGTTATGTTGAAAGGCTAAGACACAAGGACTGCAAATTTAAGGGCTGCTTGTGCTAAAGAATGAGTGCAAGGGCAATCTGAGGAAATGAATTAAGACTGTCTCAAAATTAAAAAAAGAAATGTAAAAAGATGTAGTCCAATGGTTGAGTGCCCATCCAGCAACCCTATGTTTCGACCCAGCACCTACTCTCAACCAACAAACAAAACAAAAAGAGGAGCTGGAAACACAGCACAGCAGTTAACATTAATTAGTCTTGTAAAGGAACCTGGTTCCATGCTCAGCACCCACATAGCAGCTCACAACCATCTGTATTTCCACTTTCAGGAAATCTAAGACCCCATTGAGAATGAGGCACACACAGTACACAAATACTCATGCAGACAAAAACTCCATATACATAAATTTTTAAAAATAAGCAAAGCAAAAAAGCCCAAACCATAGGCACATGAAATATGTTTAATAAAGGAATATGGAAATATACTAGTTTCTCATATTTTTTTAAAGATTTATTTATTATATATGCATACACTGTAGCTGTCTTCAGACACACCAGAAGAGGACATCAGATCCCATTACTGACGGTTGTGAGCTACCATGTGGTTGCTGGTATTTGAACTCAGGGCCTCTGGAAGAACAGTGCTCTTAACTGCTGAGCCGTATCTCCAGCCCTTGCTTGGTTTTCTGAGAAAAAGTTTTACAAGGTACCCTGGACTAGACTAGAACTCAGAAGTCCAGTCTGCCTGTCTCCCTCATGCTAGATTAAAGGTGTTCACCATAGCACCTGGTTGTTTACTTTTGAAACAAAGTCTTGTGTAGCCCAAGTTGGCCTTGAACTTGCTATGTAGCCAAAATGACCTTAAATTTCCTTGTCTTTCCTTTATGTCCATTTCAGGCTTTATGTGATGCTTGGGCCCAAATCATGGGTTCATGTAAACTAAGTAAGCACTCTAAAAATGGAGCTGCTTCCCTAGCAAAGGACATTTTAATGTTTATCTGTGTACTGGCTGGTTTTGTGTCAACTTGACACAAGCTGGAGTTATCACAGAGAAAGGAGCTTCAGGTGAGGAAATGCCTCCATGAGATCTTAAGGCATTTTCTCAATTAGTGATCAAAGGAGGCGGGGGGACCATTGTGGGTGGTGTCATCCCTGGGCTGGTAGTCTTGGATTCTATAAGAGAGCAGACTGAGCAAGGCAGGGGAAGCAAGCCAGTAAGGAACATCCCTCCATGGCATCTGCATCAGTTCCTGCTTCCTGACAGGAAGTTCCTGCTTGAGTTCTAGTCCTAACTTCCTTTGGTGATGAACAGCAGTGTGGAAGTGTAAGCTGAATAAACCCTTCTTTCCTCCCCAACTTGCTTCTTGGTCATGATGTTTGTGCAGGAATAGAAACCCTGACTAAAACAATCTGTATGTGTACATTTTAAAAAAATATGTTTTATTATTATTTATACATAACTATGCATGCATGCATGCACTGTGTGTGTGTGTGTGTGTGTGTGTGTGTGTGTGTGTGTGTGTGTCTGCATAACTGATGTCTATGAATTCAAGGGTAGCCTGGTGATCGACATAGAGATTTTCAGGCAAGGCAAGACTACATAATAGGACGAAGAACAAGACGCCAAAAACCTATAAAACTACAATATATAAACACAATTCTATTTTAGGAAAATAATCTTCACAGAAAGGAATACCAAGAATAATACAATCAATCAAATAACTTACAAATGTATTTCACTCCCAGGGTGGATAAGGGGAGAAATTAGAATAGGTTATGAATTCTTTCCAGGAAGATAGGTTTTTATAGTAGTACTAGTAACACAATTCTAAAACTAATTGAAGTATTTCAAGACTGATCAAATGAATCATGTCACTGTTCAGAACTACAGTTACCATGACACAAGAAGATATAACTAAGACACAGAAAATAAGAAAGACCATGTATATATAGGATGGAATTGTAAGAATCATGATATCCTGATTTCTAAAAGATGTTTATGTGTGCATATACCTATCAGTGTTTTCTTTTTGTTTTATTTTTGTCTTTAATGTATGAGTGTTCTATGCTTACATGCCAATAGAGCGATCAGATCCCATTATAGATGGTTGTGAGCCATCATGAGGTTGCTGGGAATTGAACTCAGGATATCTGGAGGAGGTGCTTGCTCTTAAATGCTGAGCCATCTCTCCAGCCCCTTATCAGTGGTTTTTAACCAGGGCATTGGCAATATCTAGAGACTTTTTTTGTTGTGGCATATAATAGTAAGCAGATAGATACGCTGCCAAGAATTTGTTTGTTTTTGTTTTCCAAGAGAGGGTTTCTCTGTAACATTACTAGCTATCCTAGAACTCACTTCATAGACCAGGCTGGTCTTGAACTCAAGAGATCCGCCTGCCTCTGTCTCCCAAGTGCGGAGATAAAAGGTATGCATGCTTCTGACGTTAGAGGCCTTGGATCCTCTGGAGCTGGGATTATAGACAGTTGTAAGCCACCACACTTGGATTTTAGGAACCCAGGTCCTTAGCAAGAATAGTTGGTTCCACACTCTGAAATCACTGAGCCAACTCTCTTACCCCTCTTTTTCTTTTTTATATTTTTCTTAAAAGATTTATTTAGTTATTTATTATATGTAAGTACACTGTCACTGTCTTCAGACACTCCAGCAGAAGGTGTCAGATCTTGTTACGGATGGTTGTGAGTCACCATGTGGTTGCTGGGATTTGAACTCAAGACCTTCAGAAGAGCAGTCGGTGCTCTTAACCGCTAAGCCATCTCTCCAGCCCCCTTTCTTTTTTTAATAAAAGACTGTTTCTTGGTTTGGATTTATCTATTCTTTCTTTTTGATTTGTGTAAGTGGGACATTTAAGAACATGTGTATTTTTCTTGTTCCTTAGTGATAGTTTCCCCTAGACTTAATGTCCAATGATGATTCTTTGCCTAAACCATTCTTTACTGATAAAAGATAGACACTATGGCAAAGTAAAGGAGTATTTTTTATAGCATCCTAGATTAAAACAAGCTAAGGTTAATCCTACATTAAAATAAACAAGATAGGGAGATAGTTCAGTGGGTAAACTGCTTGCCCATCAAGTATTAGGACCTGAGTTCACATTACCCACACTTACATAAAGAGCTAGATTTGGTGGATCTGCCTATAATCCCAGTGCTGAGGATTCCCAGCCAGCCAGCCTTGCCAAATTGCTCAGTAATAGTAATAGAAATAGTAACAGTAATAGTAATAGTAAAGCCGGGCAGTGGTGGCGCATGCCTTTAATCCCAGCTCTTGGGAGGCAGAGGCAGGCGGATTTCTGAGTTTGAGGCCAGCCTGGTCTACAAAGTTAAGTTCCAGGACAGCCAGGCCTACAAAGAGAAACCCTGTCTCAAAAAAAAAAAAAAAAAACCTAAACAAACAAACAAACAAAAAAAGTAATAGTAATTGTAATAGATACTATCTCAAAAAATAAAACTGCAGAGTAACAGTGGCTTCCATATGCACATAAGTATGCACTTTACACACATACACACATGCATATATGCACACACCATACAATTACATAAAATTAAGTAATTACTCTTTTGTTCTGTTTTTCTGAAATTGTGTAGCTCTGGATAGCCTGAAACTCACTATGAGGATCAGGTTGACCTCAAATTCAGTGACCCATGTATCTCTGCTTCTTGAATGCTAGGATTAAAGATCTATACGAACCACTCCTGGTAAAACTGAATTTTTTTTTTTTTAAATTAGAAGAGCTACCTATAGCAGCAACTATCTTCCTTTGAGTATAATAAGTCTTAAGAGATTTTTAAAAAGGATAAAACTTACCAACTAATCATTCATTTTGCTTTAAACTCAAACATGACAAATAATTAATTCCTTGCTAAAAGAAGGTCCAAATATGAAGCCAAGACAGTGTCAACACTAATACAGCAGAAGCTGGTAAAAATACTTTAAACTTGGGAATTCCCAAGACTGCATTTTAACAGTTTCGCTCCCACCCTAGGTCCTTCCCCCATCTCATTCTCTTTTGTGACAAGGTCTCAGGTAGCCCAGGGCTGGCCATGTACTTCCAAAGTAGCAGAGGATAGATGACCTTGTCTTTACCACCCTATGTATAGTAAATCATACCTAGTTTATTATTCTAAGAGGTTTCTAAACAGCAGAAAACAGAGAAACTTACAGTTCATCTCGTTGTCTCTGGGACAGCACCATTTTGGCCGTGATGTCAAGCTTAATTGATATAGTGGTATGTCCCTCCAGAAAAATCAAAAGTTGTGATCCCTGGATTTGAATTAAATATGCCACTATGTGGCTTCCACAGAGGGAAAAATGATTCTTTTTTCAAGTGAATCCAATCAGCAACCAGTCAACAAGTAAGGTTCATTCCACCTAAAAAGAGAGAGAAAGAAAATAAACAAATAAATAAATAAATAAAATAAATTATTCCCTCACTCAAAGTTTTATTATTTCTAAATTATTAATCATAGAACATGGTTGCAATGATTATAATGCTAATGTGCATATTAGATGATATATTAAACCTACAGTTTTAAAAAAAATTAGTCAATGCCAAAGGAAGTCCCTATCTCAAAAAAAACCCAAACTACTATGTAGACCAGGCATCCTCCTGCCCCCATAAGTGTTTTAGACATAGGTAGTATCCCCAAACCCAGCCACATTTTATGTAGTTAAAACTACCTTCAACGATCTAATGATGCAAAACAGTACTTTTGTTGCTGTTTTTGAGATAGGGTCTAAAGAGGTAGCCCTGGCTGCCTAAGACTCCTAGCAATCCTCCTGCCTCAGCTTCTAATGCTAGGATTACAGACATGCCCCAGCACACCGAGCAACACAGCAATAATTTTAAATTTAACATATTTACCTGTTTAATTTCTATTACTAATATATAGCTCCTCTAGAAAATTCCAATTCTGCTTAAAGACAAATTTTTATTTTAATTTATCTTATTTTTGGAGTCAGGGTCTCACTACATTGTAGCCCTGGTTGACCTCAACTCATAGCAATCCTCCTACAGATGATGGGACATCTTTACAATTCAGCCTAGGGTCAAAAAGAATCACAGACATGCTTTTCAGAAAAATTACTGAACAGTGAATGAATCTATAGGAAATAGGCAGTAAAGAGATAGATAGCTCAGTAGAAAAGGCAAAGCCTAGCAACCTAAATCCCTGGGAGCCACATGGTAGAAAGAATCAATTTCTGCAAGTTTTTTGATCTTCAGAAGTGAGTACACACAAGCACTCAATCAATCCATTTAATTAAAAAATAAAATTAGATCTGGAGGTTTAACACAGTGAAACTGCTTACCTAGCTTCGGCAAGGCTCTGAATTCAATAGCTAGAATGCGAGAGAAGAAAAGTGTGTACAGTATGTGTATGTGCTCAAGTGAGTATATGAGTAAGTACGCCATGTCTATTTGAGTGACAATCTAAGTATGGAGTGTCTATGTGTATATGAAAGTACATAGTGCATATATTTGAGTGAGTACATAAGTATGGAATGCCTATATGTGAGAGTATATAAGAATGTATGGGCATTGTGGAAGGGCGATTTACTACAAGTGAGGCTGAGAAAAAGCAATTAAGGAAGTAAAAGCGAAGGTACATCACAGACACCAAAACAGTTGGCTGCATTCAGCATGAAGTTCACTGATATTGTTGAGAATGGTTTTGGTCAAATTTTAGAAAAATGGCTTAACATGACAGAAACCCTATTAATTACTAAAAACAACAACAACAAAAATAAAATAGAAAATAGAGTCCAAGCTGGCCTGGAACTCAAGGCAATCCTCCCACCCCAGCCTACCAGGTACTGGATTACAGGAATGAATCATCATCCCGGGCTAGAAAACAATGTTTAAAGGGACAAGAAAGAGTAGAGATGACACCATAAAAATTTTACAGGTAAATATAAGCATTTGTTTTCCTCTGCCAGTTAAGATGCTTAAACATTGATGGGGAAAAATAGACACAAAAGAAACAACAACAAAAAATTATAAAGAATTTTTTGTTTGTATGTAGCCCCTGGCTGTCCTGGAACTCACTCTGTAGACCAGGCTGACCTCACAGAGATGTGCCTGCCTCTGCATCCTAACTGCCAAGATTAAAGGTGTGCACCACCAGTACCTGGCTAGTTTTAAAGAATTTTGGTATTAATATAAGCAAAATACTCCCAGCTTTAATTGTAGATATTCTAAACAATCGCTGCTATAATAATAGAAAGACAGGATGTACAATTATACCTACGTATTTTATATTAGTGTAGTGAAAGAATACTGAAGTACTGTTACTATAAAATCAATTTGATCAAATCTCTGACTCTATCGATTTGTAGTAAGTAGAGGGCAGAGGACACAATTACCCTTAGAAAGCAAATTACTTAGTTTCTTCAAGGAAAGACAGATAGAAAAGGAACCTGAGGATTCAAAGACAAGTTGGCTCAAACCTCCAATCACAGTATTCAAGACATTAAGACAAGATATCTTCACTAGTTCAAGTTAAATCCTGGCTAAATTATAAGTTTCAAGGTCAGTCTGGATTGTCTCAAAAATAAATAAATCAAATAAAAGATAAAGAGATATTCACCACCTGCAGTTTATGAATTGTGTTTAAATCTCGATACAAACAAACTATAAAATAAAGCAATGAGCAGACACTTGGAAAAATCTAAATACTGATTAGAAAACAGATTATTAAAAAATTACAAAATTCACTAACTATTCTCTTAGTTTTATCTAGTTAGATATTTTCCATATAAAGTCTTTTAAAAGTAGAAGTTGGAACTGCGGATGTAGCTCTATGGCAGAAAAGTTAGCACACAGACACATGTATTAAGTTCTTACCATCACAAACAAATACATCAGAAGAATAATAGAGGAAAGAAAGGGAATGAGATTTGGATGCAATAAAAATGGTTTGACATGATCAAGCTTGAGAACGTAATTCCACAACACAGAACTCGTTAAGTATACTACCATTCAGAGTACAGGTGTATTCCTAAATATGCCATTTTATCCAATTAACTTCACACAGACTTGGAACGGATGTAGCACAGTTGATAAAGTGCTTTCCTAGGAGCATGAAACCCTTGACTCCATCTCCAACATTGCATAAAGTGGTACAAACCTCCGATTCCATCACTGGATGATTAGAAGCAAGAGGATGATCAAGGTCATTTGTAGCTAAGTTCAAGGCCTACTGAAGATATATGAGATCCTTTTGTTTTAAGATTTTTTTTTTTAATGTATATGAGTACACTGCAGCTGTCAGACATACTAGAAGACAGCAACGGATCCCATTACAGATGGTTGCCGGGCTGTGGTGGTGCACGGCTTTAATCCCAGCACTTGGGAGGCAGAGGCAGGTGGATTTCTGAGTTCAAAGCCAGCCTGGACTACAGAGTGAGTTCCCGGACAGCCAGGGCTACACAGAGAAACCCTGTCTCGAAAAACCAAAACCAAACAAAACAAAACAGATAGTTGTGAGTCACCATGTGGTTGCTGGGAATTGAACTCAGGACCTCAGTTCTCTTATCCTCTGAGCCATCTCTCCAGCCCAGGAGACCCTTTTTCAAACAAAATACCACACACACCCCAAAAAACATACTTGAAGAACATGTTTTATTTTTGTATAAAGGAAGGGTTTGTGCTCATCACCACCTGACAGATTACTACTACTACTACTACTACTACTACTACTACTACTACTACTACTACTACTACTACTACGCTTTGGTTTTTGAGAGACAGGGTTTCTCTGTACAGTACTGGCTATTCTGGAATTCATTGTGTAGTCCAGGATGGCCTCCAACTCACAGTAATCTGCTTGCCTCTGCTTCCCAAGTGGCATATGCACCACTGCACAGGTGGCACATTATTTTTTAATCAAACCAAAATATTACAAAAATATTGAGGGATATTATAATAATGCAATACCTTAAAGACAGATATAAATCTAATTATAGATTTCTGTTCTAAAATGAATGCAACGTAGAGTGCTGAACGTAAAACAAGGTACAACTCAGGAATGGCTTGATGATCGTTGCATTAAGTTTTAAAACTGGGCTAAAGAGATGGCACAACAGTCAGAACACAGGCTGTTTTTCCAGAGGATCCAGGTTCAATTCTTAGCACCCACATGGCATCCCACAACTTTCTCTGTAATTCCAGCTCCAAGGGATCCAATACCCTTACACAAACATACATGTAGGCAAAATACTAATGCACATAAAGTAAAAATAAATCATTGAAAAATTATTTTTAAAGTTTAAAAATTTAATCAAAACAGGAAATTGTTTTTCTCTATGTGCCCCACCTAAAACAAGGTCTCACTAAGTAGCTTCTAAAACTCATTATGAAGATCAAGCTGGCCTCACAAAGTTCTGCCCGCCTCCCTCAGCTTCCCAAAGGCTGGGATTAAAGATTTGAGCCACCGTGCCCATTTTTTTCTTTAATATGCTACAAATTAGGTAAAATTTACCAAATAGTTTTAGGAAAATATGGGCCAAGAACATATCAGGAAAGAAGGTATGTACTATCTCAGGAACCAGTCAGATGTGATAATGCACACCTTTAATCCCAGCCAGTAGAGGAAGGCAAATTTCTGAAGTTTATAGCCATCCTGGTCTACATAGAGAGTTCCAGGACAATTGGGCTACATAGAAAAGATCTAGCCTCAACAAAACAAAAAAAAAACAAGCAAAAGAATTCAGGAACCAATGTGGAAGGAGTGGGTAGGGGGATAAAATGGTTTGTTTAGTGAGAACGCTTGCCTCCAAGCCTAACAATCTAGGTTTAATCCTTGGACCCCCACATGGAAAGAGAATGTCCTTCTAGACTGTCTTCTGACCAAAACAAACAAACACACACACACACACACTTTTAAAATAAATGACAAGACTATTAAAAGATTTTACATTTTTAATGAGTTATGCTTTTAACCATTATCTTTTAGTAATTTGTTTGTTTGTTCGTTTTTCGAGACAGGGTTTCTCTGTGTAGCCCTGGCTGTCATGGAACTCACTCTACAAACCCAAGAGATGAGATTAAAGGCATGTGCCACCACATCCAGGCTCTTTTAGTAATTTTTATCTACTGCTGAACCAACCTTTACCTATCTTTATTATTACTTGTTAATAACAGATCTTAGTGAATCATGGCGCTTCTAAGTTAAAATGTTGACTTTTGATTTAATGCTTTCAATTTTCTAACATTAAAAAAATGTAAGGATGTGCCCAGCTTATGGTGCAAACCTTTCTTTGATTCTTGCAAAGGCAGAGGTAGGCAGATTTGAGTTCAAGGTTAGTCAACAAAGAGTTCCAGGAACGTTGGAACTACACAGAGAAAACCCTGTCTCGAAAGAAAAAAAAACCAATAAAGAACGAAAAGCCTAAGTTCTTCTCTTAGTCACAACACTGAGACTAAAGCACAATTTATTAAAAATGTGAATTCTTTCAACAATCTTGACACTTCTGTGTGTGCACGTGTGTGTCAGATCAACTCTGGGTAGTTTCTCTATTGCATGTACTGATCTTAGTTCTTTGAGTTGGAGTCTCTTTACTTATCCTGAAATTCACTGTTTTGGCTACACTGGCAAATGAGTTTCAAGAACCCATCTGTCTCCATTCTCCAAGACTGGAGTTCAAAACATAGGCACCAAAGCCAGCTTTTTATAAGAATATGGTGGTATGAATGAGAATGACTATTGTAGGCACATGCATTTTCTGGGTCTTGGAGGTGTGTCAGGTAGATGGACTCTGAGGCTTCAGAAGCTTCCTGCCATTTCCAGTGTGCCCTCTCCAGATTAACACGTGAGCTCTCAGCTGTTCCTGATGCCATGCCTGTACTCTGTCATAATGAACTCTAATCCTCTGAAGCCATAAATCCAATCAGACACTTTCTTTTATAAGTTGCCTTGTTCATGGTGTTTTAGCAGCAGCAACAGGAAAGTTAAACAGTGGGTACTGGGAAACTAAACTCAGGTCCTCATGCTTGTACAACAATCAATTTACCCACTGAACTATCTTCTTTGATCTGTTTTCTATAGTTACAAGTAACCCTGGTTCAGTTAGTAAATCATTCATGTAACATTTGAAAATAATGTTTTACATATTTTTCAGTAACTCTTTGACCAAAGATTTTGACTGGGTGTGATAAGAGATCAACACCTAAAATTCCAGCAGGAGAATACAGAACTTAAGTCTAGCCTAGGTTACACGGAAAAATATGGAATTTAAGGCCAGCCTGGGCTTTATCACTCCACCAAGAATCACTTCTACCATTCTCAAGTGTAGTAACTTCCAAAGCAAAGAGCTGAAAGTAGAAATGCTAGTAATTTGACTATCAAAGTAGGGTTTGGGCTTAGGTCAGATAGACTTACATTCAAAAATTTAAGTCCAAACTAGACATCCATTGCTTTCTGGTATTATCAATCACTTGATGTGACCTTTCACTAAAAAACATGCATTCTATTATACTCCATGTGATAGTTAATTTTGTGTGTCAGCTTGGCTAAGTAAACCACAGTATTCAAATATTTGGCCACACATTAATGTAGATGTGCCTGTAGAGGTATTTTAAATAGAATTACCATTTAAATCACCCCCACCCCCGCAAAAGTCAGCATGCCCCCCCCCGTGAGTCGAATTACTCTTTATAATACAAATGAGTCTTAAGCTAGCAGTTGAAGACCTATGAGAAAAGATTTCCCATATCCTTTGTACCAGAACAGCAATTCTTCCCTATGCAGTCTGTCAGCCTTCACTTTTAATTTCTTAAAATCAAGTAGGTGAATCTCTCTTCATGCAAATCCTGACAGTTAAAGTTATAGTAAAATATATTCCTTTGTTTATAGGGGTTTAGAATATCCTTAAAGTGTACAGGATAGCTGGACACGATGGCTCATGCCTTAGGCAAGCAGAAGCAAGCTGATCTGAGTTTGAGGCCAGCATAGGCTAGTGAGTTCCAGAACAGCCAGAGTTGCAAAATGAGATCCTGTCTCATCAACATGGAGACGAGAATAAATACCCTCATAGTGCTTAACTTTACTTGGTTTGCTCAAAGAAAATCATTACAAGTTTAATGTTTAAAATGGAAGAGAATATATACAAAAAAATCAAAAACTCTGGGCTTAAAGGAAACCTAAGAACTGTATTTTCCCCTGGCTTTTCAGAAACAAGGTTTCTTTGTAGTCCTGGAACTTGATCTGTAGACCAGCCTGGCTTCAAACTCAGAGATCTGCCTGCCTCAGCCTACCAAGCACTGGGATTAAAGGCATGCATAACCACCACCTAGCCAAAGAACTGTATTCTTAAATAAAAGAAGTACACTGGATTTCTCTAAAAAACTGCCAATATTTTACTGGAGTTTAGTTTCTATTCCCTTGGTATTCTCTATGAAAATTAATATCTCTTTGAGGGACAGAAAAAGTAAAAGACTTTAGCCAGGTACCCTGGTACATACATTCCCTACGGAAACAGAGGCAGGTAGGTATCTATGAGTTCAAGGCCAGCCTGAACTACAAAGCAAATTCCAAGCCAGCCAAAGCTACATGGCACTTTAACTCCACCACCACCGAACCACACACAAAAAAAGTAGGGCTGGAGCAGTGGCTTAATGGTTAAAAACACTGGCTACTCTTCCTTGCACCACATGGTGGCTCACAAGTACCTGTAACTCCAGTCTAATACCTTCAGTCCTCCACAGGTACTCACTGCATGTGACATACAGACTTGCATGTAGGCAAAATATCCATATACATAAAAATTTTTTAAGTAAAAAGTTATTTCAAATGTACAACAAGAAAACAGTGTTCTTTTTCGACAAAGATTATTCATAGCTCCCAAATGTAAAAAGAGTGTTCGCCTTTAAAACTTCATAAGTCATTTTGGACCCCTGACAGTTTAAAAGAAACTAAGAATTGTTAGGACTTTATTATAGACAGCTCTTTCTAACATTTAAAAAATCTCAGCCCAGAAAATAAAACCTCAGATGTTGTTTTTGTGATACAGGCCTATAAAACAGTGAATTATATAGTAAGAACCAAATCATATCACCACCCCAAAAATAAATTAACAGAAAGCAGTACAAAGGCTAGCTAGTATTAAAAGATCAAAAGCAAAACTACAAAAAAAAAAATTGAAAGCTAACAGTGTCAGCAAATCTTATGCGTGCTACTGGGGTATGGCTTGTCTGATATATACAAGGCCGTGAGTTTGATCCTTAGCAGCATAAATTAATTAATATACACCCAGCTTCTACTTCTTTGTTTTGACCCACACAATGAAAAAGAACAGACCAAGCAAGGTGTCCTCTGACCTCCATGTATGTTCTAAGGTGTGTGTGCATGCACACCCCTCCCCCCCCACACACATAATAAACAAAAAATGTGACAGTGTTTTGTTTTTTTAAAGAATATCATTAGGGTCATCCCCTGTAAAACTTCAAATTTTTATTTACAAGTTCAATTTAATACTAATGAATATTTAATTAGTATTAGCAAAACTTCCAGCAGCTAGCATAAACAGCAGATCCTGAATTTTATTCACTTTTACATGCTTTTATATGAAAAAGTCAAACAAAGTGCACCTGTGATTTCCTAGTACCTTGTATATACACACATTTAAGACTTCTCACACTGCACTGCAATTATATGCTGTGATGTCTCAACAATACTCCTCCAAAGCAGCAACTCTTGGCATATTTTTCATTCTATCTCTAAAATAAATTCACAGTAAATAGCACACAAATAGGCATCTTTTGTTCCCTACCTATCCTACGAATCATAGTAAAACTAAGACCAATTTTTAATGTGGTCTCAGAAAGCAGATACACTAAATCACTTTAGTCTCTCTTATCTTTTAAAAAGCCAAACGAATAAATTCTAAAATCTAGTCAGTTAGATTCATCAAAGTTCAGGTACTTGGGGTTGGGTTGGATGTAAATTTGTTTTTGTTTTGTTTTTTTGAGACAGGGTTTCTGTGTAGCCCTGGAACCCACTTTGTAGACTAAGCTGGCCTCAAATTCAAGAATCTGCTTGCCTCAGTGCCTCTCTCCCCCATGCTGTGATTCTAGGCTTGGGGCCTTTTTTCTTTTAAAAGACTGGCATTAGCATGTATCTGAGCAATACATTGTAAAAAAAAAAAAAAACTTACAGTAAAGAAAAAAAATCGATTACATTGTAAAAAAAAAAAAAAACCTACAGAAAAGAAAAAAAAATCGGTAAGCTGCCTCAACACTAAAACTTCAACTTTGTATTAGCTTTAGCGTGTTCATTATTACTATTCTGGGTTCTTCTAACATTTTCAAAAGACACTAAAAAACGACTAGAATGGACTGTAATTATGATTTTTTAAAAAGTTAAACCCAAAGCCGGGCGGTGGTGGCACACGCCTTTAATCCCAGCACTTGGGAGGCAGAGGCAGGAGGATTTCTGAGTTCGAGGCCAGCCTGGTCTACAAAGTGAGTTCCAGGACAGCCAGGGCTACACAGAGAAACCCTGTCTCGAAAAACAAAAAAAAAAAAAGTTAAACCCAAATTGGGTATTGTTGGTGAATGTCTGTTAGTCCAGCATATAAGAGGTAGAAAGCAGAGTCATCCTTAGGTACAGAGCAAGTTTGAGGCCAGCCTGGGATATATGAGACCCTGCCTTTTAAAAAACAAAACTAAGTAACCTCAAAACAGAAGAGGAAAAAGCTTAGTAATGCATAATAAAAAACATCCATGTAAGGGGCTGTGGAGATGGCCCAGAGGTTAAAAATGCATCCTGCTCTTCCAGAAAACTCAATTTTATTTCCCAGCACCCATTCTAGCCAGCTCTTCATTGCCTATACCACTAGCTCCAGGGGATCTGATGCCATCTTTTGGGGCCTCTACAAGTGAGCACACAAATAACATAGACTCTGACTCTGACACAGACACACATACCCGGTATGTACGTACACACGTACACAGGTACACACAGATAACACACACACACACACCCTGGTGTACCTTGTCTTTTGTTTAGTTCAAGACAGTTTCTCTGTTTAGCCCTGGCTCTTCTGTAGCCTAGGCTATCCTCAAAAGCTCTAAAATGCCAGTCTCTGCCAGCACCCCCACCCCCAACAACACCTTGCCTTTTTAACTACAGTGTTGCAGGATATTTGATCACATTGTGAAACCCAAGATTGTGAACTGGAAAACCTTTGTATGGCTCAGCCCTGGCAGACACGTTTTATCCAAGACATTTCAATTTACTGTAAACAAGTTGTTGTGGTATTGCTCAACCCTAGCACATACCATTAATCCAAAGTGGTTCTGTAAACAAAATTAAACAAAGTGAACCATAGGTCAAGAGGTAAAGCAAGCAACCAGTTGAGAGGTAGAAAACCTAAGGAAGTAGGAGGGACAATGAGTTGAAGAGTATTTACATCAGTGGAGTAGGAAGGTCCTTTAAACAGTTAAGATATTTGTTCTTGGTTTTGAAGATGGTATTCTCTTTCTGTGTGTTATTGCAAGAAACTGAGGCTGACATTAGGTGTCTTTCCTCTATCACCTTATATATACTTATATATACTTACTACCTTATATTTTTAAGTAAGGTCTCTCTTGGTCCCCAGAATTTACCTATTAGCTACACTGTCTGGCCAGTGAGCACCAAGAATGGGCATTTCTCCCTGCCTCACGCCAAGAGCTGGGTTTAGACGCACCCTGCATCACAATCTCTCTCTCACACACACCACACACACAGTCTTATGTGGATGCTGAGGATACAAACCCAAGTTGTTATGGTTATACCACAACAAGCACATTACCCACTGAAATATGTCCCCAGCCCCAAGATGGGTTTCTCTAGGGTATGATCTAGATCCTATAGGCAGATCTCACTTCTATTAGACAGCAACTGCTCAGAAGTTATAAAAGCAGTATCCCTCAATTGATTTCTAACTATTATCCACACTAATGTTTGTCTCCATTTGTACAAATAACTTAGAAATGGGGCTAGCAAGATGGCTCTGCAGGTAAAGGTGCTCACCATCAAGCCTAATGATCTGCACTCCACGTTCCCCACATAGTGGAAGGGGAGCTCCAACTCCAGAAAACTGCTCTCTGACCTCCATACATGAGCTATGGCACAAATGCAAATGTACATGCAAAAAACACACAATTAAAAAGAAAAATGTTGCCGGGCAGTGGTGGCGCACGCCTTTAATCCCAGCACTTGGGAGGTTGAGGCAAGAGGATTTCTGAGTTCAAGGTCAGCCTGGTCTACAGAGTGAGTTCCAGGACAGCCAGGGCTACACAGAGAAACCCTGTCTCGAAAAAAACCAAAAAAAAATAAAATAAAATAAAATAAAAAAATGTTGAGGTAGTCTCTACCCTTAAGAAACTTACCAAATAACTGGAGATGTGAGCTAAATGGATTTACTCATTATGTCTTGATAGGCTCTATACTGTAACATAAATAAAGATTAATAAAATACAATCCACTAAAGGAATACACAATACTGTTAAAAGCTAGAAGGCTATGGAGGGGAAAGTGGGGTAAAAACACTAACAGAACTGTTGTTCTAACTGACCAAGTCAGCACTATAAACTAAAAGATTTTAAAGAGACAGAATTGGCTAACAATTCTTTGAGGCAGGTTTTGGAAAAAGAAATAATAATGTGGAAAAAGTATTCAAGTACAAATTTTGAGTTGTTAGGAAATACAGTATTACTATAAAGGCTAAAGATAGCAAACAGCTAGAAAGGGTAGTCACCAGTGTTATCTGTACTCTAAATTCCAGAGGTTCAGAAGTGACAAAGACATGTAGCTCTCATACTATCAAAGAAAACAAATAAATACTTCTAAATAAAGGTGAACTGTGTTTAAGAAAAAGGCAAAAAAAAAAAGAAAAAAAAGAAAAAAAAAGCTGTTATTTATTACAGGCATAGGTAAAACCCTTAACACTAAGAAGATGCAGTAGAGTGCACCCCAGCACTTGGAGGCTGAGATCAAAGTTTGAACTGGGCTACACAGCAAAACAAATCACCAAAACAACAACACAAAATTCTCCCTACATTTATTTTATGCTGAAAACCGAGTCCTGGTTTGTAGGAACTCTATTCTGTCAAAGCAATTTATTTCTAGCAGCTTTTCTGAGTATCTCTTATACTCTGCACCAAGCAGGATGGCACACATATTTAATCAATCCCAGCACTCCAGAGGCAGAGGGAGTTGATCTCTGCAAATTCAAGGCCAGTCTGGTCTAGTATCAAGTTCCAAGCCAATCAGGAGTACACAGTGAGTAGGATTATATCCATTTTAAATTCTTCTACTTAAAATATTTCTAGAATCTGAGGGTATAAAACAATATCTGGCATTTGCACAGAGCTCCATCATTTATACAGTTTTGGGTGTTGTTAATAATCATTCAATTGCACTGTGGGGTAGTCCTCAATAATCTGTACACAAAAAGGTATAAATTATAAACTAATGTCTATAGAGAACAATACAAGTTGTAAACTTTCTTTTTATTAGTTTTTTTATAATCTATTTTTATTTTATGTACATTGGTAATTTCCCTACGTGTACAACTCTGAAAAGGTGTTGGATCCATTGGAATAGGAGTTAACTTTCATTGTAAGCTTCCATGTGGGTGCTGGGAACTGAACCCAGGTTCAACTGAGAAACAGCCAGTGCTCTTAACCACTAAGCCATCTCTCCAGCCCTAGTTTTATTATTATTATTATTCAGACAGGGTCTCATTGTGTTACCCTGAACCTAGATATCTTTCCTTATCCTTACTACTAAGATTAAAAGCTGAGCTTTGTTGACATGGTGTTCAGGTTGAACTGAAAAGAGACCATACACAATATGTAGTTTTAAATATAGCTTTAAAACTTTTTTTTAGATTTACTTTATATATGTGAGTACACTACACTAGAGCTGTCTTCAGACACACCAGAAGAGGGCATCAGATCCCATTACAGATGGTTGTGAGCCACCATGTGGTTGCTGGGAACTGAACTCAGGACCTCTGGAAGAACAAGCAGTCAGTACTCAATCTGAAAGGGCCATCTTTCTAGCCCTTTTGTTTAAAACTCAGGGTTGTTGTTTTTTAGATTTATTTTATGTATGTGAGTACACTGTCGCTCTCTTCAGACAGATCAGAAAGAGGCCATAGGTTGTGAACCACCATGGGGTTCCTGGGAATTGAACTCAGGACCTCTAGAAGAGCGATTGGTGCTCTTAGCCATTGAGCTATCTCTCCAGCCCCTAAAAACTTTTTAGTTATAAAAGGTCAATTGAAATATATTTACAGCCAGGCAGTAGTGGCGCATGCCTTTAATCCCAGCACTTGGGAGGCAGAGGAAGGTGGATTTCTGAGTTCAAGGCCAGCCTACTCTACAGAGTGCGTTCCAGGACAGCCAGGGTTACACAGAGAAACCCTGTCTTGAAAACACCCCCCAAAAAATAAATAAATAAAATAATTCATATAGGGACAAAATAATTGGAGTAACTTGTCTAATCTAGATGGGCAGCTTGTATTATTATCAATTGGCCCTGAAATTATTGTGTGAAAATCTTGTGTATTGAGAACTTATTGTTTTATAAATCTGACTGGTTAATTATGAGCTTCAAAAGCTTTGATTTTACCAGGTTACTGGGTATTGTGATATCTAACCTCATGGTGGGTAGTCATTGCATGGGACTGGCAGACAACTACCTACCAAGGGAAATTAGTGAGTCAGGTGGAGACATCTCAGGAGCCCCAGGCCAGAGAGTCTGCTGAGATGAAAACACCTGGCTGTGACCCTCTGGTGCTGGTGGCGTAGTGCAGGAACACATCATTTTCTTTTTACTATTTCCCCACAACACTTAGTCTGACCTGAAATTGGTTAGTATGCAACCTCTAGTTTAAGTAAATGAATAAACTCAGGTTTTCCAGGTCAAGGAAATGAGGGGTGGAAAAGGAGAAATTTCAGGGATTTGTGATCTGAAATTGATGCTAACAATATTAATTATTCTATATTTAAATCCAAATCATAAAAATTACTAAGAGAAAAACATTTTAATTAACCTAAGGATGAATTCTGCATGCAAAAACAATCTCTTCTGCAAATACTTTACCCATATTCACACCAGCACTCTAAATAATACAATGTTAGAGTCTAACAGTCTATTTCTGAAGACTATCTAAAAAATACTAGGTGAAAATAGCCTAAAAAAAAAAAATCTACAAAGCATCACTCACATTGTTTACTGATATGCACTGAATATAAACAAAACCTAGGACCAGGACATGTGAGATGGCTCAGCAGGTAAAAGATCATCACCAATCTTGACCACCTTAGCCCTAATCCCAGGACCCCAGGTTGAAGGAAAAAAACAAAACAACTTCTAGAAAATTTTCTGTAAATTTTACACACACACTTTTTGCTTTGGGTTTTTTGTTTGGTTTGGTTTTAAGGCATATATAGCCAGGTGTGGTAGGTAGCACATACCTTTAATTCCAGCACTCAGGAGCCAGAAGCATGCAGATTTTTGAGTTTGAGGCCAACCTGGTCTACAAATAGATTTCCAGGCCAGGAATGGTTAGTGAGATCCTGTCTCAAACAAACAAACAAACAAAAAAGGAATATATATAAAGGGGAGGCATGCAGCTGGGAAGAAACAAGATTGAGAACAAGTACAAAAGGGATATATATAATTGCAATTGTAATACTTTTTTCTTTTAAAGCTTTGATAGTAGTTACATGGGCATTGTTATACAATTTTTTTCTGTATACATAATGTATTATATAATAAAAAACAAAATGATTCTAGAGATAGAGCAGGTTAAGAACATGATCTGTTTGTTCTACCAGAGGTCCCAAAGTTGGTTCCCAACAACCACACCATATAGCTCACAGCCACCTGTCTTTCAGTTCCAAAGGACTGGATGCCTACTTCTGGTCTCTCTGGACACCTGCATTCACATGTATAAATCCAAACACAGACACATAATTAAAAACTAAAGCTTAGATAGGCATTGTAGAGCATACTTTAAATCCCAGAATTCAGGAGGCAGAGGTAGGCAGATGTCTAAATTCAAGGCAAGCCTGATCTACAGGTTTACATAGTGAGTTCCAGCACATCCAGGGCTATACAGAACGACCCTATTTCAAAACAAACAAAAAATCCAAACAAAACAAAAAAGGTAAATAAAAATAAAACTTAAAATTTTAAGAATACTTACGACTGTGCATAGGTCCCTTACAGGCAGAATTAAGTTAGTCCCATATTTTTTGTTGCTTGGTTAGGTTTGGTTTATGAAACAAGGTGATAAATGTGTTGCCCAGTTTGGCCTTGCCTTGTTTGTTATGATAAAGTCAGCTTCTCAAGAAACTGGGATTACAGACACCACCCTTTCTGACCAACCTGTACTTCTGACGTCTTACTGAATAGAATTTTGGAGTCAAGCATCAAAGGTTTAAATATCATCCTAGTGGCTGGTTTTGTGTGACAACTTGACACAAGCTGGAGTTATCACAGAGAAAGGAGCCTCCCTTGAGAAAAATGCCTCATGAGATCCAGCTGTAAGGCATTTTCTCAATTAGCAATCAAGGGAAGGCGGGCCCATTGTGGGTGGTGCCATCTCTGGGCTGGTAGTCCTGGGTTCTACAAGAAAACAAGCTGAGCAAGCCAGGGGAAACAATCCAATAAGCAGCACCCCTCCATGGCCTCTGCCATCAGCTTCCACCTCCAAGTTCCTGCCCTGTGTGGGTTCCTGTCCTGATTTCCTTTGGCAATGAACAGCAATGTGGAAGTATATATAAGTTGAACAAACCCTTTCCTCCCCAACTTGCTTCTTGGTTATGATGTTCTGTGTAGGAATACAAACCCTGACTAAGACAATCACTTTGGTGCCTAGAGGCATATGTCAGTGGCAGTTCTGTACCGCCTGGATTTCTAATCACCAGGAAAAATAAAATCAATCTGATCTTTTTGAATCAGATTAGTCATTCACAAACTGGGGAGACAAGGCTCAGTAGTTAAAAGCACTCCCTGGTCTTCCAGAGAAACTGTTTGATTCCCAGCAACCTACAACTTCTCTTAACTCCAGTTCCAGAAGATCCAGTACTCTCTTCTGGACCTTGGTTCTGAGGACCAAGCACAAACATGGTACACAAATACAAATTCAGGCAAAACACCCACATACATAAAATAAAATTAAAAAAACAAAACAAAACTGGGAGGAAGGACTTAAGAAAATTTATCAAAGGGAGGGGGGATGGGATGGGGGTTTCCGGGAGGGAAACCAGGAAAGGGGATAACATTTGAATTTAAATAAAGAAAATAGCCAATTTAAAAAAAAATGAGGGAGCTGGAGAGATGGCTCAGCAGGTTAAGAGCACTGACTGCTTTTCCAAAGGTCCTGAGTTCAAATCCCAGCAACCACATAGGGGCTCATAACCATCCGTAATGAGACCTGACGCCCTCTTCTGGAGTGTCTGAAGACAGCTACAGCGTACTTACATATAATAAATAAATAAATCTTTAAAAAAAAAGAAAATTTATCTAGCAGCTTTATTTACTATTCTATACAACTCTCTTATTCAGTGAATTGTTTCTCAATTCTGCTTTCTCACACAACCTACTTTCCTCTTCTCACTTCACTTAGTATTCACAATTCTACTTAAATCTTTCTCCAGTCAATAATCTTCATTGCCGTTATATTTCAAACAGTAATCAATCTTTTCTGAGAAACTGTGACTTCCACACTGCAATTCATCATCTTTGTTGCTGCCCACATAAAATATGTAATGCACAATTGATCAGAAGGCTTGCCTTGGCTTGAACTTGTCTGATGACTTCTAGATTACCTACTAGCTAGACAGAACATACAAATTATAATGCTTAGCTAATATAATTTTCCATCCTCATATCCCACAACTCCTCCCCCAAACTCTACCACTATATATGTAAGGAGTTTCCATGCTTTTGTACCAATATGTTGTGGTTTCTACCAAGATAACCTTCCCCAGTGTCTGCTCTCCAATTACTTAAAAGAGTCATTTCAAAATTCATCTTTCAAACAACTGCCTGTAACTCCATTGAAGGAATCCTACCTCTCTTCAACTTTTGAGGGCTCTTTAACACATATGGTATAAAAAACCAAATATTCAGTTTTTAATTAGTCAAAATACTTTATTAATTTAACTGAAGTACTTAAATCTTATTTGGGGGCAACTATAATGGTATATTGTAATTCTAGTCTTAGGAGGCTGTGGCAAAAGGATTACTTTAGTGAAGAAGTTGCAGGCATAAACTAGACCATATTACGGATGCTATCTCACCACACACGGTGGCATGATTTTAATTCCAGGACTCAGGAGGCTGATGGATCTCTCGGAATTCCAGGCCAGGAAAAGATACAGAGTGAGACCCTGTCTCAACAACCCCCCCCCCCAATAAAACCACAAGATCCTACTTCAAAAAAATAAAAAAGCAAACGAGCAAACAAATCTGTAAAAAAAATTACATTAATAACTATATATGGTTTTAAACTGTATAGTAAGGTAATTCTTTTATTTAAAAAAAAAATTGGGGACTAAAGAGATAGACCTGGGTTCGATTCCTAGCTCCTACACGGTGACTCACAATCATCTGCAACTATAGTTCCAGGGGATCCTCTTCTGGTTTCTGTGGGTACCAGGCATGTATATGGTACACGTTCAAACATGCAGGAAAAACAGTCATACATAAAATAAAAACCTAAAAGGAAGGGGGAAAAAATAATACCAGGTATGGTGGACTACACCTGTAATCCTAGCAAACTCCAAGAGGTTATTAAGACAATGAGTTTAAAGCCAGCTTGGGCTTCATAAAAAGACAAAAACAGAATCAGAGTCCTGGGCCAGTAAGATGGCCCAGTGAGCAAAGCTACTTGTCACCAACCTAATAATCTCTGATTTCCACTCACACACACTAAATCAACAAATAAATGTGGGTTGTTTTGTTTTGTCTTGTTTGTTGGTTGGTTAGTTGGTTTTTTTCTAAACAGTGTTTCTTTCTGTAATAGCCCTGGCTGTCCTGGAACTCTTTGTAGACTAGACTGGCCTCCAACTCAGAGATCCACCTGCTTCCTAAATGCTGGGATTAAAGTCTACAAGACCAAACCCAGCTGAGTCCCTGTCTTAAAAAAGGAGAGAGATTGACTTATGCATACAAAACATTGGGCATGGTGACATACAACTTTAATCTTAGCACTCTGGAGACAGAGGAAGGCCGATCTTTATGAGTTCATGATCAGCTAGGTATACATAGCAAGGCCCTACTTCCAAAAATTAAAGAGAATTTAAAAAAAAACTAAGTCAGAGCCACTACTACAATAACAGAGCGCTTTGCCTAGAATATTAGACAAAGATTCCAGGTTCAATTCCCAGTATCACAAAAACAAAATACAGAACAAAAAGTACAGTCATCTGTCGTAAATCAACTATCTGCAGTGTATAAATCATAAACTGTTTTATTATGTGTCTGCCTACAAGAATGATGTGTGTATGTGGGACCATATGCCTTGGTGCACCTGCAGAAAACAGTGTGGAATGAGTCTATCCTTGTATATGGGTTCTGGGGATCCAACTCAGGTCAATAGGCTTGCACAGTAAGTGCCTTTAAATAGCTGAGCCACCTTGATGACCCCAAACATAAGACTTTTAAATGCTTCAAATTATTTGGCCTGGGGAGCACAGTTCAGTGTTAAAAGCATATGATTTGCCTATATAAGGCCCTAGGTTTTAAGCCAACACTTAAAAATATTTTTAATTTTTAAATTTCCCCCAAGATTTAAAGTTTCAATATTTTCAGCAAACTGTCAGAAAATTTCCTAGTCAGAGTTAACTGCCAATTCTTGTCAATGTAAGAGCAAGTTACCAAAATGCATCCTTAATTTATCTAGTTAATGTATTCTGTAAAAGTATGTGATTCTGTTCTTTGGAACATTAAGCTTCTATAGAGGAACTAACCCCACCTGACTCTCATACCTTAACTCTAAAGAGATTTTTGTTATATTTACAAAGAGAGGCCTCTTCCTTATACTTAACTATGGAACCAGGTTATGCCTATGAACTTGCTCTGCTGAGCCACACCCCTAGTCTTTTTTTTAATCACATTTCATATAATTCTGCATTCAATCAAATGTAAAGTATTAAAATAAACTTTATTGGTTTTTTTTTTTCCTTTGAGTCAGGCTTTGTCTGTGTAATCCTGGCTTCCTGGAACTTGCTCTGTAGACCAAGGTGGCCTTAAACTCAAATGAGATTGGCCTGCCTCTGCCTTCCAGTGCTGAGATTAAAGGCATATACCACCACCACTCACTAAAATAGTGTTTTTAAAACAATGTTATTTTTAAAATGTCTGACAACCCCTACTCAAAAGCCTAAGTTATGCCTGCAAAATATCCAATGCAAAAACAAAGTTATTAACAAATGCCAAATTGCCGGGCGGTGGTGGCGCACGCCTTTAATCCCAGCACTTGGGAGGCAGAGGCAGGAGGATTTCTGAGTTCGAGGCCAGCCTGGTCTACAAAGTGAGTTCCAGGACAGCCAAGGCTACACAGAGAAACCCTGTCTCGAAAAACAAACAAAAAAAAAAATGCCAAATTAAACAATACAGGCAATAAATGCTACAGTCACCATTTTCAAAATTAAGATAAAAAGGGCTAAAGAAAGCAGAGAGCTGGAGAGATGGCTCAGGGGTTAAGAGCACTGACTACTTTTCTGAAGGTCCTGAGATCAAATCCCAGCAACCACATGGTGGCTGACAACCATCCGTAAATGAGATCTGACACCCTCTTCTGGAGTGTCTGAAGACAGCTACTGTGCACTTAAATAAATAAAGAAAGAAAGAAAAGAAAGCAGAGAAACACAAGTTTACACATTTGATCTCATTCTGATCATAAGCTGCCCTCTGCAAAGTGATGATGCAGCAAAATCTCTCAACTGGGCAGTAGTGCCCCACACCTTCCATAGAGAGACCTTGTCTTAAAAAACAAAACAAAACAAGCAAAGAGGTGTCTTACTAGATCCTGGCACCTTGATGCTTGACTTGCCAGCTTCCAGAACTTTGTTTTCTTCAAGGCTTATTTTAAATAGAAGTAAAGAAGCAAAACACTAACATCTGAGCTTGCTCAGTCAAAGTTAGTGCAATATGCCATCCAAAATGAAAGCATTTCAATTATACCCCTGAACAGTGACTGTTTTGAAATTAAAAAAAAAAAAAAAAATTAAGGGCTGGCAAGATAGCTTAGAGGAAAAGCTGTTTACTGACAAGTTTTGAGTACCTGAGTTTAATCTCTGGCAACCAAATGGTATTAAGGAGAACAGAATCTCAAAAGTTGTCCTCTGACTCCTGCAACTCATAATGTGGTGTGCACTCCCACATCCACCACTAAATAAATAAAATGTAAATTGTTTAAATATTTAAGGGACAGCCTATGAGAACTTTCCAAATGTAAAAATGTTCACCTCCTAACAGCTACTCTGTAGTTGTTTTGATTATATACCCTTAATATTTGTGCTTCCATGTATAAACATGTGAAAAATAAGTATTTTGTAAATTTTTTTCAAATGGAGTTAATCACTATAGAAAAGAACTATCTGACCATGTAAGCACCCAGGTGGCACTCCAGTTACTACTACCCAAGTGACTTCAGGAGAAGAAATTTGTGGAATTTTAGTTCTCTCATAGATGAAAATACCCATCTACTTAAAAGAGATAAGAAAAGTTGAAATGGGTACCAAATTCAGTAGTAACAAATTAGACAAATGTTTGACACAGCTAAATAATAATATTGAGAGAATACATCTAGAGAATCCGACAGATTAGTCCTGTTTTAACCAACAGTCACCATTTTTTAAAAAGAAGCAACCAAAATAATAAGTACTTATGATGACTGTTCCAGTGAGTTTATGTAAAGCACATATATCAATTAAAATCTGTTAACTCCTGTGCCAATGACAAAAATTAATAGAAGTTAAAGTTATATTTAAGTTAATGTGCAAATTGTCATACCAAACCAGTAACATTGTTGAAACAATCCAAGAAGACATCAGTGAAGTTAATCACGTTTACACAATATGTTATATATACAGCATCTTTCTTTTCTAAATGCCTTTTTTTTTTGAAGTCAAAAGATAAGAGGGTGCTGGAGAGATGGCTCAGCATTAAGAGCATTGACTGCTCTTCCGAAGGTCCTGAGTTCAAATCCCAGCAACCACATGGTGACTCACAACCATCTGTAATGAGATCTGACGCCTCTTGTGGAGTGTCTGAAGACAACTATAGTGTACTTATATATAATAAATAAATAAATCTTAAAAAAAATAGGAGGTTAAAGGACAGCTAAGTTACACAGAATTCAAAATTTAGGCTATGTGAGACCCCATTTCAGAACAAAGACAAGAAATACACATTTCCCAAAATGGCTTTTAAAACTAGGACTCACTCTCCAGCTAAGCATCTTCAAAATATAGGTAAATTTGCTTTTCTTTTCAGTTTCTCACTGTAAAAAAGAGATCAAGCCTAGTGGTAGTGACAGTGGCTCATACCTTTAACCTGAGTACTCAGGAATTGACGGCAGTCAGATCTCTTGAGTTCAGAGCCAAACTGATGTACAGAGTGAGTTCCAGGACAGACAGACAAGGCTACACAGAGAAACCATGTCTCAAAAACAAAACAAAACAAAAAACTGAAAGATCAATACCCCAAAACCAACACAGGTTTTTCAAGTCAGGTTTTCTCTGTGTAGACCTGGCTGTAGACCAGGTTGGTCTCAAATTCTGAGATCCACCTGCCTCTGCCACCCAACTGCTGGGATCAAAAGCTTGTGCTACTACCACATGGCTTAGTTTTATTTTAAATAAACTTATCAAGTAAAAAAGTAATTATTATATTGCACAAGACAAAAAACAGTAACAAAGAATTTTCACTTCAAATGATTCTAAAGTATATAAGAGGCTACCAGTCATTACAAAATACTTTTATAACAAAGACTTCTATTAGAAGCAATTAAAAATTCTGTCCAGGGCTAATTCAGTGGTAGACAACACCCAAGAGGCAAGCCTGAGTTCCATACCCAGCCCCCCAGCCCAGTCTCTTCATAGGACCACAAGCTAGTACAGTCATACAACCAGCTTAGTGTCTACAAGATAACCTTAAGGTTTTTTTTGGGGGGGGGGGGGAATAAAAACCTTTTATCACAGCTTTAGAACTGAACATTTGATTTGTATTGTATTTTACTTTGGGCTTTTTTATTTTTATTTAGTTTTTGGTTTTGGAGGGAGGGGGCAAGGAAGAGGCGTGTTTTTGTTTGGGGCAGGTTGGCCTGGACCTCACAGAGATCCACCTACCTCTCTGCCTCCTGGGTACTGAAATGGGCTCTAACACATGGGGCTGGCAATATGACTCAGAAAGTAAAGGTGCTTGCCTGCAAGCCTGTCAAACCTGAGTTTGATCTCTGAGACTCAGAGGGGAAGGAGTACCCCTTAATTTGTACTCTGACCTCCTCCACACAAAGAACTCACACACAAATATATGTAATGTAAAATAGTAATAATATTAGTCTGTAGGGAGATTTCAGTGGTTAAGAGCATTTACTGCTCTCACAGAGGACCAGAGTTTAGGTCCCAGCAACCATGAACAGATCACAACCACCTGGCTTCAAAGGATCCAACATGTGCACTTGTATTCACACTTACAACTAGCCACACACATTCATATAATCAAAATAATACAAAGTTCTACCTTAATAATGACATGGCCTACAATTACTATAGCTCACTTACTGAGATGACAATTGTGAATAATAATATGAACCATATACAAACAAAAAGGTCCCTTTTTACCTACGTAAAATACAAGCATAAAGTCATTTACACCCATGCACATCCAGATATCCAGACAGCTTTGTATATAATCTGAAAGAGGAACATTTACTTTCCTTTTTTATCAGTATGTATATATGTGTCAGTCAGAGGACAAATTGTGGGGCTTGGATCTGTCAGCTGGGACCATCTCACCAGCCTCAATTTCCTTTTCGTAAATAAAACAGAAGAATAACATGGATGCTCTAAACTAGAAACCAACAATTATAAAATATTCATTCGCAGAAACAAGTCCTTTCATAATAGGGATATTTTATACAGAAAGTCATGTATATAACAGAGCTTAAAAACAGATACCAAACACTACTAAAAGCAGTCCGGTTATGTTGGCACGCACCCGCTTTACAGCGCTCAGGCAGCTTCTAAGGTAGAGAGAGGCAGTTAGAGGCCTGCTTAGGATACATAAGGAGTGAGAAATTAAGCCAGTCAAGGATATGTCTGTCACTATCAGGAGCTCAATGTCAGGACCAGCACCACAGCAAATTCAAGGCCAGCCTGGGCTACACACAGTAAGACTCCATCTCGAAAGGAAAGAGAGCTGGTGAAGTGGCTAAGTGGATGAAGATATTTGCTCCTAAATCTGACTTGATTGAGTCCAATCCACAGGACCTACATGGTGGCAGGAGAGCTGTAATCCCAAAAATTGATGCACATAAATACATATAAATGAACAAGTCAAAAGAGAAATTTAAACAGACTTCATTAAGACTTTTATAAATAAAGGATTGTGATTTTTAAAACTGATTCCTTCAAATTAAGTAAGATTCAGAGACATACCAGAAACAAAAACACATTTGTACTCTCCATCAAATTATCAGTAGGTTCCTGGGTGGCAGTGGGGTTGGGGTAGAGGCTGGCCACTCTTAACTAGGTATAGTAGGGTTAAGGATATTTGAGACACAATATAGTAATGTACTCATCCACAGTCTTTCTACTTTCTAAGTACAAGAAAAACAGCAAAAAATGTAAAAATACAAAGTTTCAACACTCATAAGGTTCATCAGAATTACATTATCATATTTACAATTCTTTACAAGACACCAAAGTGAGCTATGCTCTTTATCACAGAAAAAGTCCTATGCAAGAAGCAACACAAGAGAAAAGGTCTATTTAAAGAGCTCTTAATACAAAATAACCAGTGTTTATTTTCTCATCTTTGATATTCATCAAGAAACTTAAAAAAAAAAAACTATTTTAGTGAAAATGAATAATATTCTTAACTAGATTTTTTTCACTATACAATGCCTTTTGTTGCCAAATATCCCTAGCATTCGTTAATTTAACACTCATTTGGCTAGAATAATTAATATTAGTCAGAGCATATATGTGGATTTTTTTTTAATACACACACGTGGACAGTAAGTACTTGTTTCAGAGCAAGGATGCTTCCTTTATTCCAATTACTCAATGTCCTTCTTGCGGGGGAAAAAAAAGGTAGAAATGCTGAGATTTTAAGATCCACTCTTGAGAAATGCCTTTATTGTAGCTACAATTAATATTGAATAACCTTACAATCATTAAGGATGAAAAAAATCCGATGAAAGGGCAACTGAGCATTTCACAGCTTTTGCTGGCGCACCCTTACTCCACCCAGTCCTCTCCGCTCAATGGCTGTTCACAGCATCTACAAATATTAGCCCATTTTTAAGGGGGTGGGATGATTTACCAAACAGGGTATGCTCTGTCAAAACCAACATATGCAAAAATATTTTGTGAAAAACTGGTTTCCTTTCTGACTCCTAAAATTATATATACCAGTTTTAAATTTATTACAGAAAATCCTTCCCTCTGAAATCAAACAATGATCTTTTAAATAGACTGTGAAAGAATAAATTACCCTAAATACATATTCTGCGTTAATAAAAACTGCAATTTGTAACTGCCAATTATTTGCACAACTATGTCCTGAAAGACATTAGAAATAAAAGCTTGCTAAAGCCTTAAAACCAAACCAATTTTTAAAGTTAAAGCTTTTAATGTAAATTCAACATAGTATTACTAGCATACCCAACTAAAAATATTCCTAATGGAGGGATTGAATCCTGCAGCAATCAAGCTCTACTGCAGGGGGGAACACAGCAAACACTGCTGTGACAAAATGAAGAGGGAAGACAGTATTACTGGTGTGAGGCCCAAACAAAGTCTCTCCACCATCCCACCCCCAGAAAAGAAATTCACACAAAACAAGCCAACCCAACAAAAAGAGAATTGCTAAAATGACCTTTCTGTTACTGGATCTTTTAAAGGTTGTGAATCTTTAGGAGGGTGTGTTTGAAACTAAAGGTAAGAAAAGCAGTAATAATTTTATTTTCTCCCAATTGTCTCTTAAGGGGGGTTGGGGGGGTATCCTTGACAAGACATCGCCCATTGAGAATGAGACCACAAATCTGGTACACTCTTCTTCAAAGGCACAATTTCTTAACCAAAAATACTGATAGGATTACACCCAAACCCAACCTCAACAGAAAATTTCCTGCGCTCCTCCCAAGGAGTTTCTTGCTAAGTCACTGGAAAAAACAGGCAGGATAACAAATAAAGACAGGCACATTGCTTTCTTAAGACAGTAAAAACCCCTCCTCTTGGGAGTCAAAATAAGCCCACCGTCTCAAAAACATTTTCTCACCTGAGAGGCTAGAGAGAGAGTAAATAGTCACAGCGTTTCCTAATGGAGTGGAGATGGGATGAAGGGAATGGTAGAGAACCTGGGAGCTCAGTGTTAGCAACGTCAAAAGACAACTCCCGTGTCAGGAGTCAGTAGCAAAAAGGAAAACCCTGCCCGATTCGGTGGGTGGATGCTGCAGATCTTTACTGAGTGCAGAGGCTGGACCACCGCCGCACCGGGGGGCCGAGGGCCTGCGCGGCGGGCCATCCTCCCCATGTCGACCCCCAACCTAAGGACAAGTGGGGAACCGGACGCCTGGAAGGCCTGGTAGCTGCTGGAGCCCCGGCGGCAAGCCGCCAGCCGCGGAGGGGTGGGGACTGCGGGTTCGCTTCCGCGGCCCAGGAGGGCTGAGCCCTTTCCCCAAGATCAGAAAGCGACCTGCTATCCACGCCCTTCCCACCCAAGAATACTTTTCTTGCTAAGTCACGGCGGCAGGAGGGCGATACCGCCCGAGAGGCCACGGCTTGAAGCCTCAGCGGCCCGGGTAGCCCGCTGCCAGGGTCGGAGGACCGGAGCCAGGGCAGCGCCCTCCCAGGCCAGGGCCCCCTCCTCGGTGCCTCTCACTCAACGGCCGTCGCGGCCGCCATTTTGAGAGCGAGGAGAGGAGAAGAAGAAGGAGGAGGCAGCGGCGGCAGGGGGAGGGGAGAATGGGAGGGAGGGGACCGGCGCAGCCACATCGTCAGGCCGCCGGCCCGGCCCGCAGCCGCCCGAGCGCGAGGGAAGAGACAGAGGGGAGGGCGCAGAGCGTCGCCGCCTTACCGGAGCGCTGCACCACCGCCTCCGCAGGGCCTCTTCCGTCCTTCACTCCCATCCACCAGCGGGGGAGGGGGAGGGAGAGGGAAGGGAGGAAGGAGGGAGGGAGGGAGGGAGGGGGAGGATGGCGCGCTGGGCCCGGTCCCGGGGAGGGGGAGGGGAGGGCCGCGGGCGGGCTCCCTCAGCCGTTCCGGGGCTCGAGTCCTAGCCCAGCGTTCGCGCGTCCTCTCGTTCGCGCCTGAGCGCTCCCCTCCGGCTCCTCCTCGCTCCCTGGACTCTCGGGTCGCTGCTCGTTCGCTCCCTCACTCGCTATCTCGGCCGCCGGACTCCGTCGCCGCCCCGCCGCTCCAGCTCCGTCTGTCACAGGAGCTGCCCCAACGCCCTGACGTCACCGCGCCGCCGCCGCCCCAGACCCGCCAGGAAGAGGGAGGGGAGCTGAGGGCCCGCGGCGCATGCGCGGGCCGGCCGGGCCTGGGCCAGGGCCTGGGCCGCGCGCCCTTCCGCGCTGGAGGCTGTACCCCGAGCCGGTGGGCAAGCTTGGGCCGGGTCCGCGGCTTTTCTCGCTCCTCTGCTCCCTGTTCCTTTGGGAAGAGCCCCTTTTGCTCTAGACTTTCGTCTGACTGCTGGCGCCCATCACGACTCTAGCTCTGCTTCCGCGGTCACTGCTCCGTCCCGGCGGACCGCCGGTCCCCGGTGCACTGGCATCTCGGCCCCTGCTGGCTAAAGCAGGAGCCAAGCCAGGATGCTTCCTTTCTGCCTTAGCCTGTGGGATTATTCCCCATCCCCCACATACCAACCCACCCCAAAGGACCAAAGTAAATTGGTGGTCTTAGGCCGAAGAGCTGTTGAGGTTAAAAGGCAGATGGACTGCCTTGTGTTCCTTTCTGGTACAGATTTTTAATTGGAAGGAATCGCCCGTAGATGTGATTCAGCTATTCTTTTCCTTAGTCACACGCATACATCAGAGATTCTGGAAACTGACGTCCACAGAAAGACCTGGAACTTTATTCTCTACAAGACATGTCTTGTGTCTTATTGTATTATTAATTGTATATTGATGACAAGTCTGGGGAATTTGTTGTCAATTTATTCCACAAAGAGACACTTGATTTTTGAAAGGGTAGGGTTAGGGCTCTGAATAATTCAATATAGGATATTTAAGTATTGAAGTAGCGCTCAGGCTTAACTGATTTTATTCCTCCCCTTTATGAAGGCAAATATTGTACAAGGCGCTTGGGAAGCTGCAGAGTTAATGTCTCCAGTAGGAATCCTGGTGTCACCACTGGCTGGGAATGTGACCTTGACTAAATTACCGTATCTCTTTTTGGCCTCAGTATCAGTATAAAATAAACCTAGTAGCCAAACAAAGTGGCACATAGCCCAAGCTACTCGGGAGGCAGGAGACTAGCAGGAGCCCAGTTCTCTGCAATCCTCAGAAGCATCCTTTTTTAAAAAAAAACAATGATGAGAGTAATAAACAAGCTATGGTGTTTCACATCTGTAATCCTAACACTGAAGAGACAGAGGCAGGAGGCTTGCCACAAGTTTGAGGCCAGTGTGGTGTACATAGTAAGACCCTATCTTAAAACAATGATTTATGGCTGGGCATGGTGTTTTAATATCAGCACTGTGGAGGCAGAGACAGGTGGATCTCTCCAAGTTCAAGAACCTTCTCTACCCAGAGATTTCCAGGACAGACAACTGCATAGAGAAACCCTATCTCAAAAAGTAAATAAAAAGCAAGCAAACCTTGGGTAGAAGCACATATCTGTTATTCCAACGTGGAGGGGCTGAAGAATGACAAGTTCAAGGGCTACCTGGGAAACTCAAATGTTTGAAAATTTATCATTTTTAAAAGGGTGAAGACACAGGTCAGTAGTAGTAGAGTACTTGCTAAGAGAAAGAAAACAAATATTAGAACAGAAGTATCTGCGAGGCTTTTGTGAGATTAGATGTTGCATGGGTTAATGAATCCTTCAGTAGTAAGGTTTCATATTTAATTCATGTACCCATTACTGTCTAGTACCAAAGCCAGTCTCTTTGTATTGGGATAGGTTATCTTTATCCCTAGAATTTTTTGAAAAAACATGAGCCAATGACCTGAAGGGATTATTTTTTTTTCCTTATCAACACAAGAAACTAAATCAAATATCTTTAAAAGGTTATATCCAGAATTTCAGTTTTTAGATTCTATAGCCAAAAATATAGACAGGATGAGACAGAGGCTTGATTCTATTACTTATATCCAAAATCAGCCAAGAAACATTCAATAAATTAGAGCATCCCTTATTCTAAGAATTCACCCACCTTTCATTTTTTTATCTTTTAAAATATTTAATATTGCCTGGTATCTTGCTTAATATTTAATCAGATGAGTGAAGTAGTTCTTTGTTTTTTTTTTTTTTTTAATGAATGCCCTAAAAGTCATCAAAATTGCTTGGAAGCACATTGATAAACAGCAATTAATACAAATAGGTAGTCTTAACTCCCATAAGCCTTGAGATCACATGTTTTTATGTATAGAAAAATATAAGACCTATATTGTATAATTATGTACTAAAATAAGTAAAGATTTTATTTTTATAGCAATCCTTCAAAAAGCAGTAAGTCTCCTTTGGGGGAAGATATAACATTTTTCTCCTTAGATTATAATTTTTCTGAACAGATTATATGCTTAAATTGACATGAAGCAGGTGTGTTACAGTTCTGTGCCTTTTCAGTTAGTTGCTAACACAGTATATCCACTTTGGCATAAACTTGTCTACTGAAAATGGAGAATTAAGATATCTGTGCCATCAATCATAATTCATAAGGACTTATGTAGAACCTAGGTCTACTCAAGAAACATTTGCTAATGGATATATTGAATAGTGTTGTGGAAAATATAAACATCCCATTTTTTTCTAAGTACAATCTAACGATCCCTCCATTCATTTGAATTACAAATCTTTATTTTTCCAGTGGACATTTTCAAAATGGAAACATTTGTCTCAATTGCTGCAGCAAAATTAGTGTTACTTCAAACAATTCTGCAAATAAGCTGACTGGAAGAAACACTCCAAAAATATTGCTATTTGGGAGAGAACAAAATGTCTTCTAAAAGTATGGCCAAAGGAAAAATTATTTACAAAGGGTAAAAATGTTAAAACTTTGTTCTGAGGAGCTAGGGAGATTGCTCTGTAGGCAAAGTGCTTGCTCCTCAAACATCAAGACCTGAGTTTGATGCCCAGCACCCTGGTAAAATTCAAGTGAGATGCCAACCACCACACACGTGTGCAAGCAAACTCCCACATATGAATGTGAACACACAAAAGAAAAATCATTCATCAAAAAAAAGGGGGGGGCCAGGCAGTGGTGGCGCACGCCTTTAATCCCAGCATTTGGGAGGCAGAGGCAGGCAGATCTCTGAGTTCCAGGTCAGCCTGGTCCACAGAGTGAGTTCCAGGACAGCCAGGGCTATACAGAGAAACCCTGTTTCAAAAAAACCAAAAATTTAAATTTAAAAAAAAGCAACCTTTATTTTGAGAGTTCAACTGGCCTCTGTAGTTTATAGGAAAATGTTCAATGTCGTGTGAAAATAATAGAAAAAGAAACTAACAAATGGTAAGAAGGACGCTTAGGGGAATACAGGTTATGTAAGTTAAAGTCCATCCAGAGGAGAACCATGGCCCAACTGACCAGGGACTGACTCTAGGAGATTTTCACTCATTAACTTGGGTACTTGAGATTCCACAAGGCATAGATATGTCAGCGTGGGCAGATCCAATTAGACCAGTCATTCTTCTCTGCATCGTGACATCTGCATGTGTCATGAGCTTTGGGAGGACATAAAAGCCAATGAAAGGGAATCCACAGCGTCAAACTCTCAGCTTAGTGGAACAAGGAGGACCCAGAGGGAACATTTATAATCCAAAACCTTTAAATAAACATGAAATATACATAGGAAAAAACTATGGGCAGGTGGTGGTGGGGGATGGGTCAGTAGGTAAAAGCATTTGATGAGACAACCTGAGTTCCATCATCCAGATCCACTGATAAAATGAGAAAACTGAATTCAACAAGTTGTCCTATGACCTACATGCACATTCTGTAGCATACTCCTGCCCACACCGACATAAGCACAATAATAATAAAGAAAATTTAAAGTACTAATATAAACAACACAAAAAGATGTGTGGTGTTCAATAGAATGTCACTGCATAGACGGAGCATAGGGCAAATTATGTTTAATTTTCCTTCATGCCTGTTGCTGTGTACTTAGTGGAGAACTTTAAGTCTTTGTGAAAGAGGTGGTTTTTAAATAGAATTTTAGTACTTATTTTGGCAACACGTATATGAAAATTGAAACAATATAGAAAAGATTCAAGTGGTCCTTGTGCAATGATGGCATACAAGCTCACGAAGCCTTTCATACTTTAAAATAATTAAAATGAAATCGATTTCTGAAAATGGCTAAGGAGGAGCTGGGGGGTATGGTTTAATTGATGAAAATGCTTGTCTAGAACGCTGGAAGCCCTAGGGTCAATTCCCAGCCTCAAGTAGTACTTGCCAACAGAATGGACGCCCTCGGGAGATAGAAGCAGGCGAATCATGAGTTAAAGGGCACACTAAACTTCAGGAGATCCTGTTTCAAAACAGCAAACAAACAAACAAAATAAAGAACATGCTCATTTTGACCCTGCCTTTTGATTTTAAGAAGTTTTTAAAAATCCTGTTGTGGGCTGGAGAGTTGACTCCACAGTTAAAAGCACTTCCTCTTGCAGAGGACCCAGGTTCGATTCCAAGCACCCACATAGAGTCTCACAACCCTCTGTAATTCTGGCTCCAGAGAATCAGATGCCCTCTTCTGGCCTCCTTGGGTACCAGGCATTCATACACTGCACAAACAAACATACAGGTACAAAAAAAGAACCTTTCTAAACAAATCATGTTTATAATAGTGTTCTTTCACCTCTTATTAAGAACAAATTCCAAATATATTTAATACTAGGCAGTTATGTTATGAAACTTCACCTAGCAGGCTTAACAATTACAGAGTCAAACCATTTTTGTGTCATCTCTGCTTGTACACATTTCCTCTCCACGTTATTTTACACATGTTAAATGTATTAGTTTGTGTACTAGTAATTTAGTGTGTCATTTTAAGACAAAAGCAGCCTATAAGTTTATTTATCTAGGATAAGAGTCCACTAGGTAGCCCAGAGCTAGCCTTGAACTCACACAATCCTCCTACCTCAGACCCTCAGACTCCCTCCTGAGTGCTAGAATTTTTTTATTAGATATTTGCTTTATTTACATTTCAAATGGTATCCCCTTTCCGAGTTACCCCTCTGAAAACCTATCCCATCCCCCTCCTCCTCCCCCCCCCCCAATTTCCTGACTTGCGTTCCCCTATTCTGGGGAATCGAGCCTTCACAGGACCAGTGGCTTCTCCTCTCATTGATGTCTGAAATGGTCATCTTCTGCTACATATGTATCTGGAGCCATGGGTCCCTCCATGTGTACTCTTTGGTTGGTGGTTTAGTCCCTGAGAGTTCTGGGGGTACTGGTTGGTACATATTATTGTTCCTCCTATAGGGTCGAGTGCTAGAATTTAAAGATATTTGTCATCACACCTGTTGTCTCTTAAATAAATAAATAAATAAATAAATAAAAAAAACAAGCCAGGCAGTGGTGGTGCACACCTTTATTTCCAGCACTTGGGAGGCAGAGACAGGTGGATCTCTGTGAGTTTGAGGTCAGCTTGGTCTATAGAATGAGTTCCAGGACAGTCAAGACAGACAGAGAAACCCTGTCTCAAAAACCAAAACAAGCAAAAATTAATGAAAAAAAGCCTACCATTATAATATCTAAAAGATTAATAATAATTCCTCAAGGAAAATTGGAATTGCCCTTTGATCTTTGCCCTATTGAAGGCACTGAGTGATTAGAAATCCTGAATAAGCGGGACTAGCAATACAGTTAACAGTCCTGCATGACAGAACTACCCTGGAATATTTGATAATTGATGACTATCTTCTTTCGTGGATGTATTTAAGAATTCATATAGTTTGGCCGGGCGTGATAGCACATGCCTTCAATTCCAGCACTCATGAGGTAGAAGCAGGTGAATCTCTGTGAGTTTGAGGCCAGCCTCAAACTATGTAAACCTGCATAGTGATTTCCAAAACAGCCAGGGCCATGCAGAGAGACCTTAACTCAAAAAACAAAACAAAACAAAACAAAATTAGTACTATTGAACCTGATTGGTATCATGTGTCTGTAGTTCTAGCTGCAGCCCTAGTCCTTGTCTTGGGTTAATTTTTTATCTACTAATTTTGACACAGGAAAATTGCATATGGTCAAAATCATGATCATAAAAGAACAGTCACAGAAAAAAAATGTTTAAAGACAGTAAAATTACCCCTGGTAGATGAATAAAACTTTTTATTAGTGAGAAATTGATAAAAAGTGCTTACCCAGCATGTACAAAGAACTATGTTCAATATCCCAGCACCCATAAACCAAGCATGATGACACAGGCCTGTCATCCTAGTACTCAAGAAATGGAGACAGACAGGAAGATCAGAAGTTCAAAGTCATCCTCCCTCCAGCCAGTGCTGGAGACCAGCCTGAGCTGTATGAAATTTTGTCTCTGAAACAAAAATAAAGGAAAGCAAGCAACAAGAAATCCTAAAACAAAACAAAAGTTACTGAAACAAAAGTAGAAAAAGATTGGAAAGAGTAACTCTACTAATAGAAATTTATCGACAGGCAGTGGTGGTGCACGCCTTTAATCCCAGCATTTGGGAGGCAGAGGCAGGCAGATTTCTGAGTTCTAGGCCAGCCTGGTCTACAGAGTGAGTTCCAGGACAGCCAGGGCTACACAGAGAAACCCTGTCTCAAAACAACAACAACAAAAGAAATGTATCAAAAATTAGATTGAAGACTTTGCTTTGATAAATATACTTACCCTAAACAGTCACCTAAATGAATCTGTATTGATTTTTTTATTGGTGGTGGTGGTGGTAGTTTCTCTTTTTGGTTTTTGAGACAGGGTTTCTATGTGTAGCTTTAGCTACCCTAGAATGGGCTCTGTAGACTAGACTAGCCTACCTCTGCCTCCTAAATGCAGGAATTATAAGCATGTACCACTACCACCTGGCAGCATTTTGATTTTAACTTGTAGTCTTAGCCTTTGAGACTGGGCAGTGGGTATAAACAATTGTCTCTGAGCTCAAGTTCCAGAATACATGTAAAGATGCAGTAAGAGAAACAACTCTACAAAGTTGTCCTCCCTGTGCCCCCCAGGAACTGCCCCCTATCATACACACATACAAACAACAATAATAAATAATTTTAAACATTTAAAAGCAAAGTTGGAGATGCATTTCAGTACTTTCCTAGGATTGTAAGGCCAAGGATTCAGTCCCTACCTCTCCCTTGCATACACACCCATATGCATACGCACATGCAGAAACACTGAACCCTTTTTAACAGGCAAAATCCAAAACCGTCTACTAAATGCATACTACTTCCCAATAGTAAAATAATATGAACCATATTTTTATATTCTGTGGCAGCCAAATCAAAAAAATGGAAAAGTCAAACCTAGTATGGTTGGGCAAGCCTGCTCTACCAACAAAACCAACGTGAGGTCGGCTTGAGTGGCTGAGATAGAAAGATCATAACGTCAAAGCCAGTTTAGGTGACACAGTAAGGCCCTGTCTTAAAAAAGGTGGATTTCCTCTGTTAGCTTCTGTATTGTTCTGTTTTTGAGACAAGAGTCTGAATAGCTGGAGCTATAAAGCTCATTGATAGCATTTGCCTACCATGGACAAAGCCCTACTTTTAACTCCCATTTCTCCTCATCCACTTAGCCTCCCAAACACTGCATTTGGCCTGAGATTACATTTTATGTTTCTTTGGTATCAATTCTTGGAAACCTGGCACATATTTTACCTTATTGCACATCTCAGCCTGCACTAAAGCATGTTCTAAATGCCTAACAGCCACATATGGCTAGTTGCTACCATAGCAAACAATACAGATTTGGAAGAGAACAGATCTACCCAGGTAGGGAACAGGGTCTCAGCAACAGGATAGTTATAAATGTGGGACTTGAATCAGGGGAAGAAGACATGCCATCAGTGTAGCTCAAAGGGGAGGGGTGGGACGAAGATAGCTGAAGGTCGGGAGAGGAAAGCAGGGAGAAAGTGCGCGTGAGCCATGAAACTAAAAAGACAATCTGTGAGGTTTTGAACAACTTGACAGCTGAGTCTGCCCCCATACACTACAAAGCTGCTGTTAGTTGTCCATTCATGTAGTAATAAATCAATGACCTCCATCTTCTGAAGAGAACTTCCATAGCTCCCGTCAATATTCTGTCCTTTCCTTCTCCCAACTCTCCCTGTTGTTAATCCTCCCTGCCTTGACTGTACAGAAAAAGTAAGGCTCAGATTCCAGGTTTCCAAAGTGATCGTCTCAAAACTCACTAAGTCTGGAGCTGGAAAGTCAGCTCAGGGTTAAGAACACAGACTAGCTCTTACTACTCTCTTACTCTCTTGCCCCTTGCTTACCCTCTCTCCCCATTCCCTTCCCCCCTCCCCACGTGGTCATGGCCGGCCTCTACTTCTCTCCTCTCCTCTCTGCCTTTCTCTGCCTCTACTACCCCCTTAACTCCCCTCCCCATGCCCTTAATAAACTCTATTCTATACTAAAAAAAAAAGAACACAGGCTACTTGAGCTGGGCATAGTGGCTCATGCCTTTAATCCCAACACTCTGAAGGCACAGGTCCTGGCAGATCTCTGTGACTTTGAGGCCAGCCTGGTTTTCAGAGCGAGTTCCAGGACAGTCAGGACTCTGTTACAGGGAGAAACTGTGTTTTAAAAAAAAGCAAACAAATAAACAAACAGAAAAAATAGAACATAGATTCTCTGGAAGAATAGGAAATATTACTACATGACTGCTCACAACTATCTATAACTCGACAGGACACTCTCTGCTGGCCTTCACCTGTACCAGACCTACACATGGTACACTGACACACATGTGTAGATGGCAAAAAGTACTTATGTACACAAATAAGCAATGGAGAAGTCAGGGAAGATAAACTCACCAGCATCTTTCAAAGGAAAGAGATATTTAACTTGTCTTCCTCCTAGAATGCTGGGTATAGATGTACTTTAAAACCTGGTCATCCAGTGGGGGTGGTGATGCATAAATTTAATCCCAGCACTTGGGAGCCAGAAGCAAAGGCAGACAGATCTCTGAGTTCACGGCCATCCTGGTCTACAGGACAGCCAGGGCTACACACAGAGAAACCCTGACTTGAAAAACAAAACAAAACAAACAAATAAAACAACCTGCTGATCCTTTGCTGTCGGGTGAACCAGTCTCTACCCATATCTTCCAGAATTTATGTTTTACTTATCCCAGATCCTTTCCCTGTAAAACTTCAAGCATTATTTCTAGACCATAAAACTTATCCTTGTAAGAGATGTCATTTGTAGTTTACAACAGCCCAGACTTCTGGTTATCTTAGAGACAGGCAAATCCAGACTCCCACAAGGATTACCTTAGTCATTCTCCCTAGACCAGTAGTTCTCAATCTGTGGGTCATCAGATATTTACATTAGGTTATGAAATAGCAACAAAATAATTGAATGGTTTGGGGTCACCGAACATGAGGAACTGTGGTAATGTGAATGAAAATGGCCCCATGGGCTCACAGGGAGTGGCATTATAGGAGGCGTGGCCTTTTTTGAGTGGATATAGTTTTGTTGGAGGAGATGTGTTGCTGGGAGCAGGCTTTGAGGTTTCAGAAGCTCAAACCAGGCCTAGTCTTCTCTTACTGCTAATATAGAACTCTCAGCTCTTCTCCAGCACCACGTCTGAGTGCCACCATGCTTCTCACTATGATGATAATCAACTAAACCTCTGAACTGTAAGGCAGCCCCAATTAAACACTTTCCTTTATAAGAGTTGTCACAGCCATGGTGTCTCTTCACAGCAATAAAACTCTAACTAAGACAGGAACTGTTTTAAAGGGTCACAGTATTAAGAAGGTTGAGAGCCATTGCTCTAGACGTTATCTTGAGCGTTGTTTCTAATAAAATGAAAATCCAGCTTACAGGAGCCATATGTATCTTGTTAAGCGTTTCAATACAAACACGTCTTAAGCTTTGTTGTATTCCTGGAACTGAGTTAGTTGTTATCTGAAAACTCTTTTCCAAAATTGTACTGTGCTTAAATAAAGGAGCTGAGGTCAGACTCTAGAAGTCCTGGCCCAGCACCAATACTAAAAAAAAAAAAAAAAATTGGCGGAGCCAGGCGGTGGTGGCGCACTCCTTTACTCTCAGCACTTGGGAGGCAGAGGCAGGCAGATCTCTGAGTCTGAGGCCAGCCTGGTCTACAGAGTGAGTTCCAGGACAGCCAGGGCTACAGAGGGAAACCCTGTCTCGAAAAACAAAGATGAAGATGCTGGAGAGATGATCTCAGCAGTTAAGAGCATTGAATGCTCTTTCTGAGGACCCAGGTTCAATTCCCAGCACCCACAGGGCAAGTTATAGGTGACCCAACACCCTCATATAGACATACATGTACTAGGCAAAACATCAATGCACATGAAATTAAAAATAAATAAATAAATACAAAAATTACCCATACTTCCTTTTTCTCCAAGACTTTTTAAAACAAAATTTGTACAAAATGCTCATATGCATAAGAAAGAAAAGGATTAACAAAGAAGAGTTCTAGAGTTTGTGTGTAAAGTAGTGATTTGGGGCTCAAAATACCACGTTCTACCAACAGAGGGAAGTTCATCACCTCCCCACATTTTTTTTTTAGTTTTATAATAAATTTATTTTTAAAGATTAAAACACTCAGACAATTAAATACAAGTCCAACCTAGCTGCTATCAGCCATCCATGACACCATTGTATGTGCTCTGTGTCCTTTCGGTGAGAAAGCAGGCCCTGATATTTTATTCCTATGCATGCTTTTTATCTGTAATATAATCTACACTTTCTTGTGGACATGTTAGCTTCTCTGCTTCTACATCAGGAATTTCAAACCCAAATTTGTCTTTTATAGCCATAGTAATCTCTACTTGGTCCAAATTGTCTAAACCCAGGCCCTACAGAGAAAGAGAATTTACTGAGCACTTTCTGAGTCAAGCTAGTTCTGAGTTTCAAGACATACAGCATCCAGGCCTTGATTCCCTCTAACATCTACAAAGAGAAAGCCTGTTTTGAATCCTCCTCCCAAATTAAAATCATGGGTTTATTTTGTGTGTGTCTATATGTGGTGCACCATGACAGTACACATGTGAAGGTCAGAGGACAGCTTTGAAAGGCTGGGGATCCAAGGAATGAACTCAGGCCATCAGCCTTGGTAGCAAGTGTCCTTACCCAATGAGCCATCTGGCTGGCCCTGCCCTTACATTTTGTGACCTCACTAAAGTCATTTATTAGTTCTAGAGGGAATCTGGGGAAGGGAATTGATACCAATGTTTTATATGCACAGTCACACATATAAATACCAATCCTTTCGTTTCTGTTTCGATTGTTATGATTCTTATTGTCTTGCCTTATCATATGGCTGGGATTCCAGTACAGTGTTAGAAAGAAGAGATGGTTGAGTGGGTGTCCTTGCTTTTCTCCAATCTTAATTGCTGAGCCATCTCTCCAGCTCTGGGTTTTGAACTTTCAATCCCCCTGCCTCTGCCTCCTGAGTACTAAAATTACAGGCATGACACCACACCCGTTGCTGTACACCAGATCTCCAGAACTTTTTTATCTCTCAAGCCTAAACTCTACATCCATTAAAACAATTACCCCACCATGCCTATAATGACTATTTGACTTTCTGATTCCTTAAATTAAATTATTTAATCACTATAAATATTATTTTTGATATATTATCATTATATCCCTCTATTACCTGGTTTGGAGCTTACTATATAGATCAGACTGGCCTCAAACTTATAGAGATCCATCTGTCTCTGCCTCCCAAATTCTGGAATTAAAGGTGTATGATTCTACACCTGTCCTTAGACTACTTTCTCCCCTCAATAAGGTCTTCTGTATCCCAGACTGGCCTCACAGCCATAGGTAACAGAGGATGACTTTGAACCTCTGATCCTCCTCTCTCCACTTCCCAAGTGCTGGGACAACTTTCCAAAGCTGGTTCCCCTCTTCCACCATATGGGTTTCAGGTCATCTGTATCCATTGGTAACAAGCCTCTTGCTTCACCCCTGAGCCATCTCACCAGCCCTAGTTCAGGAATTGTTTTATATTCTCATTGCTGCATACTAGATCTCTAGAGCTTTTACACACACACACTCACACACACACACACACACACACACACTTAAAAACAAAATAAATGGAAAAATTAATAAAAGACATTGTTGAACTGTACAATTTAAAATGATTAGGAGGGTAAATATATGCGCATGCATATTGAGGGGCAGTGCTGAAAACTAAACACAGGGCCTTCTACAAGCTGTCAAGCTCTCTGCTACGGACTTATATTCTTAACTTTAAGTTTTGTGATTTTTATTAATACGATGTGCTAAGTAACATATTATCGTACTTATTCTAACATATCCCAATAATGTTACAATGAAATATGATTTACCGTGGGAATGCTGGGATTGCTCAACATATAACCCATCATACTAACTGAACTAAAAAGAAACAGCAAAACTATTGTATGGTTATCCTTCTCAGTAACAACAACAAAGTGAGACTGTAATAGAATTCAATAAATAAAAATATACTACATTAGCATCAACCTGGCTTGGGATAGAGTTCAGGGTTAGAGCGCTTGCTTAACCCATGTGAGAGCTTAGATTCAATCCACAATACCACAAAAATGGGGGGAGGAGTAGAGCGGGGGTACATGAAGGGAAAGAGGGGAGGGATTCTGGTGTAGGTTGTAAAAATTGTCAAACACCAGAAATATGGAAGAGTTAAAGACACATTTTCTTCCACTGGTGACAGACTATGGAGGGTGTGAATGTGTAGGCCCCAAAGCATTCTTCCCCCCCCCCCGGGGGGAAAATCGTACTTTTCTGTTTATGCAAATGGGCATTCTATACATATTATCTACAGCATTCCTTGGCAAGGAAGTTAAGTATAGGTTGGTTTCACCCAATCCGGCTAGAACAATCAGATCTCCGTAGGCAGAAGGTGAATCGTGGGGCTGGGGAGACAGGTCTATTCTAAAGGTGCGTTCTTGTGGAAACCCAACCAAAGTACAAATCTAAACGTGAGCTTTACCCGTACACACAAGCTAAGCCAGCCAGAGTGGATGCAAATATAAAAGCCGGAGATAATCCTGGCATAAAAAGAAATGCCTGTCCTGGGACCTTAAAATGAGGCTTCTTAATGAAGTTAACAGCTGTTTGAATAACCTCTTTCTGCTTACATACAAAGATCATAAGCTTTGTCGTGGTATCTCGGGATTGTTTTAAGCTCCCCAGGGGATCCTGGGAGGTCCATATTGTTTCTCTCATTTAGATGCTTACCCAGTGGTTGGAAGAATCCAAACAAGATGCTTTCAGCTGAACGTTGCAGTGTCCCCAGCAAAAAGTAGGGCCAGTGTTTGCTTAGCGACAATTCCCCGTTTTCCCAAGCCATGAATCAGTTCCATTGTCCCACCCAGCGCTGCGCATCGTCTATTCTGCTCATCAGCTAATGGCAGAGGAGGGAACAGGCAGAGAAACAGAGACTCTGGGGCCAGGGAGGAGCACGAGGCAACAGCATTGGTCCCGCTTTCAGCAGAGTCAGGCTTTCTCATGGACATCTTCAGAAAGTCCTTGAAAACCTATCAGAAAGCTAACTTTATGGACTTCGTGTAATTGATAAAATAGTACTTGGCAGTGGCCTGGGATTCTTTTCATTCAAACGTAAAACAGCCTTAAATGTAAATGTTATCAGCATTCCTTCTATAATGTGGGGTTCGAGGGATTGAATTCAGATCACCAGGCTTGATGGCAGGAACCACCATATGGGTGCTGAGAACTCAACCTAATGGCTCATGAAGAGCACCCAAACTCAACACGTTATTGATCTTCAATAAATAATGAACCATCTTTCCAAAGATCCAAGTCATCCAACAGGGCTGTTATCCCAGCACTCAAGAGACAGAGGCAGATGATCTGAGTTTGAGGCCAGCCTGGTCTACAAAGCAAGACAGCCAGGACAACCAGTGGTGTTACACAGAGAAACTCTGTCTCAAAAAAACAAAAAAATAAAAATTAAAAAAAAATTAAGTTAAAAATTAAAAATCAAAACAAAACAAATGAAAAAAAAACCAAAACCAAAACCAAAACAAAAAAGAAAAAAGAAAAACAAACAACAAAACAAAAAATCCAAGTTATCTTTCCTCCTCCTCTTCCTCCTCCTCCTCTTCCAGACAGGTCTCACTGTGTAGTCCTGTCCTGGAACTCACTATGTAGACCACAACGGCCTCAAGCACAGATCTATTACCTCTGCCTCAGCACCCATATGGTGGCTCACAAACTCTAACTTCAGGTGCCCAGAATCTGGTACCCTCTTCAGGCTTACAATGGCATCTATACATACATATGCTCAAGCAAGATTCATACACACAAATTTTAATCTTCAAATTTTTGATTTATTATTATTTTGTGTATGGATGCTGTGGTGTCTGGGGAGCACAGGTGCCACCACACACATGTAGAGATTAGAGAACAACTTTATTTTTTTTTCCTTTTTTTTTTTTTCAGAGCTGAAGACCGAACCCAGGGCCTTGCACTTGCTAGGCAAGTGCTCTACCATTGAGTTAATCCCCAGCCCCTACAGAACAACTTTATAAAGTTGGTTCTTCCTGGGAGATCCAGTTCAGGTATTCAGGCTATGTACCAAGTACTTTTACCAGCTGCATCGCTTTTGTGGACCATCTTTCTTATTTCAGAGGCAAGGAGTTAAAGAACCCAGGCTGGTCTCAAACCCTCTCTGTAGCCAAGAATGACCTTCCCCAGAACCCTGCTTAGCACCTTCTGACGCTATAAGAGAGATGGTTTCCAGGTCAATTCCAGCTTGATTTCTCTGTGCCCTGCAACCAAAGTCGTATTGTGTCTTCAGCAATAGGAGTTTATCATTTAACTCTGATGGGTGACCAAGGCAGAGGACAATAGTTTGTATTGTCTTAGGGGGTGGCTCTGGAACCTCCCAAACCAACTTGTAGAGAGATATCCCACTTGGTTCTGGTTTAATAATTCAAAACTTTTGGGAGCAGCATTGTCCACCCAGAAAAGCTACCTCTATTTGAACCCCCCTTGAAACAAATTATAGTTTTCAATTAGTTTATGGATTAGTAGGTTTCCATGGTTTTCTCAAATACCATTAGTTTTTGTTAATCCCCTCTATCCTTCTGTCCCCTTTCCCAGTTAAACCTTTTGCAGAAACAATTTGGTGCAATCATTGATGCTAACTTTACTCATAATTGCCAAACCTGTAAATATACCATATATCTGTCAGTTGATAAATGGATAAATACATGTGATCCAGCCACAGGATGAAATACAATTCCAGTAAAGAGAAACACGTGATCACTACATCATGCTGAGTAAATCCTTTTGTTACATGGATGTGGTGCTGGAGGTTAAGTCCAGGGTCTGTGTACACTGAGAGTGTTCTAGTACAAGAGACCATACCCAGTTCCGAATAAATGATTCCCGCTTGGATTTTTGAGACAGAGTCTCATGCAATCTAGGCTGAGTTTAAACTTACTGTGTAGCTAAGGATGAGTTTGAATTCCTGATCTTTGTGCATCTGCCTCCTCAGTGCTTAGATTATAGATGTGTTCCGACACATTAAGCTTTTGGGCTTTATTAGTCCAAGTAGATCTGGTACTATATAGCTCAGACTAACCTTGAAGTCACGCTAATCCTCCTGCCTTGGCCTCCCAGGTGCTGGAGTTATGGGCGTGTACCACCATACCTGAATCCCATGAATGAACTCATTTGTTTATTCTTGTTAGTTGTTTTGAGGAGCAGGTGGAAGGTGTCAGGTGCTACAGTGTTAAATACAGAGATAAGAGAGAGGATAACTTGCAGGAGACAGTTCTTTCTTTCCATCATGTGGGTTCCAGGAATTAAACTCTGGTCTTCAGGCTTGCCACCAAGCACCTTTACCTACTGAGCCATCTCACCTGCCCCCTGCCTTGCTTACCCAAGCTGACTTTGAACTAGCTTATGTTGCCAAGGATGACTTTGAACTTCTGATCCTTTTGCCTCCACCTTTTAAGTGCTGGGATTACAGGTGTCACCCATCAAATGACTTATGGGGTTCTGGGGATGGAACCCACTCTAACCAACTAAACTATGCCCCCAGACAGCTCCCTCATACACATATATCCAGCATATATCAATCTGCCTTCAAATCCTTGTGTTATACGAAAGAGGCTAGGCCAAAAATGATTCTATTTCTATGATTTTCTCATTTATTTTGTTTTGAGATAAAATCTCCCTATGTAGCCTAGGCTGCCCTCAAGCTCACTACATAGCCCTGGCTGGTGTCAAACTCTATCTTTACCTTCCAATTACTAAGATTGCTGGAATATGCCACTACATCCAGCTTACACAAAATTCTTAAAAAAGCAAAATCATAGAGACAGAAACCAGGTCAGTAGTTGCCGGGGGCTTCAGGAAGAAATAAGGGATTGAGCACACAGACACACAGGAGACTGGAAGGGTGGAACTGTCCTATGTCTTGATTGTGGTGGTACTCACAAAACTGCATATCCTGGGTGAGATTCAGGGACACGACATTTCAAAAGAGAATTTTATTCTGCGTAAACATTTCTAAATGAACTTGAGTGTTTTATAAAAACAATGTAGTTTGATAATTCTTCCTCTGTAAAATATGTTTGATGGGGCTAGAGAGATGGCTTAGCGGTTCCTAATGCTTACTGATCTTCTAGGCACCCATGTCATTCCATAATTTTGGGATTTGATGCTCTCTTCTGGCCTTTGCAGGTGTGCACACACACACACACACACACACACACACACACACAGAGGCATGTATGCATGCACACATGCATGCATGAACACATACACACATGCACACACATACACAGAAGTCACATACATATATAAAAATAAATCTTATTTTTAATTTCATGTTTCCATGAAAATGATGTGATACAGTTTTCTTTTTGCTGTTGTGGTTTTTTTGTTTTTGAAACATGGTTTCTTTATGTAGTCCTGGCTGTCCTCAATCAACCTCTGTAGACCAGGCTGGCCTGGAACTCACAGAGATCCACCTGCCTCTGCCTCTTGAGTGCTGGGATTAAAGGCATGTGCCACCAGTGGCTTTAACAAGGTATTATTAAATTCTTAGTATGACTAGTGAATACTCAAAAAATGCTAGCTTTGGGACCTGCAAGTTGGGTCAGTAGATGAAGCACAGGCTGTACAAGCCTTGTGTGCTAGGTTTTGTTTTGGATTTGTGGGGTTTTGTTTTGTCCACTTGACACAAACTCGAGTCATCTGGGAAGAGGGAACTTTCATTGAGAAAATGCCTCCATCAGACTGTCTTTAGGTAAGTCTGTGGGCATTTTCTTGATTAATGATTGATGTGGGAGGGTGGAGTGCCGTCCTGTCCCGGGGCAGGTAGTCCTGGGCTGTAGAGCAAACTGAGCAAGGCATGTTGAGCGAGCTGGTAAGGAGCACTCACCTACAGCTTCGGCTCCAGTTCTCGCTTCCGGGGTCCTGCCCTGCTTGAGCCCTTAGCCCTGATGGGCTGTGAAACGGCTGAGCAAGCCGAACAAACCCTCTCATCCCAGCTGCTTTTGGTACTGGTGGTCATTGCCACAGTAGGAAGCGAGTTAGGACACCTCAGGACCTGAGTTTGATCCCTGGAATGCAGGTAAAGATCAGAGGAGAGAACCAACCACACAAAGTTGTCCCCTGGCCTCCTCATGTATGTACACATGCACACAAGCACACGCACATACGTGCCATACACAATAATAATAAGTATATTTTTGAAATGTCAGTTATAAGGTTAGGCATAGAGGCCAGTAGCAGAGTACTGACCTAGAATTCACAAAACTCTAGGCTCATCGTCGCACTATAAAAAAAGAAAAGAAAGAGGTTCTATCTGCCCTTTCCGTTTCATCTTGGGGATTAATAGCAAAATGTGGGACCCTGGCTTGCTTTCTCAGAGTTTGACACTGGCCTGCTAGTCTCATCAAGATTGTGTTCTGGTCTGATATTTTTTTTTTTTAAGTTGTAAGAACAAAAAACCTACTGGAAAACAGCTCAGATGGATAGCAAGTTAGCATTAGGATAAAGAAATCTGAGAAAAGTAAGAGTGAACCCTGACACTTCAAGGAGATCGGGGCTCAGTCACTCTGCTTGGAAAACCTCTTCCTCTGGCCAGGTCTCTCTGTGCTGTCCAGGGGCCGTGCTCAGCTTTCTTCTCTTGCCCCACCCAGCAGGCCTGCTCCCGGTCTTCTCCATCAGGACCTGGTTAGTATTCCGGTTGGAAACAAGCGGCCCCACCTTTGCAGCCTGTGCTGCTGCTGCTGCTGCAAAATTGCTTTTGTGAGGACCTGGGTCCAATTCCCAGCAACAGTAACTCTAGCTCCAGGGTACCAGAACTCACTGTGAGTTCCGAAGTCAGCCTGGTTTACAGAGCAAGTTCCAAGACAGCCAAGGCTACACAGAGAAACCCTGTCTTTAAAAAAAAAAATGTTTCTCAGTTTAAGCTTTTTTCTCCTCAAACTATTTATCTTTTCCGACATCTTTGTTGTTGTTGTTGGGGTTTTTTTTGTTTTTGTTTTTGTTTGTGGTTTTTCGAGACAGGGTTTCTCTGTATGGCCCTGGTTATCCTGGAACTCACTCTGTAGACCAAGCTGGCCTCGAACTCAGAAATCTACCTGCCTCTGCCTCTGCCTCTGCCTCCCAAGTGCTGGGATTACAGGCGTGCGCCACCACTGCCTGGCTCCTACATCTTTTCTTAGGATCATATTTAGAAAGCCCCTTTGCTCTCCAAGATCACGACAATTCTCATTTCCCTTCTAGAATGTTGATGTCTTAATTTTGCACCATTTCCCATGTCCTACAGAGTAGAATTACAGTAGCTAACTTTAATGAATCGCATCCTGTGTGTTAGCCACCCAGTCTTTATTTTCATCACATTGATTCTCTCTCTTAATCTTCACAAGCATGAGAGGCAGTCACTCTTTTTTTTTTTTACCTTGCTTTTTATATGGAGAGGTTAGAGTGCTCCAGTGTCTCGCCTGCAGCCACACAAACTAGTCAGAGGCAAACTTGGCATTCACATTCCAAGTCTGTCCACTTTTTTTTTTTTTAGAAAAACAAAGTTTATTTATTTATTTTTTTTATTCAGGAAAATGGCATTTGCATGCCTGTGGTGGTCAAAGGGCAAATTTTGGGAATCATGGCAAATCTTTTACCTGCCGAGCCATTTCGATGAGAATACCTGTTCTTGAGATGGAGTCTCATGTAACTCAGGCAGGCCATGAACTCAATCTTCCTGCCTCTGCCTCCCAGCATGCACCTCGATGCCTGCTGCCCAGCTGCAGTCTACTTTCAAAGGTCTTGCTCTGTGTTTGCCTTGCTCCCCCTGAAACTTAGTATTGTTTGTCGAATCCAGCCTTTCACCCACTGATCAAAATGCTACTATTATCCATCCAGGGGCTTTTAATAAATCGTTGTGTCTCCTCTGCTCTGTTGCATCTCCTGTATATTCCTACACTAATCATGCAATGCTCTAGAGCCTGCTGTTACTCGCCTGTCCTCATATCTGCAGGCCAGCTCACCATCACATGCTATCATTTTTTAAAGTTTTACTTGAAAATCCTTAAGAAATTCCATTGGGGTGTTTTCCAAAACTGCACAAAAAACATTGAGGGACAGGCATGATGGTGCATGATTTTAATTCCAGCACTAAGGAAGCAGAGGCAGGCAGACCTCTGAGTTTGAGACCAGTTTGAGGTCTACAGTGTGAGTTCCAGAACAGTCAGAGCTACATAGTGAGACCCTGTCTCAAAACTATAGAGAGAAGGCTCTCTGGTGTATTGAGAGTTGATTATCAGATTCTGAGGTTTAGAGTCCACATAGTCTGTACATGATCCTTTAACATTTCGTGTGTGTGTGTGTGTCTGTGTGTGTGTGACTGTGTGTGTGTGTGTCTGTGTGTGTCTGTGTGTATGTGACTGTGTGTCTGTGTGTGTATGACATCCTAGACCTCAGACCTCATACATACTTAGCATGTGCTCTAGTGTTTAGTAATACCTCCATCCCCAAACCCTTCTTTATTCGTTATTGTTCTTGCGTTTTTGTCACTAATTTTATTATCTTTACATATTAATAATAGTTAATGAGTTTATGACATTTTGTATATGCATATAATGCATTTTGATCATGTTTATCTCCTTACGTTCTCTCGACTCCTGTTAGTCTCACTGACCCTTTCCTCTTCCCAATTAGTCCATCTTCTACCTCTTTTTTTTTTTTTTTTTTTTTTTTTTGGCTTTTCGAGACAGGGTTTCTCTGTGTAGCCCTGGCTGTCCTGGAACTCACTTTGTAGACCAGGCTGGCCTCGAACTCAGAAATCCTCCTGCCTCTGCCTCCCAAGTGCTGGGATTAAAGGCGTGCGCCACCACCACCCGGCTCTACCTCTTTTTTTAAAGATTTATTTATTTATTTTATGTATGTGAGTACAGTGTCGCTCTCTTCAGATATACGAAAAGAGAGCAGAGAGCGTCAGATCCCATTACAGACAGTTGTGAGCCACCATGTGGTTGCTGGGTATTGAACTCGGGACCTCTGGACGAGCAGTTAGTGCTCTTAACTGCTGAGTCATCTCTCCAGCCCCATCTTCTACTTTTAAATTGTGTGTGTGTGTGTGTGTGTGTGTGTGTGTGTGTGTAGGCAGTAGGGGTTTGGAGAGCAGGTCTATGTCACAGGACAACCTTGGGAGTAAGTAGTTTTTTCATTCCACTGTGGGGTCTGGGGAATTGAACTCAGGTCATCAGGCTTGCTCAGCAAGCCCTTCTACCCACTGAGCCGTCTCTGAATCCTACCAAGGTTTGTTTTTAGAACAAAGTGTGGGTAAGGGTGTATTTACAAGAACATTGGTACCTTATGGGTGGCTACAACACTGAAGAGAATGTCTTTCCCTCCCTCATGTTTATTTATTTTGACTTGAGGCAGGACCTCAAGTATCACGCATCCTAGACTGGCCTTAAGCTCCCTATGTACCCAAGGATGACCATGAAGTTCTGATCCTCCTGCCTCTACATCCCTTGTGCTGGTATTAATAACATATGTTGCTTAGGCCCAGTTTATGCAAAATCAGAGACTGAGTTCTGGGTCTTGTGCATGGTAAGCATGCATTGTATCTACTGAGTCACAACCTTAGCTTTGGTTTTTGTTTCTTTGAGACAGTTTTGTTCTGTAACTCCGGCTGCCCTGAAACACAGTATATAACCCACTAGGCCTTGAGCATGCTTCTGCCCTTTGCCTCTAGGGCAGCGGTTCTCAACTTGTGGGCCTCAACCCACAGATATTTACATTATGATTCATAACAGTAACAAAATTACAGTGCAAAATAACTTTATGGTTGGGGGTCAATCAGCACAGCGTGAGGAACTGTATTAAATGGTCTCAGAATTAGGAAGGTTGAGTGAGAGCCACTGCTCCAGGTTGCTGAGATCAATCACAGTCTTGTGCTACCAAGCCAGAAGGTTCTGATTCCCTGTTGCATCTTTCTTTCTTTTTTTTTTTAAAGCACAGATTTTTTTTAAAAGATTTATTTATTTATGATATAAGCACACTGTTGCTGTCTTCAGACACCAGAAGAGGCTATCAGATCCCATGACAGATGGTTGTGAGCCACCATGTGGGTGCTAGAATTTGAACTCAGGACCTTCAGAAGAGCAGTCGGTGCTCTTAACCACTGAGCTATCTCTCCAGCACCGCCCCCTCTGCATCTTTGTTTGTTTGTTTGTTTGTTTTTGTGAGACAGGGTTTCTCTGTGTAGCCCTGGCTGTCCTGGAACTCACTCTGTAGACCAGGCTGGCCTCAAACTCAGAAATCCGCCTGCCTCTGCCTCCCAAGTGCTAGAATCAAAGGCATGTGCCACCACTGCCCGGCTCTGTTGCATCTTTCTTCCCTCGACTTTCCCTCCTACTGTCAGAGTTTTCTCCAAAATTATTTGTACTAGTTTTTTTTTAAGATTTTTAACAATTCTTTTAATTTTAACAATTTCATTTTAACAACTCTTTAAAAACATCCAAAATTAGTATGCCTTTACATGTATGTTTACACAAACAATCATGCATCAACCTTCTGCAGGAGGTTTTGGGGCTCTCTGAGGGCTGTTTCCCAGATGCCTTTTGATCTTGATGCCTGGGTGTGGCTGTGCTCCCACAAGTGCAGAGTCCAGCACTTCTAGCTCCCAAGATGAGGCATAAGGGCATCCATTTCTCTCCTCATCTGTTTTCCAAGCCTCTTGCTGTCGTCCCTACAAAATGGTATGTCTTTGTTAATTCCCATTTCACTAATTACGAGCGAGTTTGAGCTGGAATCAGCTTGTGCTTGCTGTCACTTGCTCATCCCTGGGTAGGGATTACACCCTGATGGCTCCTGACTATTTTTCTAATCGATTTCCTCCCTGGGTAGGGATTACACCCTGATGGCTCCTGACTATTTTTCTAATGGATTTCCTGGCTTCTCTGTGTTCTTTCATCTTTCAAATACACACATCATTCTTCTGTAGTGCAGACTTAAAATAATGAAGCTCTCCTGCTCCTTTTGTAATTCTATAACAAACTCCTTTAGACTGAGTCGCTTATAAATAATAGAAACTTACTTCTCTCTGTTCTAGAGGCTGGGAAGTCCGAGATCAAGAATCCAGTACATTCTGTCTTCAGTGCAGATCAGTCGGCTTCCAAGAAGGCACTGTGACTAACGTCCTCTCACAGTGGATAACAAGAAGAGCAAAGAAGACCAGACACTGCATGAGGCTTGTTTTATAAATGTCTTAAGCCATTCACAGGGAGGAGCCCGCAGGAACTACTAATCTCTTAAAGGTCTAACCTCTTGATGCTATTTTGGAAGAGAGTTATTTGTTGGGGGAGAAAAGGACTCACATTGATGGGAATCACACTCCATTCTTCTCCAGTTTTCCTGATACCATCAACTGAATCCCATAGCCTGTCCTTATTGATTTGTCTTGTCATTTCCATCTAAGGTCAGGTTTCTATAGTTGCTGTAAATGTACCCACCTGTCTCTGAGCCCTCTGTGCTGTTCTTTGGAATATCCATTCTTGCTTGAGTAAAGCTTTAGAGGATTGTATCAAATCAGACCTGCTATTCTCTCTTTTTTTGTTTAGAAAAAAAATCTTGGATACATTTGGTTGAAAATCCAATCAATTTATACATAACTTTTTGGAAAACTGACTTATTTCCCCACTTCCTTCTTCTCTTCTTCCTTTGTTTGAAATAGGCTCTTACTTCATAGCCTAGACTGGCCCAGACTTGATATCCTGCCTCAGCCTCCAGAATGATGGAATTACAGGCATGTGCTAACAGGCTTGGTGAGATCTGGCTTTTAATGTAGTAAGCATCCGTGCATTCTTTCATAGCTACTGTAAACTCTGCTGGAACCTTTTAATTAGATTATGTAGTGAATGTGTTTGTCTGTTGCTGAAATATTTTAAAGGCGACTTATTTAGCTGAATGGCATCACAACTTTATGTTTATATCAAACTACTGTTTGCAAAGCAAAATAAAAAGTAATACAGTACACAAACTTAAAAATATAGGACTGAAGGGAATAGCTCAGTGGTAGAGCATGTGGTCAAGTATCTGGTTCAAGTATTAGCACTGAAAAAAAACCAGAGGCCTGGAGAGATGACTTGGCAATTAAGAGCACATGCTGCTCTTCCAAGGACCCTGGTTTGACTCCCAGCACCCACAGTATCAACTTATGACTGTTTTTAACTCTAGTCTCAGGGGATCTGACATCCTCTTCTGGTCTCCATGGGCCCTAGGCATACATGTGGTAAACACATACATGTAGACAAAAGACTCATACACATAAAATATTTTTTTTTTTTTTGGTTTTTTCGAGACAGGGTTTCTCTGTGTAACCCTGGCTGTCCTGGAACTCACTTTGTAGACCAGGCTGGCCTCGAACTCAGAAATCCTCCTGCCTCTGCCTCCCAAGTGCTGGGATTAAAGGCGTGCGCCACCACCGCCCGGCTTACACATAAAATATTTTTAAGTAAAAAAAAAAAAATAGAAAGATTTTAGGATCTGGAGACAGTGCAGTGAAGCAAGGTTCTTGCTGTACACTAGCCCTCAGAACTCCACAGCATTGTGTCTCTGCATGCAAGCGGCGACACACAAACCCACATAAATATCGTGCCTCTGCATGTGACACGCTACAGCATGCATACCCACACAGATATTATGTTCACGCACGCAAAATATTTTTAAGGGTTATTTATTATTTTGAATTATGTGTCTGTGTTTGTGTGTACATGAATGCAGGTGCCCACAAAGGCCAGCAATGCGGGCAGAGGAGCGGGGGTTTCCCATGAAGATGGATTTACAGGCCGTTGTAAACTGCTGGATGTGGGTGCTGGGAATCAAGAGCGCTATGAACCCTTAACCCCTGAGCCGTTTTTCCAGCCCATTAGGTAAAAAACTAAAATAAAATAAAGGGAATTTTACACAGGAAGACTTGTCTTCTATAGGGAGGATGAAAACTATTTGGTTGAATGATTCACAAAAAATTGGTATCTGCAGAACTTTCCTCTTACGTGGTCGATCTCAGACCAGATGTTGGAGTGAATAATAATCCCAGCAGTCAAGGTTGTGAAGACGAAGGAAGTCAGCTGAGTGGTTCATGTATAGACCATATATGTATCAATTGGTACAGTAGCTTCTTTCTTCCTTCCTTCCTTTCTTTCTTTTTTCTTTTTTTTTTCTTTCTTTCATTTTTGCTTTTGTTTTCTAAAACATGTTTTTTTTTTGTATAGCCTTGGCTGTCCTGGAACTTACTTTGTAGACCAGGCTGACCTCACAGATATCTGCCTGCCTGCTTCTGCCTATACACACACACACACACACACACACACAGACACACACACACCGCCTGATTTCTGTTTTCAATCTTCCACCTTTCCCTTCTTGTCCCCTCCTACTAACCCACCTCTTCTTCCTGAGTAGTCTCTCTCCTGCTCTCAGGGCCTGTGTGTATGTCCCCATGAGTTTTTTTCGTGTTATTTGTTAAGAGCATGGGCCGGGGTTTGTTTACAGGAGCATAGAGACCTAAAGAAAGTGTCTTTTCCTCCTTATTAAGCATTATCTGCATTTAAATCTCCAAGGAGATGGAGGAATCGGCCCCTCCCTTTTCACAGGGTGGTTGGCAGGCCTAGTCCTGTGGAGCTTGTGCAGGTAGCCAAGGTTTTTGTAAGGTCAAGAGTAAAGCGGCTATGCCATCCCTGGAAGTGTTCCACACTGTTCTCCCATCTGCTTCCTGTGGCTCTTACACTCTTTCTGCCCCTCTTCCTGGATGTCCCCTGGGCCTCAGCTGTTGTGCTTGACCCAACACCCACTGTTGAGGGTTTTGGAGGGTTTGTTTGTTTGAGATAAGTTCTCATGGATTTTGCCCAGGCTAGTCTCAAACTCCAGGGCTCAAGTGGTCCTCCTGCTCCAGCATCCTTAGTAGCTTGGACCACCAGAGGATTCCACTGTTACCTAGCTCTAAGTTTAAGTTTTTGCAATTTTCAAGTTTTTCCTTTTATGATTTATTGTTTATTTTTTTATGTGTATTGGTGTTTTGCCCGAATGTATGTCTGTATGAGGGTGCTGAATCCCTGGAGCTGGAGTTGGAAGCTGCTGTGTGGGTGCTGGGAACTGAAGCCAGGTCCTTTGGAAGAGCAGACCATGCTCCTACCTGCTGAGCCATCTCTCCAGTGAACTTTTTTTTGTTGTTGTTTTTTGGCAATTTTTTGTTTGTTTGGGTTTTTTTTTGAAACAAAATATCCAGAAACATAGTTAAACAAGTTTCTTCCACAATGTGACAATTTATTGGGAAACAGCAAATTCATAAGGTTTAGCAGTTTCAATGACAGAAGTTTGTCATCTAACCTCACCTGTCTTGGTCATCTGCCTGTTGTGAATGAGAGTTCTTTTTTTGTTTTGTTTTGTTTTGTTTTTAGTTCATGTGCATTGGTGTTCTGCCTACCTTATGTCTGGGTGAAGCTGTCAGACCTTAGAGTTACAGGCAGTGGTGAGCTGCCATATGGGTGTGGGAATTAAACCCAGGTCTTTTGGAAGAGTCATCAGTGCTCTCAGCCGTGGAGCCATCTCTCCAGCCCCTCCAGCTCTTTTATTCCATGTTAACTCACATCATGTATCACACAGACACACAGTAACTGTATCTGCATGTCTATCTATGTGTCTATGGCTTCCAGAATGGATACACTTCAGGGATGCTGCAGTGAGCCTCCAAAGGTTTCAGCAGTGGCCGGAGGGAGAGTTTGTATGATAATGAATCAACTAGACAGTGCTGGCACACACATTGAATTCTAGCACTCAGGGGGCAGAGGCAGACAGATCTCTGAGTTGAGACCAGCCTGGCCTACAGAGTTCCAGGACAGCCAGGAGTACACACAGAAACCTGTTTTGAAGGTAAAAAACTAACAATGATGATGATAATAATAATAATAATGAAAAAATAAAAACTAAAAATAATAAATATTTTTAAAAGATGTGATCCTTTAGGAAATACCTATCTGCTACAAGAAAATGAAATAAAGGGCGAACAGGGAAAGCCAAAAGCTTGCTATTGAAGATGTGGCAGATATGGAGATATGGAGAGAATCTGCATGGAAGAGCTGCTCCTTCTAAAGTGCTTCTATAGCTGTATTACAAATCACCATCCTCCGAGGCTTGTTCACGGTTCTGTGGGTCAGTAATTCAGGTGGTGTCATCTGGGTGACTTCTGCTTCTCATCTCTCCTAGAGTCATCGACATGTCTGAGATCATCTAGTGTCGCCACTGGGACTGGGTAGTCATGAACAACTTTATGGCCAGTTGAGTATATGTGGGCGTGGCTGCACTGTCTTCCTGCAGAAGGTCTTTCTACTGGGCTAGCTCAGTCTTTTTCACACTTTTTAAGCCTCTGCCTACACCTGAGGTCCCACTGGCAAATCTCAGATATAGTGGAAAGAGGAAAAATTCTCACCCCATGAAGGAAAACACAACAAAATCACATTGCAAGGGGGGATTTGCATAAAGAGTTCAAAACAAACAATGGTAGCCACCCCAACTCCTTTGAATCAGGGTCTCAAATAGTCCAGTCTGGCCTAAAACTTGCTGAGTGGCTGAGGATGACTTTGAACTTCTTCCCTTTGTGTCTACCTCCTGAGTGCTGAGATTGCTGGGATTACAGATACACATTAGCGTAACTGGTTTTTTATGTGATGCTGGAGATTGAACCCAGGGCTTCTCGAGTGCTAGCCAGGCATTGTATCAATTTATTTATAGCCATCTTTTTGAAATAAATAAATGACTGTGTAGTATCTATCATTACAATTTAGATATATAGTATCTCCCTTACGGATTCACACATTAAAGGCGAGGGTCCTGGCTGGTGATGCAGTTTTGGGAAGTGCTAGAGATTTAGGGTGTGAGGCCTAGCTGAAGGAAGTGGGTCACTTGAATAGTGTTTTTGGAGGTTAATCTGTTCCTGGACTCCTCCTTCTTCTCCCTGTTTCTTGAATCCCCCAAAACTCCTGCCACAAAGATATGCTGCACCACCACAAGGGCATCAACAGAGTCAAACACACAGAAACTGACCAAAATAAATCCTTCCTCCTTTACAAAATTTGTGCCAGGTGCTTTGTCACAGCAGGGAACAGTGTGACTAATACGCCTACTAATCAACTCACCACATTCTTATTTAGTAAATACTATGCGTTGCATGCCAAGTTCTAGGGACAGAAAGAAAACGGGACACATTTTCTGTGCTTAGCAATGTCTGATCTCATAAAAAAGGAAGAATTGAACTGATATCTTTGCCGCAGGAACCCCACCCAGTAAAGCCTAGAGGACACTATGCAGATTGACTGAAGGGCATAGGCTTCATACTAGGTGAGGAACTCCACCCAGGCTTCCTGGAGCCTGTGACCTCTGAGGAAGTTCTTGAGATTGGGAAGGCAAGGTAGAGAGGGAGGAAGACGGCAAAGCTAATTGAAGACTGAATTGGAAGAGGCTGGGTGACACCGATCCTTACCACAGAGGATGCTCAAAGCTAGCCTGGGCCACGTGATCAATCAACTTGTCGGTCAGTTGAATAATTAGGAGCTTGGGCCTGAGTTTGGTTCCTGGGACCCACATGGTAGCAAAGAACTGATTCCTGCAAGGTGTCCCCCCCCCCAGCCCCAAACAAATGACTAAATAACTAAATGATGGGGGTTTTTGTGATTTGTTCATTTTTCTCTTCTAAAGAGCTAAGCTTTAGCCACACTTCTCACCCTCACGAATGAACATGTAGGATCAAGAGGCAAGCCTGAGCGGACATGACTGTGCACACCTATAATCCCAATTCTGTCTCTAGTGAGAACAACATGGGCTCCTGAAGGTAAGCCTGGCTAAAGATACACAAAATGCCAAAACCGTTTCACATGAGCCTCCTGAGTTCTTCAAAACCTTTTCAGATTTTATTCATGAAATTCCTTTTCCTACTGGAAGCTTGTGGACAACGATTTTGAGTCTGGAACAGTCTTTTTCTGTTTTTCCTTGGTGGCTTGGCTCTCAGAACTTTCTGGAAGGAAGCTAATATGGCAACCAAAATGCTAGAAACATGAAGGCAGAATGAGTATGAGCAGAGCTTAGTGGTACATACCTACTATCCCAGCACTGGAGATCCCTGAGGCAGGAAGATTGCTGCAAGTTTGAGACCAGCCTGGGCTACAAAGTGAGACTGTTTCTCAAAACAAAGCAATAACAACAACAAAATAATAACAAGGATAAAATTCTAATAGTGGTTCATAGTATACAGTAGGTGCTCTATAAATGACTGTTGAATTTTTTTAACTTATTTACCTTTATTTTCTGTGCATTGGTGTTTTGTCTGCATGTCTATGCGAGTCTGTCAGATCTCGGAGTTATGAACAATTGTGAGGTGCCATGTTGGTGATGGGATTTGAACCCAGATCCTCTGGAAGAGCAGTCAGTGAACTTAACCACTGAGCCATCTGTTGAATAAGATGTATGCCAAGGCTATGGCTCAGTAGTAGAGCATTTGCCTAGCATGTGTTAGACCCAAGGTTCAATCCCAGCACTGTATAATAATAATAATAATAATGATAATAATAACAGAAAGTGCATGGAAAGAAGGGATCACCCAACATCCATGTATTTACTTCAGATCTGGTCACTGGAGTATAGGAGATGCAGGAAGATTAGGTCTTCCTGTACATTTGAATACTTTAGTATCTTTTAACTTTTTTTTTAAATTTTACGAGTATTTTGCTTGCATGTATATATGTGCACCATATGCACGCCTGGTGCCTGTAGAGGCCAGAAGAGAGCATCAGATTTTCTGGAACAGGAGTTACAGATGGTTGTAAGCTACCATGTGGGGGCTGGGAATATATATATATTCCAGCCTATATATATATAGGTTCTTTTACTTTTTTTCAACCAGACAAGCATTTTCTTTGTAGTCCCGGCTGGCCTGGAACTCACTCTGCAGACCAAGCTGGCCTTGAACCCACAGAGCTCTACCTTCCTCTGCCGCCTGAGTGCTGGGATCAAAGGCGTGTGCCACCACTGCCCAGTGCAAACCCATGTCCTTTAGAAAAGCAGCCAGTGACTTCAACTGTTGAGCCATCTCTCCAGCCCCTTTGTAGAATATTCTACTCAGTGTTACTTTTGTGAACTGAAATCTTTGAGGAAGGTTGGGACAAGGCCACATCGGTCAAGAATGTTTGCTACTCTTGTAGAGGACCTAAGTTCAGTTCCAGAACCCATGTCAGGTGGCTCTCAGCTGTCTGTAACTCTAATGCCAGGGGATTTGACACCACCTTCTGGGTTTTGAGAGCACTCATTCATGCCCGCATGCAAACTTAAAAAGTATTTTAAAACTTGAAAAATTTTGAGCAAAACTGAAAGTTAAGCTTTTTCACCTGCTGCTGCTGCACCCTGCCCTAACTCTTGGTGAAGCCTCTTAATGCTCAGCACTTTATGAGCATTTATTACACAATTACACCTATAGTAACTCTATGAGTTACCTACAATTATTATTATTTTTTTTTTACAGATTAGGAAACTGAGACCCAGCTAAGTTACATAATTTGCCCAAAGAGAAAGGTCAGAGCACTGACTCCAGGCTATTTGGTCTTGGCATCTATTCACAATCCCTGCATCCCACCAAAATACTCCCATACCTGTCGGCAAGAGAAAGGGACTCGTCCTCCCAGCAGTGTGAGCAAGGTCCAAGGCAGAAGGCCAACCTCTTCAAAGTCTCGGACTTTTCCCTTACAAGTCCTCACAACTCTTCTGTCACATAAGATGTGCACATTTATTTGAAAATAAAATAACACTGTTTCCCACCAAGCCAACAAATGCTTCAAAAGAATGTCCTGTTTGTCCTGGGGTGTCACGGCTCTGCACTTACCACCGAACAGACAGAAAACTGTCCTAAGCTGTGAAACAAACCAGTTAATTCATTGCTGGAATTCTCTGGCAGGTGAACGATATTGGAATGTTTTTCTAACTGCTTTCAGCAGTCAGCCATCAGCTCACTCTGGTCGCTACTCTGGGTCCAGTTCAGGGGCTAATTCTTTCCTTAAGTAAGCGTACCAAATAGCCTATCTTGTGACAGCTGACAGATCCCCAGAGCTGCTGGCTGGCATGTGACATTCCTTAGTCTGTCCCAGCTGTCTCTGACTGGGTCACTCCTCCTCAAAGCCCATAGCTCACTTTCTAGGAACATACACAATGACAGTTGCAGGGACCCACTGCATTCTACCACATAGTTGTTAAATGCAACAACGTATCCAAACACAGAAAAGTGGAAGTCTGGAGGGGGGTTGGCAGGGTGCTTTGCTTACAGGACAGGAAGCCATGAGTTCAGGCCTTAGCACTGCCTAAAACCAGGCATAGTGGTCCATGCCTACACTCCCAGCTCTTGGGAGATGAAGACAGGAGGATGAGAAGTTCAGGGTGATTCTCAGCTATGCAATGAGTTCAAAACCCACCTAGGAGCTGGGCCATAGTGGCGCATGCCTTTAACCCAGCACTTGGAAGGCAGAGGTAGGCAGGTGGATCTCTGTGAGTTCGAGGCCAGCCTGGTCTACATAGTGAGTTCCAAGACAGTCAAGGCTACACAGAGAAGCCCTGTCTGAAAAAACAAAACAGAACAAAAACAACAACCCACTTGGGGTACATGTGACCCTGTCTCAGAAAAGTTAAAAACAAACAAACAAACAAACAACTCTGAAGTTAAAAAAAATACTGGACGTAAGTATGGGCTGGTGCTATAACTTAGTTGGAAGAGTGCTTGCCTAGAATGCATGAGGTTGTTGGTTTAGTCCCCAGCACCATATCAATCAAGGGGATGATGCACGCCTGTAATTCCAGCACTCGGGTTAGAAACAGGAGGATCAGGAGCTCAAGATCATCCCCATCTACATAGCAAGTTAGTACCTGGAATAAATAAGTTCCTGTTCCAAAAAACACAAACAAACAAATAAATAAATTGCACATTGCCAGGTGTGGAGCAACATGCCTGTAAAACCAGCACTTGCAAGGTTAACATATGAAGATGGAAAGTTATAAGTCCAAGTCAGTGTGAGCTACAATGAGAGACCCTTGTTAGACACACACACACACACACACACACACACACACACTTTCGAGTGCATACACCACAGGCACACGGGGAGGGGGCTGCAGAATGAGAATTGTGTGCCTACTCTATAGCAGACATTGTCCCTGACCTTGGAGCACTTCTGCTCTGACTTGGGAGGAGGAAGCTGTGATTCAGAGCTCAAGCTAATGCTTTGCTCAAGGCTCTGCCTCTGAAGTCTGACCCAATAACCATCAGTCAAGTCTGTTGCAGGCCTGTGCTGCAAGGTAGTAAATTTCATTTCTCTTCATCCTGATAGTCTCAGGCTAGCTCACCATCTCTCACTGTCAGCTTGGCCTTTCAGGCTAACTCAGTCTAATTCAACTTAGTCTGCCATTATAAGGAAACTAGAGCCAGGCCAAAACACACTTGGGGGGTGGGGGAAACAACACAACAACTGTGCTCACATCTGTCTGGGGGTAGCTAATACTTTAAAAGCAAGTAGAAGCAAGCATCACAGCAATGCTTGGGGGCTCACACCTGGAGTCTAAATCACTGAGGCAGGTTTGAAAGTTCAAGGCCAATCAAGAAAGAAGATGTGGAGAAAGGAAAGATGGAGGGAGGAAGGGAGGAGGGGGAGAACCGGAAGAGGTGACATAAGCTTAAAAATCTAAAAGAGACAAGAGCTCTGGCTGGAGCGCCATGGGTAGAGTGCTTGCCTAGCACATATGAAGCCCTGGGTTTCCAGTCTCAGCACCCCATAAAATCAAGTCATGTGGTACATGCCTATAATCCTAATGCTTAGATGTCTGAGGCAGGAGGATGGAGAGTTTAAAGTCAAAGTGAACATAGCAAGATCCTGTCTAAAGCTGGGCGGTGGTGGCGCACGCCTTTAATCCTAGCACTTGGGAGGCAGAGGCAGGCGGATTTCTGAGTTCGAGGCCAGCCTGGTCTACAGAGCAAGTTCCAGGACAGCCAGGGCTATACAGAGAAACCCTGTCTCGAAAAACCAAAAAAAAAAAAAAAAAAAAAAAAAGATTCTGTCTAAACAAACAAATAAGAAAGGATAAACAAAATCAAACACAAAATTAAAAGGTAAAGGTGCTGAGAGTTGGCTCAGAGGTTAAGAACACTGGCTGCTTTCCCAGAGGACCTAGGTTTACCTCCCAGTGCCCACATGGCAGCTCACAGCCATCTCCAATTCTGGGAGATGAGATGATCCTCTCTTCTGGGCTCTGGGGGCACCAGGCATACATATGATACACAGACATAACATGCTGGCAAGATATTCATACACATTAAAAACAATTTTAAAGCAAGGGTGAATGCTAGAGTATTTTGAATGAATGTTGAAGACGTGTGAATGAAATAAGCCAGTGACAAAGGGATAGATAGGGAATAAGGTCCCCGGACCAGTCAAATCCATAGAAATAGAGCAGAACAGCAGCTATAGCCAGGAGGGATGGGAGAGTATGTTTAACAGGCGGGGAGGTTCAGGTGAAAAAGAGAAAAGTGTCCTGGAGATGGATGGTCATGATGGTCCCTGTAACCCTGTGAATACGGATAATGCCATCAAACCATACACTGAAAATGGTAAGGGGTAGGGGGGTAGGGAATAGGACAAGTTCCCAGCATTCTTCCCGGAAGTTCCAGGCTCTTCTGCCCCGACAACCCATTGGAGGCAGAGGGCCTAAGGCGTCTAGGTATACCCCTCTTCTCTGCTACCTTGTCCCCAGAAGTCAAGCCCAGAAGTGCTATCTAGGAAAACCGATCTCGTGTGTGTGGTGCATGCGTTCCCTGGATGACTTGGAAGGGAGTCTGGTCTGCTAACCACCAGGTCCATCTGCTCCTCAAGTTTCTCATTCTTCTTTTGGGGAAGGGGGAGGTGGTTTGAGACAGAGTTTCTCTGTGTACCCCTGGCTGTCCTGGAACTGGCTCTGTAGACCAGGCTGACCTCGAACTCAGAGATCTGCCTGCCTTTGCCTCTGGGATTAAAAGCGTGGACTGTCGCTGACCAGCTTCGACTCCTTATTCTGACTCAAGTGAGGAGATACATGTAATGAGGCCAGCAGGATCAGCACAGAACATCTATTATTCTTTAACAAAGATCAAACAAACCGTGTCTAGGTCCTATCAAGCTAACCAAGAAGAGTGATAAGACTGTGGCCTCTAGGCCCAGATGCCAGAGTTGAAATTCCTGCTTTGTTCTTCATTTTCCTTGTGACTTTGGACTTCGGTTATTCTGCCTATAAAGTGAGATAATGACAGTGATGATGTCACAGGTTGTTACGAGCGTCTGATCATTAATATCTACAAAGGGCTCAGGAATGTTTCCAACAAACACACAGGAAACGTAGGAAAACCACGAAGTTCACTTGTTAGCTATTAACAAATGAAGTTAGTTATTTGCAAATAAAAATATATGTGTTTACTTCCTGTACCCAAAAGTTTGCAGGCTTGTTCCTTGTCTGGTGGGTCTAATCTCTGAGATAATTGGATCATAATGGTTCTGACTTACCCAAAGAATGGATTACCTCATCTAGGTAGTCATAACTGGATGGCAGTATTGGGCAGTAAAGGAAAAGTTCAGAGGTGGAGTTTAGCTGCAGGGAGTAGGTAACCGGGGATATGTCCTTGGGTGCTACATCTTGCCCGAGGCCCCTCTCCCTTCTCTCTCTGCTTCCTGATGCCAGGAAGTGAGCATCTCGACTCCACTAGGATTCTCCACCATTATGGCCCTCCTCTCAGCAGGCCCAGACACAAAGGAGCTAGTCAAGCATCTCCCAGCACCCCGGAAACAGTGACCCACATCAATCCTTCCTCCTCCCCTCTGTTGAAATTCTCGGGCATTGGACACAGCAACAGAACACTGACAAACTAGATTTCTGGCTTTTTCTTTTTTTTTCTCCCCTTTTACAAGGCCTGGCAGCCCTGGCTTACATCCCCACAATGCTGTGATTAACTAGGCCTGAATAGTGGCCTCTGAGGGAAGTCAGGGGCACAGACTTGCCAGTTGCCAAATGCTGTTTGTGGCATTGCACCAGCCCCCCTCAGAGCAAGCACCTTTTTCTCACTTGCACAATAACCCAGTGCGGGTTGGTGGGCTACCCTTGGGGGAGGGACAGACACCTGCACAAAAATCAGGAGACTAGCCAGTGATCACTTCAGTCGGTGATAGCTCATGTCCAATCGTGAGCCATAATCTAGACTGGATACTGCTGTTGTTTCGTGCCCCAAATCTTCAGAAAGCTGCTACATGTACAGTGTGTGTTGTTCCCAGTACAGTGTTTCGGGGGCAGGGGAATTAAGAAAGCAGAAGGTGAAAATTGAGAATTTAAAAACCCCATGAGCCTCTTGAAACATTGGAGGCTTTTTTTATAAGGTGAACTGGAGGCTGGAGTCATTGTACTCGAATAATTGGGAAAAGTTGAAGCTAGAATTAGTGGCAACTCTCAGGCGGACACTGCGTCGTAGACGCTTAGAGAGTGGAGCAGGAAAAGAGAGCCGCAGGCGCGTGCACATTTGTGACTTCCTTTGAATTTCCACGTCTCTATTCGCTTTCTCTATTTTTTTATGAAGCTGAGGCTCAAACCTGGTGCTTTGCCCATGCTAAACCATGTTTTCTTTTCTTTTTTTTTTTTTTTTTGGTTTTTCGAGACAGGGTTTCTCTGTGTAGCCCTGACTGGCCTGGAACTCACTCTGTAGACCAGGCTGGCCTCGAACTCAGAAATCCTCCTGACTCTGCCTCCCAAGTGCTGGGATTAAAGGCGTGCGCCACCACCGCCCGGCTAAACCATGTTTTCTTGACAGGTGGTGGTGGCCCATGCCTTTAATGCCAGCACTCAAGAGGAAGAGGAAGGAAGAATCTCTGGTTCAAGGCCAGCCTGGTCTACTTTGGACAAGGGGCAGTGCTACATAGAGAAATCTTGTCTCTAAAAGCAACAAAACAACAAAACAAAAACAAACAAAAGAAATAAAAGGAAAGAAAGAAAAGAAAAGAAAATTATCAGCAAGCCACCAAGCCAGAACAGACAGAAGCCCAGCATAATTGTCTGCAAAGAGACTTAATGCAGCAACTGATGGGAATTTTTGTTTTGCTTTGTTTTGTTTTGAGATTCGGTTTCTCTGTGTATCCCTTGACCTCTGTGGAAGAGGACCAAGAAGGATTGTATGAGCTAGAGAGGTCAAGGACATCAAAAGAAAACCCACAGAATCAGCTAACCAGGGCTCACGGGGGCTACAGGGACCCAACCTGTGTGTGTCTGACCTAGGCCTCTGAATATATTTTGTGGGAGTGTGGCTTTGTGGCCTTGTGAGACACCTGGCAGTAGGAGCCGGGCTATCCCTGGTTCTTTTGCCTGCCCTTCTGAGACCCCTTTCCTCTAGCTCTGTTGCCTCAGCCAGTCTTAATACGAAGGGGATGGACCTGGTCTTGTTGTGGCTTGATGTGCTGTGTTTGGTTGATGCCTCTGGGAGGCCTGCCCTTTTCTAGAGGAGAGGATTGCAGAAGGGGAGAAGAGAGGAGGTGAGGGGGAGGCCTGGGAGGAGGGGACGGAGGGGAGGCTGCAGTCAGGATGTGACATATGAGAGAAGAATAAAAAAAAAAGAGAGGGGTTGGAGAGATGGCTCGGTGGTTAAGAGCACTGGCTGCTCTTCCAGAGAACCCGGATTCAATAGACAGCACCACATGGGAGCTCACAACTGTCTATAATAGTTCCAGGGGATCCAACACCCTCCCATAGACATACAGGCTAAACACCAATATACATGAAATAAAAATAAAAGAAAACAATTCTCATCTGGCAGTGGTGGCACATGCCTTGGGAGGCAGAGGCAGGTGGATCTCTGAATTGGAGGCCACCCTGGTCTACAGAGTGAGTTCCAAGAAGATCAAGAGCTACACAGAGAAACTATGTCTCAAAACAAAAGCAAAAAACAAACCAAACAAACAAATATACTGCAGTTAGAGTGAAACATCGCGGCCACATTCTCAATATCCAACCTCCTCCCTGCCTCTACTATATTTGAGACAGGGTCTCTTGTAGCTCAGGCATGCCTTGAACTTGCTATTTAGCCAATGATGACCTCAGAGTCATGATCCTGTTGTCTCCACCTCCCTAGTGTTAGAATTCTACTCTTGAGCTTATTTTCAATACTTTAGTTAGAAAATACAGTGTCAGCCTTACTCTCTAGGCTTTCCCTAACACACAGACACACATACAAACACACACATGCAGACTCAGACACACAGACACAGACAGACACAGAAAACAGACACAGACATACACAGACACAGACACACATAGACACACACACAGAGACAGACTGACAGACACAGACACATACACACACACACATACACACACACACACACACACACACACACACACTTACACATCTCTGTGTCTCACTTTCTTTCTTACCAGGCTGAGATCTCTACCCCTCAACACCACCACTCACAGAAAGTGGGTCCCTCACTTTGCTTCCCTGGGAATGAACACACAGACACTGAAGTCATGAAGACAGAATGGCAGGGAAAATCTACTGGCTGATGAACTCTGATGACTGTTACACCTGAAAAGCCAAGGTTGCTCTTTAGAGTGTTCAGCATACCTGGTCCTGGCAGGGTGCTGTGGAAACAGATCAGAAGCTTGGCTCAAGCTGAATAGCCAAGTGTGCCTGGTAATTGTTCTGGCTTGGTCATTGTTGGTGAAGAAAATGGATTAGATCTTCATGTCTTCTAGTTTTGATGGTAACAGACATAGGCTAGGTCAATGTTGATTGACAGTAAGATGACTCAGACACAGTTTATATTGATTGATTGACTAGGACAGAGCCTCACTCTGTAGCCTAGGCAGGCCGTAAACTCATGGCAATTCTCCTGCCTCAACCTCCCTATTGTTGGAATGTGAGTCACTATACCTGTCTTAAGACAATTTATTTTAGAAATACCCTACCTGAGACTAGTGAGATCATCGAGTATGCATCTTAGTTGGAGTTTCTATTGCAGTGATTCAATTTCTTCCAGTTGTAACTCTCAGGTCACACTCCATTGCTGAGGGAAGTCAGGACAGGAACTCAAGCAGGCCAGGAGGCTGGAGGCAGGAGCTGAAACAGAGGCCTCTGTTTACTGGCTTGCTCTCCCTGGCTTGCTCACCCTGCTTCCTCATAGCATCTAGGACCACCTGCCCATGGTGGCACTGCCCACAGTGAGCTGGGCCTTCCCACAGCAGTCATAAATGGAGAAAATGTCCCACAGGTTAATATGGTGGGGGCATTTTCTCAGTAAAACCAGACAGCGCAGCAAGGAGAGGCACTTACTGCCAAGCTTGATGACCCGAGTTCAATCCCTGGATCCACATAGTGGAAGGAGAGAACTAACTCTCAGAAGTTGTCCTTTGATGGCCACATAATTTGGTTGTTTGTTTTGTTTTAGGACAGTGTCTTACCATGTAGCCCAGGCTGGCCTAGAAATCTCTCTGTACACCATGCTGGCTTTTCAATCCTCCAACCTCCAGCAACGCTGGTCTAAAAAGTGTCCCACCATGTCCAGCTGTTAACAAAAAGTTGTTTGTTTATTTTTTAAAGAAGTATTCCATATGGCTCGGAGTTGACACCTGCCTGTAACCCTAGTGCTCAGGAGGCAGAGGAAGGAGGATGAACGTTTCAGTGAGAATCTGGAGAGATGGCCCAGCAGTAAAGAACGCTGGCTGCTCTTCTCAGAACCCACATAGTGGCTCACAACTTTTTATAACTCCAGTTCTAGGGGATCCAACATCCTCTTCTGACCTCCACGGACAACAGGCACACGCATAGTACATAGACATTCCTATAAACAAAACATCCATCCACTTAAAATACATGCTTAAAAAACATAAAAAAATGTTAAAAGAAAGATAGTTCAAGGCCAAGGACTCTCTCTCTAGCCAGAAAACCTGAGTTGTGACAGTGCCAGTCAGTGAGCAAGCATCCGTGGGTTGGTAGTTCAACCTCTGTGCTACAAAGCGTGGTGTCAAATGATCTCTGAGAGCATTCCAGCCCGAGCCCCTAGTGAGCCTATGATCTGAAGTCATCGAGAGGATGTCAGCCCCAGTGCTTGTCTGTGGAACTAAGAGAGGAACGTGAGGTTCTCTGTGAGTCAGAGGGCATCATGTGGGAGATGCCTCCTGAGTTCACCGGGTTTCTCCGAGCCTTGTCCCCACATCTTAGCTCTCAAACTCTCATGTCTGTAGTGCACAGTAGGAGCTGCCACGTCTGAGGCCAGCAGCCAAAGAGATGAGTAGAACCTTGAGTTCTGGGACTCCTCCCACGGCTGGAGTCCAACAATTGAAGCCCAGACTTTTATCAGAGTCCACTAGTGACTGACCCAGCCCAGGTGACTACTTGGCATTGGACTTTGTTAAGTGTCCTGAAGTGCCACTTGGGCTGACACTCTTAGCCATGCTAGGCCTCATGCCTCAAGGGACCTGTTTCTAGTCTTGCTGAAAGTCAGAGAAGGACCTTCTAAGGAATTTTCTAGGGAGAGGGATATGCTAGGAGGATCAGGAAGCAAGGCCCACTTTTGAAAAGAGGTAAATAAGAAGAAGGACGATAGCCGGGCGGTGGTGGCGCACGCCTTTAATCCCAGGACTTGGGAGGCAGAGGCAGGCAGATTTCTGAGTTCGAGGCCAGCCTGGTCTACAGAGTGAGTGCCAGGACAGCCAGGGCTACACAGAGAAACCCTGCCTCAAAAAATCAAAAAAAAAAAAGAAGAAGGACAAAGGAAGTATGGTAGGGAAGGAGCAAGATGAGGTGAGAGGAGACAGGAGCAAGAGAGTTACCTCAGAGGAAAGGCAAGGCTTGAACTGAGAGCAGAGAAACCAGGCATCGAGGCTTAACTGATTTGTTTGGGTGTAGATGGCTCCTACAGGAGTGAAAGATTTTAAAATGTGTGAGTTATCAAAACGTTATGTGCACAGGTGCATTACTCGATTGCCTATGTTTTGTCCATTAATCTATACAATATAATTGAAAATAATGTGGGATTAGAAAAACCACCAAATGATAGCCAGGCATGGTGGTGCAGGACTTTGATCTCGGTGCTTGGAAGGCAGAGGCTGGTGGATCTCTGTGAGTCTACAAATAGAGTCCAGGACAGCCAGGGCTATCAAACAGAGAAACCTTGTCTTGAAAAACCAAACCAACCAACCAACCAAACAAACAAACAACCATGACAACAAAAAACAAAAAGGGGGGGAGCTGGAGAGATGGCTTAGTGATTAAGAGCACTGACTGCTCTTCCAAAGGTCCTGAGTTCAATTCCCAGCAACTGCATGGTGACTCACAAGCATCTGTAATGGGATCTGATGCCCTCTTCTGGTGTGTCTGAAGACAGCTACAGCGTACTCATATAAATAAAATAAATCTTAAAAAAAAAGCAATAGATGATTTTTCAAATTGAATACAAAAGTCAGGTTTCGTGGCACACACCTATAATCCCAGTACTCAAGAAGATGAGGCAAAAGAATTCTGAGTTCAGGGCTAGCCTGGGCTACACAGTGAGATATTGTCTCAGAACAAATGAAAAAAAGCAAAAGACTAACTGCGGAAAAAATAAATTGTGGCCAGGCAGTGGTGGCGCACGCCTCTAATCCCAGTACTCAGGAGCCAGAGGAAGGCAGATCTCTGAGTTCAAGTCCAGCCTGCTCTATAGAGTGAGTTCTAGGACAACTAGGGCTTCACAGAGACCCCTGTTTCAAAAAGGCTAAGAAAAAATATGTAAGAGAATAATTAAGAAAACAGGTCTTATCACCTACTAACAACTTGTTATTTTTAAAGATTTATTTTTGTTATTTTTAATTATGTATGGATGTATATGTGAGTGCAGGTGTCTTCACAGGTGGAGGCACTGGATCTTCTGAGAGCTAGAGCTACAGGCTTTTGTAAGCTGACTTGAGTCCTTTGGAAGAACAGTATGCATTCTTAACTGATGAGCCATCTCTCCAGCACCAATTTCTGGTCTTTTATTTTATTCATAGGTAAAAAACAGAATGTTAAAAGGGACATTACTATGTATGCATTCTTCACATCTGGTTTTTCTACCAAGCACTATATCATCTATACCATGAATATTTTTATTTTTATTGTTTCTTCTTCTTCTTCTTCTTTCTTCTTTCTTCTTCTTCTTCTTCTTCTTCTTCTTCTTCTTCTTCTTCTTCTTCTTCTTCTTCTTCTTCTTCTTCTTCTTTTCCTCCTCCTCCTCCTCCATCACCATCACCATCTCCATCACCATCACCATTATAATGCTGGACACAAATCAAGGCCTTGAACATACAGGGTCAATGCTCTTGTCCTCTTTTGAAGAAGTCTCTTTTGTACCCCAGCTGGCCTTAAAATCTTAGTCTCCTCTCAACTTCCTGAGTCTGATTACAGGTGTAGGCTACTCCCTCTGGCTGTATCTTCAACTATTACAAATATGCTTCTTTGAATCATTGAGTATATATATACACACACACACATACATATATATCCCTGCACATCTGTCCAGTTATCCCCCATCTAGTCCTTTCCTTCTGATAAATTCTCAAATGTGAATGTAGTAGGTCAATTTGTTTGGGGTGTGTGTGTGTGTGTGTGTGTGTGTGTGTGTGTGTGTTTGAGACAGGGTTTCTCTGTGTAGCCCTGGCTGTCCTGGCACTCACTCTGTAGACCAGGCTGGCCTCGAACTCAGAAATCCGCCTGCCTCTGCCTCCCAAGTACTGGAATCAAAGGCGTGTGCCACCATTGCCTGGCCAAGAAATTTTTAAATATCCAAATTCCACTCAGCTTATGCTGACTGACTGGTATGTAATAGATTTCTGTTGTTGTCTGAGTAAGCCCTACTGCTTTGAGCATTTGGTACTATGTCCTTGGCAAAGGCACCTTGAACTGTGGCAGAAGCATCCCACCTTTATGTACTAAGAGAGGAGGGACAGAAGGTAATTGTCCTTGCACGATGTCACAGCTGTTTAGACACCATCAGTGTCTTCTCTTTTGAAGGGAAACCACTTGCTTCTAGTACTTTCTACCCTCAGCGCTTAGAATCTTACAGGGACAGCAGTCCTTGGCTTAGGCACAGCTGTTTGCCCTACCCTGTCTGTCAAAGGTCAGTGGTGACATGTGCCCAAGTACCTAAGACATGGGGAGATGCTGTGATGTGATAGTGATGTCTCCATTTGCTCACATGCACTTCTTTCAGGAGGAGGACTTGAGACGAAGCCTAGGCTGCTAGGCTGACAGTGGCCTTGAACTCCTGAACTTTTGGCCTCCATCTCTCAGGCTGGATTGCAGTTATGTGGTCCCCCCCCCTTTTTTTAAGATTTATTTATTTATTATATGTAAGTACACTGTAGCTGTCTTCGGACACCCAAGAAGAGGGCGTCAGATCTCATTACGGATGATTGTGAACCACCATGTGGTTGCTGGGATTTGAACTCAGGACCTCAGGAAGAGCAGTCAGTGCTCTTAACCACTGAACCATCTCTCTAGCCTGTTCTCCTCCTTTTTTGAGACAGGGTCTCATTATGTAACCCAGACTGGCCCTTGCCTCTACCTTCTGAGCTCTGGAATTACAGACATGAGTCCAGACACCTGGCTGACAGGTGAGATCTTTAAGAGATGATTGATTAGCCTGTGAGAGGACTCTACTCTCACGAGGAGATTATTGCTGTCATCGTGGAGGTGAGTTCATTATCATTGGCACTGGGTTTATTACAGAGGGATGAATACAGCCACCCCCACCCCCTGTTTTTAAGATCTCTTTGGTCCTCCTGCTTTCCACTGTGAGATGATACATTAAGAAGATCTTTACTGGGACTGGAGAAGCAGCTGGGGTAAGGGCACTTGTGTCTCTTGTAGAGGACCCAGGTTTATGTTCAAGAATCCACAGGGCTGCTCCTGTTTGTAACTTTAGTGCCAAGGCATCTGACACCCTCTTCTGGCCTCTATCAGCACCTGCATGCACATGGTACATTTGAACTCACACAGGCATGCGCACATGCATGCATGCACACACACACACACACACACACACACACACACACACACACTTTTTTTCTAAAGATTTATTCATTTATTTCATGTATGTGAGTTGTCCTCAGACACAGCAAAAGAGTGCATCAGATCCCCATTACAGATGGTTGTGAGCCACCATGTGGTTGCTGGGAATTGAACTCAGGACCTCTGGAAGAGCAGTCAATGTTCTTAACTGCTGAGCCATCACTCTAGCCCACAAACACATTTTTTTTTAAATATTTTTTTTTGTTTTTTTTTTGGTTTTTCGAGACAGGGTTTCTCTGTGTAGCCCTGGCTGTCCTGGAACTCACTTTGTAGACCAGGCTGGCCTCGAACTCAGAAATCCACCTGCCTCTGCCTCCCAAGTGCTGGGATTAAAGGCGTGCGCCACCACCGCCCGGCTCCACAAACACATTTTTGATGTCGTTTTTTGAGATAGACCCTCAGACTTTAGCACAACAGATTCCATGGTGGAAGGTGGAAGTATCATTCAGGCCGTAAAACTCAGTATGTAGCACCACCACCAAAACTAAAAAATAGGCCCAATCCATCAAAGTCCATATAGTTCTGGGAAAGTCTCAAAAATGTACTAACCTTGCTTGTTAGCTTTTGTAGTTCCAGTCCTGGCTAACTGCTCTTGTTAACTGAAGAATGTCAACTGATAACATAGGTTTTGTGCTCAAAACACTCACCCTGAGAAAAGCTCAGTGCTACACTAGGATCCCAAACACCAAGTATAGTAGCAGATGCCAATAAACACTTTCTATTGGCTCCTATATTTGAGGAGTCTTCTCTGGTGAATACCCCACAACATACTCCTGGCTGACTTCAAACTTTCTTTGTAGTCAAGAATGATGTAAATCTGGTTTGTGTGTGTGTGGGGGGGTATGTTCCACCCGACTGTTGGGGTGTGAGAAAAGCCGCCAGGCAGATGAAGTGCAGGGCATATCAGCACTGCCACTGTCAGGTGCTAGGCCTACCGTCTCAGGTGGGTACCTGCGTGCCTGGGTGCCGGGGTCTCTGGCCCACTCAACCTTACTAGGTTTCCTGGCATGGTCCACTGTCCCACATGCCTGTATCTCCCAGATGCCACAAATACAGGTGTTTCCACCACATATTTTCTAAACCAATTTGAGGTTTTTTGTGTATGGTTGTGTATGCACTTCTGAGAGTTTGAGACAGGGTCCCGTTGTGTAGTACTGTCCAGACTGGGACTCCCTATATAGATCAGTCTGGGCTGTAACCCGTGGATGATTCTTGTGCCTCTGTGCTTCTACTGGGATTACAAGGGCTAAGCACCCCACCTGGCTTATAAACCCCTCTTTAGTGGGAGATTGGCATGAACTTGACTCCTAGGCAACAGCTTGGCAGGCAGCAAACTGCACAGGCCAATGTCTCATCATCTCAGGGTAGGAGCTCTGAGCAAACACAGCAGGCAGCTTGGCATGTCAAGACCTGAGCTCAGATTCTCTCACCCGTTCCACTCTAGCCTCACGGAGAGGAAGGGATTTCATGGCTGAACTAGGTTGTCAGCATGCGGGGACCTTTCCTGCCTCTCAGTCACACATGACACTGCTCCATTTTCGTTCCCTTCCACCCCAGCCTGAGCCTACAGGATGCTCCTCTGTCCCACCTGGAGCAGGAGGGCGCCAACAAACAGCGACGCTGTACAGGTGGTCCCTTCAGTCCTTACTCCTTGGTGATATTTACAGAACTCTCTCAGCATCCTAGAGGTAAAGAACTGGGAAAAATCTGACTCTGGTTTTGACTGAGTTTATCTGAAAGTCATGCTTTTTGCTTGTAGAGACCCTAGGGTATAAGAAAGAATACCCCCCCTTTTTTTTTGATTTTTTTTTTGTTTTTTTTTTTTTTTTTGTTTTTTGAGACAGGGTTTCTCTGTGTAGCCTTGGCTGTCCTGGAACTCACTTTGTAGACCAGGCTAGCCTCGAACTCAGAAATCCTCCTGTCTCTGCCTCCCAAGTGCTGGGATTAAAGGCCTGCGCCACCACCGCCCGGCTCCCCCCCCTTTTTTTTAAAGGACACTTTTGTTCCTTTGAGAACAGCTATGTATTCCAAGATGACCTTGAACTTCTGACCCTCCTGTCTCCATCTCCAAAGTCATGGGGTTTCAGGCATGTGCTACCACTCCTGGTTTATGTGGTGCTGAGGATGGAACTCTGTCTCTCTCGTATACATGGTAGGCAAGCACTCTACCAACTGAGCTACAGTCCCAGCCCCAGAAATGTGTGCATTACTTTAAGCATGGTTTGACCCATGACTTGAAGAGACTGGAGAGAAAGGGCAACGTACACAGGATTGTACAGGCCCTGCTTAACTCTGTCCTCGGAGGCTCTAAGTTAGTCACCAGTTAGCTCATTCTTCCTGCCTGGCAGGTAAACAATGGGTGACATCATGGACGTGGTGAGCCAAGTAATGGTGGACCCGATTGATGAATGTGAGGCTTTGTTTATGGGGAAGAGAGGAAACCTCTGTAGCTGAATAAGTCAACAGTTCTCAAAGTGTGATTCTGGGAGCAGCAAATCTCACCATTGCTTGCTAAGAATGCAGTTTGGCTGGGTGTCGCTTTGATCCCAGCGCTCTGGCAGTAGTGAGTTCGAGGCCTGTCTGGTTTACGTAGTGAGTTCCAGGCTAGTCAGAGTTACATAGTAATACATGTCTCACTACCACACACACCCCCCCACCCCCCCACCCACCCACCCCCACACACAAACAACAAAAAAACAAAAAAGAAGGAATTCGACTTGTTTGATCCTACCCCAGAGCTACTGCAATAGCATCTTTGAGAACAGGGCTGACACTACACCCCAGCAAGACTGAGAGGGTTTCAGCTCAAATTTGATGACTGTACTCTTTCGTGTAATTTATTTATTACATGTTTATCTTGGTTGCAACTTGTGTATGTGTGTCTATGTGCGCGTGCATGAGCAGGCATACATGTGCAAGCGGTAGGTAACTAAGGTGAATACATGGAGGTCAGAGAACAACTTGGTGTAGACAGTTCTGTCTCCTTCCACCCTTCCACGGGCTTCAGGGGTCCAACTCAGGCTGTCAGGCTTATACAGCAAGTACTTTTACCTACCTGTGCTTGGCTATCCTCTAAGCCAAGTAAGCACTATCTCTGGGAGTTCATCTGTGCCCCCTGCCGGACTGGACTTGTTGATAGCTGTACACCCCCTCCTGGAAGGTTGGGGGAGGGTCATGAGACCCTGGCTTGAGTCTCCTCCAGGCCTCCTTGTTACTTGTGTGCAACAAGTGATTGTTGTGCCTTAATTGTGTGTGGGCTCTAGGAAAAGCAGGGACTCTGTGGGTAGAGAATGCTCCATCTTTTCCTGATGAGACATCGCTCATCCCTGGGATGAGGTGCCCTTTGTAACTCAGGGTTGTCATGAATTCACTATGCAGCCCAGGCTGACCTTGAACTTGAGATTTTCCTGCATCTGCCTTCAGAATTTGGGGATTACAGGTATGAGCCATTGAGTCTGTCTTGAAGATGATTTTTAAAAGATTATTTATTTTATATGTATGAATACACTATTATTCTCTTCACACACACCAGAAGAGGGCATCAGACCCCATTACAGATGTTGTGAGCCACCATATATGGGTACTGGGAATTGAACTCAGGACCTCTAGAAGAGCAGTCAGTGTTCTTAACTGCTGAGCCATTCCTTCAGCCCAAAGATGATTTTTTTTAATTATATCCATTTATTTACTTACTTATTTGGGGGGGGGGGGAGGGAACATGTACTACAGTGCATGTGTGTAGGTCAGAGGACAACTTCTGGTAGTCCATTTTCTCTTTTCCCCCATGTCAGTCCCAGGGACTGAATTCAAGTTGTCAGGCCGGATTGCAAGGGCTTCAACCCATTGAGCCATCTTGCTAGGCTCTTGGGACAAGTTTTTTTTTTAAACAATTTTTTTTTTGAGACAGGATTTCTCTGTGTAGCCCTGGCTGTGCTGGGATTAAAGTATGTGCCACCACTACCCTGCTCCAGATGAGGTTTTACATTTTCTGTTGTCCCATATTTTATTTCCTTGTCTCCAAACAACAGATGAAGTACAGAGTTCAGTACTTGGGGGGGGGGGGGCGTGCAGGAAAAGTATGCAAGACCAAAGTAGCCTTTTTCATTTTTGGAGTTTTTTTTTAAAGATTTATTTGTTTATTTTATGTATGTGAGTACACTGTAGCTATCTCAGACAAACCAGACAAGGGCCTTGGGTCCCGTTACAGATAGTTGTGAGCCACCATGTGGTTGCCGGGAATTGATCTCAGGACCCCTTGAAGAGCAGTTAGTGCTCTTAACCACTGAGCCATCTCTCCAGCCCCTTCTTGTTTTTGTTTTTGTTTTTTTTAAATATTGAAATATATAGTTGAAAGGATACATGGTATGTATGCATAGATCATAGGTCGAATAACAGACAGCTATGAGTCTAACACTGAAGACCATGATTACAACCAATGCTCTAGAGTCCTTGTTCTCTGCCTTAAACACCATTCTGAGTGGTTCCATAATCTTTGCTTTTCTTTATATTTCTCTCACACACACAGATTCCCAAGCAGTAAGTTTTTCTACTTTGCTCATTTTGTAATCTAACAGGAATGAATTTATTGTAGAATTTGTTTCTAAGCTTTATCCATGTAGTATGTATATGTTCATTCGAGCATTCTATTGTTCTATTGTACCACAATTTATCTACCTGTCCAAAGGTATTAGTATTCTTTATAGATTTTTTTTTTTAGCTTGATCAGTACTGCTAAGATCTTTAGGCTTTCCTGAGCCCAAGGGTAAGAGTTGTTTCTCTGATATATTGTATATGTATATATATATGCGTGTATATATATACATATATATATATACACGCATATATATATGCATATGTGTATATGCTCTGGAATGGAATTCTGGGGGCCAATTACTTTTCAGAGCTGATGGACTGATGTCCCCCAGCAGTGTTCCTGTTGCAACATATACTCCTGCAGTCTTGGTGTTCCTTCCACCTCCCCTAGCATCCCTAATTTTGACTATCTCTGCTAATGACCCTGGGGCAGTTCTTTCTCAGCCAGAGCCACACCCCTTTAAACACCCTAGTGACTTTGTAGAGGTTTTCTTCTGTACTCCTGTATCCCTAACTGAACAATGGTTAGCACTCACGACGGAAGGGAATGTCAGTCATGAGGTCTTCTCATGTGTCCATCAGAGCTACAGGATCTTCCTGTGGATGTTACTTCTGCTCCACCCCAAAGTGCACCCCAAAGCCTTGTCTCCTGGGGTGACAGAAGATACTAAATTAACTTTTTCCCATCATCCTCCCTCCCCATGGCCTTTCCTGCTTCTCAGGTGAACACTCTGTTGCCTCTACTCTCTGTCTGTGTTTCTTGAAGTGTGGTCTACTTGACAGAAACAGTTACACCAGAGAATGTAGCTGTCAGAGTCCGATAGGGTGCCGGGCGCAAAGCACATTCTCAGACCCTCTCATCCTGACTCGGACTCTCAGGGCTGCTGCCTCCGAGCGCTCTGCATAATGAGTTCCCCAGGTGACGCGCCCGTTCCGATTTGGGAGCTGCTGCTTTGGGGATTGTTGGAACAGAAGCCAGGCCAAGGTCATCTCCAGGCAGTTTCCGTCACCCTCCCAGCAGCTCTTCCAAGAACGAGACAACCTCCATCTACTGCTGTTCCCTCTCAGGGCAATAAACATACAGAGAAACGGGAAAGTCCTGCCTGCCAATAGAAGCCTGGTCAGCTACAGAGTGGGAAAATTTTCCTATGGAATACTTTTTTCTCCCCGAGACAGGGTTTCTCTTTGTGTGTAGCCCTGGTTATTGTCCTGGAACTTTCTCAGTTGACCAGGCTGTCCTTGAACCCACAATGATCCAACTACCTTTGCTTCTCAAGTGTTGATATTATAGGTGTGTCCTACCATTGCCCGGCTTATTTCTCTTTTAAAGTTTTTTTTTTAACTTTATTTTAGGGACTGAAGAGACGCTAAGTTGTGAAGAGCTCTGGCTGCTTTTCTAGAGAATCCAGGATGAATTTTTAGCACCTGAATTGCAGTTCACAACTGTCTGTAACGCCAGTTCCAAGGGGGAAATCCCACCCCCTCTTGTGGCCTTCACGGGTATTGCATGCATGTGGTGTACAGGCAAATGCAAGCAAAACACCCATAAATATAAAAGTAATAAAGAAAATACTGAAAAATATTTTGTAAAACGTTATCGTAGGCCGGGCGGTGGTGGCGCACGCCTTTAATCCCAGCACTTGGGAGGCAGAGGCAGGCGGATTTCTGAGTTCGAGGCCAGCCTGGTCTACAGAGTGAGTTCCAGGGCAGCCAGGGCTACACAGAGAAACCCTGTCTCGAAAAACAAAACAAAACAAACAAAAAAAGAAATAAGGGAACTTTATTAGCCGGGCGGTGGTGGCGCACGCCTTTAATCCCAGCACTTGGGAGGCAGAGGCAGGAGGATTTCTGAGTTCGAGGCCAGCCTGGTCTACAAAGTGAGTTCCAGGACAGCCAGGGCTACACAGAGAAACCCTGTCTCGAAAAACCAAAAAAAAAAAAAAAAAAAAAAGTTATCGTTTTCATTTTGTGTGTGTAGGTGTTTTGGCTCCATGTAATTCTGTGCATCACTTGTGTGCCTGTGGAGGTGCCAGAGGCACTGGGTCCCCTGCAGCTGGAGTTACAGTTCTGAGCTGTCCCATGGGTCCTGGAAATTGACTCTGGGTCCTTTGGAAGAGCAGACAGTGCTCTTAACTGCTGAGCCATCTCTGCAGTCCCATTTTTCTAAAATATCTATTTTATTTTGAATTGTGTGTATGTTTCTGTGTTCTGATATATGCATGTGAGTATAGTGTCTGCGGAGGCAAGAAGAGGGTGTCAGATACCCTGGGATGTGAGTTATAGGCGATTGTGAGCCACCTACCCACATCTGAAAGTCTATCCTTTTTTTTTTTTTCAAATTTTCAGGTACAAAAATCTTTAATAACTAACTTGAGTGAGTGAAAGGCATAGGCATGTGTATATACATTTGTGGAAACCAGAAGAAGCCATTGGATGTCCTCTATCACAGTCTCCTTATTCCTCTGAGGCAAAGTCTATCTTTGAACTTGAGGCTTATGTTTTTTTCTTTTCTTTAACTAGTAAGCCCCAGGTATGCCTTGCTTGTTATGTGGAGACTGGGGTCCAAATTCTGGTCTTCATGATTGTCCACCAAGCATCTTGACAGCCCACATTTTTGGTAATCTGTCTGTCTGTCTGTCTATCCATAAATCTATATATCATCATATCTGTATCTATATATCTTTTTTGTGGTGTTAGTTTACACAGGCCTTTGCATTCTACCACTGATCTAGTAGTATACTGTTGCTTTGGCTTTTTGAGCAGGGTCTCATGTAGACCAGGGTGGCCTTGAACTTGATATATGGTAGAGGATGAAGTTTTCACACTCCAGCTTCAACATCCCAAATGCTGGGCTTTACAGGCCTATAACACCATACTCAGGGTTAAATGAAGGAAAAATTGGGGGTAGGGCAATTGAGGGGGCATTAGCATAGCTAATAGCTAATTAAATAGTCAAGGTCAATGTGCTCTTGGTCATGATCTGCTTGATTCTGCAAGGTGGCTCAAGTCCTGATCACTTGAGGGAAGAAACTGGGCTCCCTGCTGCAGCACACAGAGTCATCTATGCAGGTAATTGCCCTCCGTGTGTGTAGAGGAGACCTAGCCTTGCTCTATAAAAGTATTCATCGACCAGTCCTATTGTTCCAGGAATTCAAGGTAACTGACGTCTTAAGAGACAACTGAAACACCCTTTGGGCACTCTGGGACAGAATATTGTCAATATTGACAACAAAACGCCTAAAGGTGACAGATACAAACTGCCAGGATTTTATTCTTTTGCTTTATGAGTCCAAACAGATTCAACACTTTGTAGCCAAATCAGTTCCTTCCCCCTCCCCCCCAAAAAAAAAATTACGAAGAGGTTTACTTTTATGTGTATGCGTGTTTGCCTGCATGTTCGTGCACCACATGTGCGCGTGCCTTCTGGAGGGCACTAGGGAATAGCGTTACAGCTGGTTTTGAGTCACCATATTGGGGCTGGGATTCGAACCTGGGCCTTTTATTAGAGTAGCTATTTCCCCGTCCATTCCTATTTCCTGCTCAAGACTAGATTTAGTACTATTATTAGTAAGGCTAGGGAGAGCTAAAGAAAGTTACATTAAAAAAAAAAGTTTACAGCTTGGTGGGGTAGCTCACCCCTGTAATCTCACCACCCAGGAAAGCTGGGGGAGGAAGGTGGTCCCAAGTCCCTGGCCAGCCTCCATTACATAGCTCCAGGCCAGCGGACTAGCGAGCCGGTCCCTCCAAAGGCTAACCCAAGAAGACTCCGGGTCGACCACACCCCCAAGTCCTGACGAAAACACGCCTACATTTCCAAGTATCGCGACAGCTCTTCTTTCTTTAGGCTATGTCAAAAGTCTCGCGAGAGTAACCTGTCCAATCACGGCGCTGATTGGCTGCGCAAGATGGCGGCGCGCTTGGAGCGTAGCATCTGCGTTTTTAGGAGCTTGACTGTGTGAGTGCTTTGGGATTCTGGGCATTTGCAGGCCCGTCCGCACACTCCGTCCGCCTACTGCATTGGCCTACGAGGTGCGTGGTTCGAAATCTCTTATCCGGTTGCGCACAGGATCGCCTAAGAAGTGGATCACCTGCTTTTATCCTCTGGTTCTCGGATCCTCAGAGGCTTAGCGTTGGATCAGAAGCCCGGGACCCGGGGCGGGTGTATGCGCGAACTCAGGCGGTAGGTGGGAGGAGTTGGAGGAGAAATCTCATCATCACCTTCCTAGGCTGCTGTTTAGAGAGCGCTGAAACCGAGGCAGGAAGAAGGCGTGGATGAGCCAGAGAAGTGGCGGAGGATAAGTCAAATTTGTGAGGTGGGGACGTGAAGAGAAAAAGGAAGTGTTGGGGTCGAGGTGGGAGACCTCTGTTGAGTTTTCTGTTCTTCTTAAAAACTTAAAAAAAAAAAAAAACAACCAACTTAGTACGTATAGATGTTTTGCCAGCGTGTGTGTCAGTACACCACGTGCACAGTACAGGCGGAGGCCAGAAGAGGATGATGTCATGGGACTAGATTACAGGTGGTCGTGTGCTGGGAATCGAACCCAGGTCCTTTGGAAGACTAGCCAGTGCTCTTGACAGCGGATCTATCTCTATTGCCTCCGTAGTTTGATACTATAAAAGCCAAATTTAGAGCATCCTATAAGCTTCTGAGTTAGAAGAAATGGTGTGTGAAGGGATAAACGCCAAGAGGAACCCAGGAAACATGGAGTTTTAAAGAGGAAGAAAGGCTGGCCTCAAGGTCTTTTGGTTTTGGGCGTGGATGAACCTTTTTTCGTTGTTGTTGAGACTCAACTGGGCTGCCCATTCAGAAAGAGAAGGCTGTATCTCAGTGGCTTATACAAATGGAAAGTATTTCATAGTCATTTCCTTCACTTCCGTTGTCGTTTTTTGACTGAACCCAGGGCCTTGCATATGCTAGAAACATGCTCTGTCACTCTGAGCTACATCTGGTGACTTCATATTCTTCCCAGTCAACCACAGATGAGTACCTCCTCTTACAGGCCCTGTTTTCAGTATCAAAATATGTTCCCTCATGAAGATTACTTGTAGGAAGATTTTTAAAATTAAAGCAAATGTGCCCCAAATGTCAAGTGAGTAAATTCCAAAGACAAGTTAGGAATGGGGTAGGGGGTGGGGCTGGAGAGATGGCTCAGCCGTTAAGAGCACTGACTCTTCTTCCTGAGTTCAAATCCCAGCAACCACATGGTGGCTCACAACCATCTGTAATAGGATCCGATGCCCTCTTCTGTTGTGTCTGAAGACAGCTACAGTGTACTCATATATAAAATAAATAAAATCTTAAAAAAGAAGTTAGGAAGGTAATAAAGTATGCACAGTCACTGAATGTTTTAGTGAGATGTTCAGTAAGGTGGCATTTGACCAAAGGTGGGGATATGTTCAGTGTATGTGCATTTCAGTGGGGAGCTCAGTCCATGCCAACTGAATGGCTGCAAGTGCTAGTCCAGTGTGGTGGTGCACACTGGAATCACAGCACTTGGAAGATACGGAATTCTATCCTAGCCTTAGGTACTGTGTAGCTCTGGCTGTCCTGGAACTCACTCTGTAGACCAGGCTGGCCTGGGCTACTGAGGACTTTGTCTGACAGCAATGAGAACAAACAGACAAGCACAAATAGTCCTGAGGCACTTGGTTGGAAATAGCTCATAGGCCAGTGTTGCAGGAACAGAGGAAACTGGTGCTAGCAGATAGTCAGTTAACTTTGAGGAATGAGATGGATAGATAGAAATCCAGAAGTTAGTCATCTTGGGTGTCCTTGGTAGAGCACATGTGAGATACTGTGTTAAATTCCCAGTTGAAATTTTTTTTAAAACAAAAGTTAAAGAATCCAAAGGAGTAACATAATTTCGTGGGTCTGTTATGACCTGAATAAATAGTGTAGAAAAAAAACTGACTAGTCTGAGATTAACTTGGGTCATACATGTTCAGAGTACATGCCTGGGGTCATACATGTTCAGAGCACATGCCTGGGGTCATACATGTTCAGAGCACATGCCTGGGGTCATACATGTTCAGAGCACATGCCTGGGGTCATACATGTTCAGAGCACATGCCTGGGGTCATACATGTTCAGAGCACATGCCTGGAAACTGTCCTCTTTAATGTGTTGCAGAGTTCTGACTCCTCAGTGTCTCTTGAACTTGTTAGAGGGGTGCCTTTCTTTTTGTCCAGCAGTACTTGAAAGAAAACCATTTCCCGCTGGGCAGTGGTGGCGCACGACTTTAATCCTAGCACTTGGGAGGCAGAGGCAGGCGGATTTCTGAGTTTGAGGCCAGCCTGGTCTACAGAGTGAGTTCCAGGATAGCCAGGGTTATACAGAGAAACCCTGTCTCAAAAAAAAAAAAAAGAAAGAAAGAAAAGGAAGAAAGAAAGAAAACCATTCCCCTTTGATATTCTTGGTGCCTGGGGACTGCCCTCAGTTTATGCTGCTTTTACTCCCATATCTGTAAGGGGCATTTGAATATTAGGGAATTAAAACTGCTATATAGTGAGTTTCTACAATTGTGTGTGTGTGTAAGTGTAATTCTGGAGCTTGAACCCAGTGCCTTGAACATGTTGGGCAAGTGCTCTGCTAATAGCAATATCCCCTTAGGGCATGGGGCAGGCTTATTGAGGGTACTGCATGTGGCTTTGCTATTTGTGTGTGTTTGTTTCTGAGGCAGGGTCTCAACGCTGTAGCCAGACTGGCCTGGAACTCGCTGTGTAGCCCAGGCTTGTTGCAAGCGTGTTGTGATCCTGCCTCTGCCTCTCAAGTACTGGTGTCAGCGACATGAATGTGCTCATGTTCCCCCAGCGCTTGTGGAACTAAATATGCTGATTTCCTCTCTTTCTCACATCTGCTCTTCCCTCTCTCTTTAAAGATGGCTCTAAGCAAATCAATGCATGCAAGAAATAGATACAAGGACAAGCCACCTGACTTCGCCTATCTGGCATCTAAATATCCAGATTTTAAGCAGCATATTCAGATAAATCTGAATGGAAGAGTAAGGTAGGTAATTCATGAAAAGTTACTAATCTGTATCATTTGAGTGTGATCTGAGTGGATGTGATGTGACAGGAGGCAAGCTGGCCTAACAGAAGACCTGAATGGTAGCCATGTACATTTCATGAGAAGTCTCATGTGACATTGGAGAAAATTGGAAAGTCTCTTTATGGCTAACTTCCTGCTTCTACAACAGATGCCAGTATAGCTCAGGCGAGGGTTGTGCTTTATGTGATCCAGTGCTTGGCGAATGTCACAATGTCTTATTTTGAGGAAAGTGCTAACTAGAATGTTCAAGCTTGTGTGCCAAGAATGAGCTTCGTTGCTGCAGTTGACCTGGCATTCCCGAAGCCCTATCTCTAGCCCTGAATAAACCAGGTGTGATGGAGCACACAGCTGTGATGCCAGCTGGGAGGTGGAGGCAGGAGGATCAGTTCGAGGGCATCCTTGGCTACATACTGAGTTTGAGGCTATACTGGGTTATTTGAGACTTTCAAAACCAAAGAAGGCAGAAATTATGATAATATAAGAATGCGAGAAAATAAGTGTGTTATACCTGAGGTTACAGGTGCACATAAGACCATGCCAGGCTTGTCAACAAGTAATCTCAATCCACCCCAACATCATTCTTAAGTCTTTTGTTTTAGTGTGTATTAGTTGACTGCCTGTTACTGTAGCAAATAGCAATCATCTTAGGAAGAGAAAAGGCTGCATTGGGTCAGAGTGCTAGAGATTGTGCCCTAAGATAAAGTGACTTTGTTGCTGTGGTAGTGTCTCATGACTAGAAGTGTCTAAGGAACAGTTCATAACTTAGGCATGGGAAATGAGAAGAGAAGGAACAGGATCTCCTAACCCCTTTGAGGCATACCCTTAATGACTGAAAACACGAGGTTTTAACGCTTCCTAATTGTGCCAAGCTAGGGACTGAACCTTTGTGGGCTTTTTGTTTTTGTTTTTGTTTTTTAAATCTCTTGAGTTCAAGGCCAGCCTGGTCTACAGAGTGAGTTCCGTGACATAGCTTCATAAATGCTATACTGAAACCCTGTCTTGAAAAAACAAAACAAATAAAGCATTTCATAGTTCTGAGTGCTTATATTGGGTTTCTGGCTTCAGTGAACAGTTAAATTTAGTGTTTATGACTAAAGAACAGGCCTTAGGAGCTGGAGAGATGGTTCAATGGTTGGAGCACTGACTGCTCTTCCAGAAGACCTGGCTTGAATTCTCAACATCCATGTGTTGGATCACAATTGTCTGTACACCCTCCTCTGACACTGCACGCATGTAGCTTAGACACACATGCAGACAAGATGTCCATACACATAAAATGAAAATAAAGGAAAGGAATAGTCCTGTATCAAGGAAAATTATTCTTGTATTTATTTGTGCATGTGGTGGTCTGTAGACTTTGTGCTTGCCCTATTGAAGACAGACAACTTGCCTGAAGTTGGTCTCTCCTACCACATGGGTTTTTGGGACAGAACTGAGATCTTTTGGTCAGATTTGGTGGCAAACTACTTTCTCTCTCTGCCACCATAAAATTCAGTCTTTTATTTTATTTTTTTAAACATTTTTATATGTATGGGTGTTTTGCCTACATATATGTCTGCACCACATGTGTATCTGGCACCCATGGCGGTCAGAAGAGCTTCTGGCATCAGATCCCCTTAGAGTTACAGACAGTTGTGAGCTGCCGTGAGGGTGCTCAGAGTCGAACCAGGGTCCCTCTGGAGGAGAAGCCAGTGCTCTTAACCACTGAGCCATTTCTCCAGCCCCCCTGAAATTTCATTCTTAAATTTTCTGGTCCCAGATCTTTTGAGTTAGCTGTGTCCATGTCATTGTTCCCTTCCCCTATGAGATAGCGTCTCTCTGTGTAGCCCTGGCTGTCCTGGAACTTGCATACTGTAGACCAGGCTGGACTCCAACTCAGCGATCTTCCTGCCTCTTCCTCCTGAGTGCTGAGTTGAAGCAGTGTGCCACCATTACCTGTCTAGCTCGCCCTTTAACTGTGTTGTTCCTTTCAGCTCCTCAATAAAGACGGTGGCTCAGCCAGTGTCACAGCAGTGCTGCCGTCTCTTGCCAGCACTTAGAACTCAAAATTAGTAGCTCTGCTTTCCAAATCTCTTCTGTGGATTTTCCAGTTTCAGTTCTCCAAAACTGATTTTAGAAATAGCCTCCCCATCTCCATTAGGCAGGTGGTGACAGAGGCAGGCAAACCTGAGTTCAAGACCAGCCTCATCAACAGAACATGTTCTAGGACAGCCAGGGCTGCCTAGAGAAACACTGGTTTTTTTTTTTGTTTGTTTGGTTTTTTTGTTGTTGTTGTTGTTTCTTCGAGACAGGGTTTCTCTGTGTAGCCCTGGCTGTCCTAGAACTCACTTTGTAGACCAGGCTGACCTTGAACTCAGAAATCCTCCTGCCTCTGCCTCCCAAGTGCTGGGATTAAAGGCGTGTGCCACCACCGCCCGGCGAAACACTGTTTTCAAAAGACAAGGAAGGAAGGCAGCCCTTCCCCCTTTTCATAAGATAGTATATCGATCATGGGCTCCTTATATTGCTTAATAAACTCAGTAGGTGGCTTTAATTTTTTTTTTTTTGCCTTAAATATGCTCCCACATAACTAGTTTTTACAATTGAATCTGGGTTGAAAAGAATACTTTTTTCATTTCTTCAAATTCTGCCTTGACAACATAGTCTTTAACTTGCACTGATTTTAGCCCCATGTTTTGGCATATAATGCCTTTTCAGATAATAGTCTGTAAATTTATACAAATCCCCTCCAAATTAAGCAGAGTGCCTTACTGTTTGCCTTAATAGGTAGGGGTGTGTGTGTGTGTTTGGTTGTGTGTGACCTCTCCACTTTTTAACTGTCTTCTTTACTCATAAGTCTCTTTTTCACTCTGTATGGGGAAAGAGGAGAAGGGGGGGTTGGACTTGCTGTGTAGCCAAGACTTGTATTAAACTAGCGATTATTCTGCCCCAATGTTCTGAATCCTGAAATTACATATGTGTCTGTGTCTAGCCTCTATTCTTATACATTTACTTATTCACTCACTCATTCATTCACTTATTTATTTTAGCCTTGACTGGTTTCAAATTCACAGAGCCTCTGCTGTTGCCTAAGTGGTGGGATTAAAAGTATGTGCCATCGTGCTCAGCTTCCCCCTTTGTACTTAAGCAAATCATATGGTCAGAATTGAATTTGAAGAGATACATTTTTTTCATTTGTTTTGTGTGTGTGTGTGCGCGCGCGCGCGCGTGTGCGCATGCGTGTCTGACCTTAGTGTGTGTGCGCTATGTGTGAGCAGGAGCCTCCAAAGGTCAGAATAGGGCATTGGATCCCCTGGTACTAGAGTAAGTTATAGATGATTGTGAGTCACCAGCACGGAGTTGAACCTGGGTCCTCTGCAAGGACAGCTAGTGCTACTAACTGCTGAGCAATCTCTCTAGCTCAAAAACAGATACATTCTAAGACCACTGTAGAGACTGGATTGCAGAGAGAATTAAGGTAACTAGGAAATGATTTTAGTATCCCATATTAAGTGTATCAGTGTCTTATCTAGGTGAAGACAATAAATGAAACTCACAGAAATTCCCAAGTACACCTAGCAGTATGCAGTAGAAATTAGGAAAAGAAGAGCCACGTGTGGGCTTGAGGGAAGGTGGGAGTGAGGTGAACAAGAGTATAGAGCAATGGATAAGCTGATTTTAGGAAGATACTTTCAGTTGTACATACTGGATCTGAGGGCCTTGGAATACCTGAGTGTTGCTACTTTGTTTCCAACCCAATTCCCCAGTGAAAGAAATGTCAACTCAGTAACAAAACAAGCTATAAGCCTAGATTGGACAGATCTCCCACTATTTCCATCTATATTATCCCATATAACTTGCGGTTTCTCCAGGCCACAAACTTCTCTCTCTGCCACCTCTCGGTCGAAAAGTTAAGGTGGGGAGAAGGTTCACAAAGCAGCTACTCCTGCAGCCCCTCTGAGGAGTGGAGTTAGCATCAAAATAACAAGCCCAGGGCTGTCCACAACACCTGAGTGCAATATTTAATAGGCAATGGACAATGAGTTCAAAGAAAAGGGCCCAGTGGTTGTGGGATAGTTGTTTGTTGAAGGTGGAAGAGAAGTAAAGCAAGAATTCAGTGTGTAGGAAATGGATGCAGTGAATTTGGAGAACTGTGCAGAGATGTGAATATATGAGAGTAGTTGAGAAGTAACAGGAAAGACAGCAAAGCTGTTTCATGTTTTAATTTTTTTAAAAAACTTTCACAGAGGAAAGCAAATATGCATGTAACAAGAGACATGGCTATTAATATTTTTTCTTAAGTTTATTTATTGTTGTATATGAGTATGTATGTCTGTGTATCATGGTGCATATGTGTAGGTCAGAGAACAGTTGGTTCTCTCACTGTGGCATCCAGGGATTGGAGTCACGGTCTCAGGCTTGTGTGGCCGGTGCTTTTCCCCTGCCTTGGGTGAAGGGGGAGTGGAGGATAGGGCAGGCAGGAAGACTGTTTTCTCTAAAAATGAGCATATCTGCTTTTGGTTATCTGATACATTTACTTATCGATTTAATTTTTATTAGTGTGTGTTGTGTGTATGTGTATGATGTGTGAGTGTTTGCAGGGGATGCTGTGGCCTCGACACATTTTTTAAAGGCAAGAGAATGGACACATACACTGGAAACAGAGTCTTGCTTCTTAAATGTCTACTAGCTTTGTAAATTTTTGTTAAATTTTATTTTGTGTGTATGTCTCTGTACCACCTGTGTTCTGGTGCCACTGGAGGCCAGAAGAGGGCTCAGATCTCCTGGAACTGGAGTTACAGAGAGTTGTGAACTGCCATATGGGTGCTGGGAATCAAACCCAGATGCTTGGAAGAGCAGCCAGTGCTCCTAGCTACTGAGCCATCCAGCCCCTCCAGAGGACAGCAGATGAGAGCCAGTTCTTTTCCCCCAACACTGCTTGTGGGAGATTGAACTAGGTCATCAGGCTTGTGTGACAGATGCTTTTACCTGCTGAGCTATCTTGCTGGACTTATTTTAACAGGAAAAAGAACACAAAATTTATTATATGCTTTGTGCGTAGGACTATCAGACTGTAGTGTGGCATATGTAGCAGGGATCTGCTCTGTATAGGTACAGGGCTGAGATGGCCAATACTGACGATGTGCTGATTGTCTCCGTTCTTTCCTATATGCCTCACTGCTTTGTTATAATTCTATCAGACTGCTGCAATTTAATTTTAGGTTTTGTTCTTCATAGTACCCAACTCCATAGCAACAGCCTGCTGTTTGTGTGAGCTCTGTTAGTTGATCTTGAACATAGTGTGAGATTAAAAACACTTGTTTTTAAACAAAAGTGTGACACTGAAGGTAGGCTGTAATTTGGTGACTGTTTCTAGCATGTCACCGGGTGATCCAGTGATAGGGAACAGTGTCGCAGCAGGGCTGACCGGCTTTGGTGTTTGTTGACACGTTTGAGGCTCAGCTTCTGCAGTATTAGAATTATTGTTAGGTCATTCTTGTATAGTGGAAATGCATATTCTAGAACTCATCTCTAGCGATGATAGCAAATAAAGTACTCATTTGTAGCCCAGTGGAAACCATTTTGCGGCAATCAGAAGCCTGTTTTGTGAACAACAGGCTGTTTTGTGAAGCTGCATGTGTTAAGGAAACAAGAAAGACTAGTGGGATGAATCAATGCTAATTTTCACGTGAGAGCTAATTTTAGTTCCTAGGCCTCCCTGTGATCTTGGAAATGAGAATAAAAAAGATCTTGACTGTGCTCAGGATTTGCAGTGTCCCAGGGTGCTATTGTGACCTAGATATTTAAGCAGTGAAGTTGTATGACTAGACTTTGCCCTACAAAATATTTCCAACACTTGGACTAATATCTGCCTTTTCTTAGAACTAAAAAAGGAACACTCAATTTTGTTAGTAGAGTCTTAGAATCAGCTTTCATAGTTTCCATTTATTCCCTTCACTGGTCTTCTCTCTGCTTCACATACAGTAATTTTGATGATAGGTTCATGTGTTATTGTTTATTAGAATGAGAAGGGAATTTATGTGTGTGTAGGATTGCTATTGGAGGTGGTCTTGCTCTGGGCCTCCAGCTGCTTGACCTTCACAGTGAAAGCCTGGATGGCCTTGAACTTGCAGAGATCTTTCTGCCTCTGACTCATAATTGTTGAGAATGCAGGTATATCCATCTTTCATGCCTGACAGTAGATTTTGTGCAACTGAGGGTGAAACCCAGCAGTGCTCTGTGCACTACGTGAACACTACCACTGAGCTATACACACCTAACTCTCTGCATATTTGTACTGGAAAGGGGAGGTCAGAGAGACGGGGGGCACTTTTTAATAATTTAATTTTTTTTTAAAGTATGTATAATTTCATCATTTCCCCCTTTCCTCCTCCTCTTTCCTCTCTCATACACCTCTTGCTCTCTCTCAACTTCATGACTTCTCTTTCTTTAATAGTGGTTGATGGTAGTGGTGGTGGTGGTGTATGTGTGTGTGGTATTTTTGAGACAGGATCTCATGGACTTCTGATCCTCCTGCCTCCATCTCCTAAGTGCTGAGATTATGGGGGGGTTCTCCACTGTGCCCAGTTTAATGTGGTCCCAGGAGTCTAACCCAGGGCTTTGTACATATATTCTCACTTTTTTTTTCCTTTCAAACAGGCAGGGTTTCTGTAGCTTTGTAGCCTGTACCTCACTATGGATCAGGCTGGCCTCATCTGCTCACCTCAGCCTCCCCAGTTGGGAATTAAAGGCATGCGCCACTGTGCCTGTCAGAAAATGGAAAATTTTAAATACGCCTTTTAGACCACTTAATGGGGAAAATTACAGAAAGTCATCAGTCCTAGATAATATAATGGTCATATGGCATGTGTGACATAAGAAAAAAAATTGGGATTGAGAAGATAAGTCTGTCAGTAAATGTGTGCTACACAAACATGATGACCTTAGTTTCTTCCCCTAGCACCATTGTGAATGCCTGGTGCACTAGTGTATTCCTATAATCCTAGTGCTTGAGGCAGAGAGGAGGATTCCTGGTGCTTGAACTCTAGGTTTAGGGCAAACCTGAAAGAGTGGTACCCATCTGGCATAGTGCTATATTAGAACATGGTCCCTTACTGGCTGTTCAGCCATGAATTAACAGTTCGTTTCTGTCCACAGGTATAAAGACCCTGTGTCATTTGATTAGTTAATTTTTCTTTCCCTCAATTGTAATTTTGAAAGCTATTCATGGTAAATTCTCTAGATTTGTAACTCTGGATTTTCACAGCTGGGCTGCAGAGTGACTTTGAGAAGTTGTAAGGCAGTAATTAAGTTACTGTTTATGCTCTTGAGAAAATGCTTTCAAACTTTGTTTTGGAAGGAGCTTCCAGGTTATTAGGTTCCTTTAAAGTTTTACATTTGAGAATTTAAGACTTTGCACATAGTATGATAGGATGGATATTAGATCAGGCAGTGTATTGGAATAGGATGTGAATATTATTTTACTTGAATATAGATTTCTTCAATGTGTAAGATTGAATTTTATTTCTGTCATTGAAGAAGATGGCGTTAGCCCACCCTTTTAATAAACTTGATTGGTTCCACAGGAGTAAAATAGAATATTTTGTTAAGGGTTTTTTTGTTTGTTTGTTTGATTTGGTTTGGTTTTTTTGATTTTTACATACTCTGGCTGGGCTCTGGAACTCAGTATGTAGACCAGGCTGGTCTCAAACCTAACTGCTTCTGCCTCCTAAGTAGAGAGAGTAAAGGTATGTGCCACCTCGCTTGGCTATTACTGAACATTCTTATGCTGGTTTTGTTTTGTTTGTTTGTTTGTTTGTTTGTTTGTTTTGAGGCAGAGTTTCCCTGTGTACTTTTGGATGTCCTGGAACTCACTCTGAATCAGCTAGCCTTGCACTCAGAGATCCACCTGCCTCTGCCTCCTGAGTGCTGGGATCAAAGGTGTTCCCAAAATGACTTTGCCATTTTTTTCTCCATTATTGAGTGTGTTTTTTGAAGAATATGTTAGTGTGATTGATGTTGATGATAGCTAAAGAAAATACCCAGTATTTGTAAAACACTTAATATGTATCAAGAGCTGTATTTTCAGAGACTATTACATGGCACTGATGTTGGAACTCCTACCTTAACAGCTGAGAAAAGTGCCAGCCAGGCGCCTGACTTGTCTAGAGTCTTAGCTAAGACAGAAACCAGACAGGAACAGGACCAGAGGCACTCTTAATCCCTGTGCTACACGTATGGATGCAGTCTTTCTGGTGGATAACTATACTGCTTCTCGTAGGCTGTGAAGGTCTCAGGTAGCCCTGTGTGTCTGCTCTTGTGCTGAATGTTGAATGCAGTTTTTCATGTGTGATTTCTTTAGGCAGTTCAATGGCATTGGGTCCTTGGAGTAGCTGCTTGATATGGGAAAGGTGCTAGTGCACCTAGTGGTGCATATTAATCAGTTTGTGTTCTTTTTCTCTACCCTTCAGTCTTAATTTCAAAGACCCTGAAGCAGTCAGAGCTCTGACTTGTACTCTCCTGAGAGAAGACTTTGGACTTTCTATTGATATTCCTTTGGAGAGACTAATTCCCACAGTCCCCTTGAGACTTAACTATATTCACTGGGTAGAAGATCTGATTGGACACCAGGATTCTGACAAAACTACTCTCCGAAGAGGAATTGACATAGGTAGGTGGTTTTTACTTCCATAGGTTTTGTATTGTCAGACTCTTTCTAAGCTCTTCTAGTATTAACTGTGAAAGCAGCTTGTATTTGGTGCACATGGAAGTTTCTGTCATTGGTTTCTCTTGAGAGGGGATGTCCAGGTAAGTTAGGGAACCAAGGGGGTTAGAGAAGTGTGGAAGGAAAAAAAGGTCCTTGTTTACTTAGCTTTCAAGTTTTTACCTTAGCATCTGTGTTTGTTGGACATTGTCTACTCTGTTATTAAACAATTTTTAATTAAATTGTTATGATGATGATGATGATGTTTTGAGACTGTGTAGCTCTGATATCCTGTAACTAGCTCTGTAGGTCAGGCTGACTTCAAACACACAGAGATCTTGCCTCTCTGCCTACTGAGTGCTAGGATAATAGGATTAAAGGCATGTGCCACCATACCCTGTTCTAAAGCCCACCCCACTCCCCTTTTTCTGTTTTTTTTTTTTTTTTTTTTTTTTTGAGACATCCTGTCTGTCCTGGGACTAGCTATGTAGAGTAAACCATTGCTCTGCCTCTACTCCCAAATGCTGGGATTAAAGGCACATTCCACCTTGCTGTGTCATAAATATTCAAAGCCTTGACTTGGCCTATCAGGGTTTCCATTGTCTGGTCTTTACCCTGTTCTCTAAAGCCCCACTGTTTCTTTTGTTTCCCACATTTGTCTTGTAGGCCACTAGGCCTTTTTGTATGTTATTTCCTGTGCCTATGCCTCAAACGTCTCTCATCTTGATCTTGTTTGTTCCCATTAATACTACACTTGCATGGCAAGCCTACTTTCTCCATAAAAGCTTTCTCTGACCTTAAAATCTAAGAAAGGTTACTTTATTGGTTATGATATATGGTTAATATTTTTTATTTGCCACTAGACTACAAGCTATAATTACAATAATCTCTCCAGGCCTAGCAAAGATGTTGGTTAAAGACATTATTCTTTTTTTTTTTTTTTAAGAAGTGTGTGTGTGTGTGTGTGTGTGTGTGTGTATGCATATATACATACTGTATATATACACACACACATACATATATGACTATACTGTAGCTGTCTTCAGACACACCAGAAGTGGGCATCAGACCCCATTACAGATGGTTGTGTGCCACCGTGTGGTTGCTGGGGATTGAACTCAGGACCTCTGGAAGAGAGGTCTCTTCTTAACGGTTGAGCCATCTCTCCAGCACTTTTGTCTTTTTTTTTTTTTAATGACTTATTTATTTTATGTGCACTGGTGTTTTGTCTGGATGTATGTCTGTGTGATTGTCAGATCCCCTGGAAACGAGTTACAGACAGTTGTGAGCTGCCATGTGGGTGTTGGGAATTGAACCTGGGTCCTCTGGAAGAGCAGCCAGTGCTCTTAACCACTGAGCCATCTCTGCAGCCTCAAGGCATTATTCTTTTAATATTCAAATCTAAATACTTCATGTGAGCTAAGCCCTGGAGACCCGATGGAGTTCAGTTAAAGCTCTTACCTTTATGTTCAGGGTACAAGATGGGTGATGTATCCTAGGAAGCTAAATGCTGACTTGAACAGTGTGGCGGCAGGTGTTTGTGATCCAAGCACTTGGGCTATGGCGGTGGGAGAATAGCAGGTTCCAGGCCAATGCTGGCCTGGGCTATGCAGTGAGACCAGAACTAGGGAAGGAGGTGGGGAAAGGGACTCTAGCCTATTAGGTGCTAATTGCATTTTAATTATGCCCCAAACCCGCTCAAGTAGCACTTGGGGATACATGAGGTTAATGGATTTTAGCTCCTCACAAGGGGCAATGCTTGCTGCAATCCTGTTCTTTCTAATTAGGGTTCTATATAAATTCTTCCCCCAGACTCCCATCAGGTTGCTCTAGTTCTATGACTATGCTTTCCATTTTTATTTATCATTATAAGGATTATCACCCACTTAAAATCTCATTAGGCTTTCTGAGGATATCAGAATTTCAGAATTCAAATTTCTTGGTCTTTAGGATTGAGGGACAGTGTTAGAATGTTAGAAGGGTAAGAGATGGGTCTTTTACCTGGATATTTTCTCTTTGAGATGAGGAAGATCATTTTTTTTTTAAATTTTCCAAAACATTCTAAATGATTCCAGTTTTCTGGAATGCCCAGGCTAAATAATTGTGATTCTTGAGCTGGGTATCCTGTTCCTTCCTTGTATCTCCCCAATCCCCAATGAAGTGTTTGCCTGACAGCATCAGGGCCAGGAGACAATACCATGGCTGGCAAAGAGGCTAAGTAGTGCAGCGTTTACTTTGGTCTGTTTCCTAGCCAGTTGAGAGCAGGGCATGAGGAAGTGATGGGGCATCAGGAAGTACCACCAGATCCTGCAGAGCCACAGTGGAATCAGGAGAAGCAGCTTTGGAGTGGTGGGTCCAGGTTGCAGCTGTCAGGAGAAACCCTAGCTTTCCTTCCCTTGGATATACTCACTGGGATCTAATTGGTCAAGATTTGTTAGTGATTGATTGTAAAAACAGCATCTGGGGGTGAGGAGTGGTAGACCAGTCCACGGTTAGGGGCTCTATATACAAATTTAGGAACAAATACTGCCTCTTGAAGCGGAATTTTTTTTTTCCCATGAAACATTGACTTCCCAGTATGTCTCTTGTACCTGTGTTAGGGCTGGTTAGTGCCTGACATGACTGACATTCTACACAACCACATGGAACTGGAGATACACACACACACACACACACACACACCATTTTTTGCTTTTTGAAAATGAACTGTGTTTGTCTGCATGTTTTGTTTGTTTTCCCCCTTTGACATAGGGTCACACAGTCTTCCTGCCTCTGCTTCCCAAATGTTAGAATTACAGGTGTGTGTCACTACATTGATTCTCTGTGAGACACTGTGGTGTTTTAACAGTTGTCATTGTATTAAGGAAATTACATCTTGTATGGATGTAAAGACTTTTATGAGCAAATTGAATTTTACAAAATAAAAGTATCTTGGTCATTTTGGGTTAATATGCTGTTTTCCTGGGCCTTCAGTTATCTATACTTGATTTTACACACAGCATACAAGAGTAGGGGATGAAGGTTTCTGTCCTCTAGGAGGGGTGTGCTCTGAGGTGTGTGTGGAAAGAGGGGTGAGCCCAGTAGCTGCCTGTGAGTTAGGCTGTGGAGATGTGAAAGAATTCTTAAGAACAGGGGTTTTTATTGTTCTCACCTTCCCCGCTCATGTGGGATGTGCTCTGGACTTTTATTTTCTAGGTACCGGGGCGTCCTGCATCTATCCCTTACTTGGAGCAACCTTAAATGGCTGGTATTTCCTGGCAACAGAAGTGGATGATATGTGCTTCAATTATGCCAAGAAAAATGTAGAACAGAATAACCTATCTGATCTCATTAAAGGTTGGTTCCTCTCAATAAGTAGCCCTTCAAGCTCCATGTATTAAAAGTTCCTTAATACAGCATGCATTATGATTGTCTCTGTGGGGATTTGTTTGTTTGAGACAGAGTCTCTGTGCAGCTCTGGCTGCCTGGAACCCACTTCCTAGGCCAGACTGACCATGAACTCATAGAGATCCACCTGTCTCTGGTCCTGAATGCTGGAAGTAAAGATGAGTGCAACCATGCCTGACTTGTTATCTTTTGCTTAAATGTGTAGACTTCAAATTTTAAGTAATCTAATTGACTTTGATTCCAGAATCAAAGAAAGGAATATAATAATGAAGTCGATCGTTGTTATTTCTATATCGTGTGTTTGTGAATTTGCCTTTTGCCTTGGTTACTGTTCTGTTGCTGTGGCCAGACACTGACCAAGACAGCTTATGGAAGAAAGAGTTTATTTGGGCTGTGTAGTTTCAGAAAGTTAGTGATCATGACAGTCATGGTGGCAGGCAGGCAGGCATGCAAGGTGCTGGGGCAGTATTTTGAGAAATCAACACGGTCCTCTAACAAGGCCATACCTCCTAATTCTTTCAAGGGGAAAAGGGCATTCTTATTCAAAATATCATACCTTCTAATTTAGTTATTTATGTAATTTTGTTTTGGTGAATAGTTCTTAAAAATTTGCTATGTTGAGGGTGGAGAGATGGTTCAGGGGTTGAGAGTACTTACTATTTTAAGCATTTTCATGGTGGTTTGCAGCGGTTTGTAACTCTTAATTCCTGGGGATCTGATCCTTTTGGCTTCTCAGGGTACTAGGCATGCATATGATACACATCTGTATACACAAAGCACTCCTACACATAAAATTAAAGACAAAAGATTGAGACATGGACTACCATATTCAGCTAATAAATCATCATTATAATCATCATTTTGCTATATATTCTTAAGTAGTTTCGGTATATATTTTAATATACTTTATTTTATGGCACTGTTCACAGCAAGATTGAATGTACATCCCTTGACCTCAGGAGCACTGGGACTAAAGGTGTGTCTCACTACATGCGGCCAGATATGCTCTTTGAAGTATTTTCTTGTAGTTTGTGGTTTTTCCTTCTCTTGACAAAGTGTTTTCCAGAGCAAGGTGTGAAGTCCAGAACTTTCTTTTCCTCATGAACTATACCTAAAGTCACTATCTGGCCAATATTTTGTTTTCCTGTATTATTTTCTAGTTTTATTGTTTTTAGGTTTGAGATATATTTTGAGTTAATTGGTGTAGGAGGATTAGAAGGACATTCTGGAGATTGAACCCAGGGCTGTATATATACTAGGAAAGCACTTTGTCACTGAGCTCTATCCCCAGGCTCTGTAAACATTTTTGTTGGTGGCAGTGGATGGTTTTTCTGGTTTTGTTTTTGTTTGAGACAGGGCCTCTCTGTATAGCCTTGGCTGTCCTGGAACTCACAGAGATCCACTTGCCTCTGCCTCCCAAGTGCTGGGATTAAAGGTGTGCACCATGCAGCTTTTCCCTCTAATCTGTGCCATGAGGTAGAGATTGCCCTGAGATTTGGGATCTTCATACATAAATCAGTTGCCTGGGTTCTTTGCTCCATCTAGATAGAGGTCATTGGGGGACAAGGTTACTGGGAGACAAGGGAGCCTCCGACTGTTGTTGGGTAGCTTTTATTTCTCTCCCAAGTTTGGCAGCAGGGAGGGGAGCAGTAGGTATGTCCTTTAGTGTCCCTCTGCAAGCTGTATGTGAACACTTGTGTTCTTCAGTTGGCTCTAGAAATTCTTAGTCCATCCTCACCAGTCATTGTGACACATTATAGTGCAGTGGTCTGACAGCCTTACAAAACTTGACAGCTCTCTAGAACTTGCAGGCCAGGGCTGGCTTGCATTTGCTTTTTTTTTTTTTTTGGTTTTTCGAGACAGGGTTTCTCTGTGTAGCCCTGGCTGTCCTGGAACTCACTTTGTAGACCAGGCTGGCCTCGAACTCAGAAATCCTCCTGCCTCTGCCTCCCAAGTGCTGGGATTAAAGGCGCATTTGCATTTTTATGTAACCCAGAGTTACATAAAAATTTCTCAGACACAGGGGGTCATGAGTGCTAAAATCCTAAGAAGCTCTGGCCTAAATTTCATCAAGGATGGTGATAGCACAGTATATGTCTGATATAAACTGTTCACACAGCTCTGCCTATGGCTATGCCTGCAGAGCTGAGGCAACTACTAATAGTTGTAATTTTCTTAATGCATTTGCGGAACACAGTTCAAGGTGGCTGCTGCTGATTAAGTCACCAAGGTAGCTAGGGAGAGTCCAGTAGCTGTTACTTGAATTACATTGTCTTACTTCCTGACCTCCTTGGTTGTTTGCTGGAAAATAAATTTAAGGTAGATCTAGTGTAGTGGCAAAGGTTATCTTGGCCACCTGGGAGACTGAGGTATGTGGATCTATAATTTAAAGTTCACCTGGTCTACGAATCCAGTTCAGGATTAGTTTGTGCACTTAATGAGACCCTGCCTCAAAATTAGAAGGGCTAGTGATTTAGTTCCTTGGTAGAGCACTTGCCTTGTATTTGTGAGGCTCAATCCGAAGTACTATAAACAAAAGCAGTTAGACATTTTGATGACTTATTAGCACTAGTAATGATTTTAAACTATGCTTTAACAGTATATAGCATCTGCCCATTATGCTAATGAGGGAAAGTTCCCTTTCCTATCTCTTTCAACCATGAGCTCTATCTAAACTTTAGAATCAGTTTGTTAGTAGCTAAAATTTGGAAGTGGTTTTTATGTCTTGTCTTGGTTTGGTTCTCTTTCTTTTTTTCCTTTCATCAGTTCCTTTGTCTTATGGAGGCTGGGCACACAGCTGCAGTAGCGTGTGTGTAGAGGTTAGAGAACTGCTCATAGGAGTGGTCCTCTCTCCACCAGGAGGATGGATGGGTTAGTCTTCCAGTTTGTGTTTCCAGTTGAGGTTGACACTCTTGTAGTCTACCTTCATGATGTTTGCATTCTGAACAGTTCTTGTAGTTTTGTTTTTTTTTTTTTCTAGTGTTAGTTTACTGAGTGCATTTTATGCTGTTTCTTAGGGACTTTGCTACTTCAAATAACCCTAGACAGTACTGAATCTTGTATTTCTACGAGTAGTAGAGACAGTACATTTCACTTAGATGAGTTATATTGAGTTAGCAGTATATATTTTTGAATTTCTAATTAAAACATTGTATATGTATTGGTATTTATATGTATTGGTATGTATGTTTGTACCACATGTATACCTAGTGTTTAAGGAAGCCAGATCAGACTGGGTCAGATCTCCTAAAACTGGGGTTACAGACAGTAGCGCTCTGCCATGTGGGTGCTGGGATTGAACTCTAGCCCTCTGGATGAACAGCCAGTGTTCTTAACCACTGAGCTATCTTTCTAGGTCTTCCCCATCCCCATTCCCCCAACTCCCCCCCCCTCCACACACTTTTTTTTTTGAGACAGGTTTCATTGTGTAGCCTTAGCTAGCCTGGAAATAACTGTATGAACCAGGCTAGTTTAAAACTCAGAGATCTGCCTTAATTAGAAGGCTTGTGCCACTGCATCTGACCAACAGTGTATATTAAATCAATTCTCTTTAAGCAAAACACACCAAAGATGAAGTTATGTCTCTAAGAGGCTTGCAAAAACTGTACTTGTCCTGTACTTCCCATAGGAATTTGTCTTTGCTACTTCAGTGTTCATGGCAACTTCATAGACCATAACTACCATGGATAATAAAAAATAGGTATTGATAAAGTAACTTAGTCATTAATTTTTGGGTGTGAGAGTGGGTGCACATGTGCATGTGCCTTTGGAAGCCTCCAAAAGTCTGTATCAGAGTGTTCTTCAATCACTTTCTACATTATTATTTTAAAATAGTTTATGTGTGAGTATATTTCTCTTTGCACCTGTGTACGGGCAGTGCCTGCAGAGGCCAAAAGGTGTCCGTCAGTTCCCCCGGGGCTGAGGTTATTGGTGATTATTAGCTGTCATGTGATTGGAACAGAAACCAGATTCTCTGGAATAACAATTAATTCTCTTAACCATTAAGCCGTATCTTCAGCTCCTTCACTGTATTTTTTGAGACAGGGTCTTACTCTGCACCTGGAGCTCAATGATTTCAGTGATTGCCTGGCCAGCAAGCCTCAGGAGGTCCTTCCTTTCTCTGTCTCCCCAGTGTTGAGGGTATGGGGGTGTGCTACCATGCCCAGTTGTTATGTGGGCGCTAGGGCTCAACCTCAAGCCCTTATGTTTAGATGTCAAGCACTTTACTGACTGAGTCATGGCCCAAATTCCCCAGGCACAATTTTTTTGGGGGAAGGTACTTTTTTATTCTTTATTTAAAAAAAAAAAGAAAAAAGAAAAAAAAATATATATATATAACTTGGTATAGTGACATGCTCCTTTAATCCGAGCACTAGGGCGGCAGAGACAAGTGGATCTCTGCCCATTTGAGGCCAGTCTGCTTTATAGAGTGATACTGTCTCAAAAAAAGAAAAAAAAACCCAACAATAACAAAAAATATAGGGTCTAAGTCTACAATCCAGGCTGGCCTTGATTTCTCTATCCTGCTTCTGCCTGTGAGTGCTCAGGTTATAGCCATGTGCCACCACTACCCACTAAATTATAATATTTCAATATTAGTGTGTAGATCTTTGCTAGAACTAGTCCAACTCTCCTTCATGATTTATGGCCATCCTATATTAACAGTTTTTAATTCTTTAAAGATTTATTTTATGTGAATGAGTATTTTGCCTGCATATATTGTCTGTGCACCACATACATACCTGGTGCCTTCAGGAGGTATTGGCTCTTTAGGAAATGGAGTGTCAGATGGTTGTGAACCCTCATGTGGGTGCAGTGAGCTGAGCCTGGGTCCTGGGAGAGCAGTGTGTGCTCTTCCATTCCCTAGCTCTTGTTATTGATTTTTAAAATATAATTAATTTAGTTTTTAGCAGAATGAGCATAAATTTATTGCAGAAAAGTTAGAACAATCACGACTAGGAAGAATTGCAGGAGAGAAACCTCTTATTTTATTAAGCTGAATTTTACTGTGTCTATTTAGAAAAGAACTACCACTTTTCCTAGTAGTGTTAGCACATGTTGTTAAGAGGACCAGTGATAAGGCTAGTGCACCTGCTTTCACACTCCGGTGCTGCAGTTCTGCCTCTCACGGGGTGGAGTGAAGGGATTTTGCACGCAGGCTTGCCATTACTTTCCTTCTTGGTTGGGCATTGTTTTGTGCACTTACTTTAAAGACATTACAGAATAAATAATAACTAACAGTCCTCATCATCTCCCCTAGTGGTGAAAGTGCCGCAGAAGACACTCCTGATGGACGCGCTTAAGGAAGAGTCTGAGATAGTCTATGACTTCTGCATGTGCAACCCTCCCTTTTTTGCCAACCAACTGGAAGCCAAGGTAAAGAATCTTTAAAGTTACCAAATTCTTATCTAGTTTTACCTCATTGCAGAGATAAGAGCAAAAGGCAGTTTTTCTTTAGAGTCTGTATAATTTAAAATGCTACTTGTTTGAGGCATTGTGAACCCAGTAGAGATGGTCCCAGTTAAACAGTTAAATTATGTAGCTGAGAAGTTCAGTTAATAAGACTTCAGGAGTAGTTTGGTCAAGGACTTTAAACTACCATAAAAGCTGAGGCTTTTGTTCCTAATTTCCTCTTGACTCTAGCCTGGCTCTCTGCTATTTCATCTTAGGCTCTGTGTATCCCTTGTTGTCCTAGAACTCACTCTGTAGATCAGGCTGAGTAAAACTCAGAGATCTGCCTGCCTCTGCCTGTCTTCTGAGTACTGGGGTCCAAGGCCTGTGCTACCACTGCCTGGCTAAAACCATTTTAAACTTTGAATTTATTATTTATGTGTATGAGTGTTTTGCCTGAGTGAATGTGTTTGTGCCCCACATGTGTGCCAGTCCTTCAGGGACTGGCCCTCGGGTCCCTTTGTTGTGAGCCACCATGTGGGCGTTGGAGCTGGAACCCAGGTCCTTTATAAGGGCAGCCTGTGTTCTTAACCACTGAGGCATCTCTCCAGCCCCTAAACTTTGGACTTTTAAAATTGGGCTGAGCTTGTCAGTTTAGGAACAAAAATTGCTATTTTTTGTCATTTGATAGTAAATAAATGGCTGAATGTTGAAAATATATTTGCCTTTAGATATTGAACAAAATCTACTGGATAAAATAAACTGTCGTTTGGAGACCTGTAATTTCCAGTACGTTGGAGGCCGAGGCAGGAGGATTGCAAATCCTAGACTATTTTGAATTTAGTAAGTTTAAACCTGTCTGAAGCACTTAGTAAGACTCTGTCTCAAAATTTAAAAGAGAGGGCTAGAAATATACCTCAGTGGTCAAGTGTTTGCCTAGTATGTGAGAGGCCCTAGCTTCAAACCTTAGCACTATAACACCCAAAATATATTTAAAAATTCAGTGTGGGGACTAGAGAGATGCCTCAGAAGTGAAGGCCCAGACTGCTCTTGCAGAGGCTGTGGGTTCAGTTCCCAGCACCCACATGGCAGCTCACAACCTATTTATCACCTCAGTTCCCAGGAATCCGACCCCTTCTTCTGGTCTCTTCGGCACCAGTGGTGCACATATGTGAGTGTAAACACTTAAACACTTTTCATTTATTTTAGAAAGTTATTAATTTTTTTTAGGCAATTTATCTATTTTGTGTTATTCTCACAATTAGGCAGGGTCTTACAATTCAAGCTGCTGGAATTCACAGATTTTTCAAGTACTATGATTATGCCATCATGCCCAGCCCAAAATAAATAAATCTTCAAAATAAATTTATTTTGACAAAGCCAGGAATTTGAGCAGTAATCTATTAGAAACACTAGCATTCCTGATTAGAAAATAAAGTGAAGTACAATTTAAATGATTAAAAAGTTAGCTTTGTGTAAATTTATGAAAAAATAACCATGTTCTACAGTAACAATTATTAAAAATGTTGTTTGCCTACATTCAAAAAATATAGATAGGCTCCGGCTTCCTAAAGTGCTTGTCTGGGGTGCCACACAGTTTCCTATTGACTGCTGCCATGCTGCAGCTACAGCTCGAGGTTCCTCAGCACGTCTCAGCATCTCAGCTGTGCTGTGCTGCCCAGGGAGTGTGGAGTGCTTCCTGACGGCTGGCTGTGCCCTTTGCCCATCTTCCATGGAATGATTTCATTCAGTTACCTTGCCTCACTTTTCCCCTTCTGGGTGAGGGTCCTGTCAGCCCCTTACGGTTCTACACTGAGCTAACTAGCAGCCCTGGGACCTTGCACATTCTGGGCAAACCCTGTGCTACTCACCCTATTTGCCAATTTTTAAATTGGGTTACTTTTCTTCCTATTAAGTTTTAAGGACTCCCACCCCCACCCCCAATCCCTGGCTGTCCTGGAACTTTCTGTAGACCAGGCTGCCCTCAAACTCACAGAGATCCTTTTTCCTCTACCTCTAAATCCTGGGACTAAAGGAATGTACCACCATTGCCTGGCAGTTTTAAGGATTCTCTATATTCATATCCTAGACCGGAGTCCCTTTAATTATAATGATTTGCAAACATTTTCTCATCCTATGGTTTGTCTTCAGTTTTCCATGGTATCTTTTATAGTGAAACTGTTTTTAGTTTTGATGAAATACAATTTATCTATTTTGTGTTATTCTTATGCTTTTTGGTGTTGTATCTAAGAAACCATGGGCTAATCCAAGTTAATGAAAATTTACTTTTATGTTTTCTTCTTGGGAGTTCTATAGATTAAGCTCTTAGATTTTGGTCATTGATGCATTTGAGTTAACTTTTTTCATATGAAGCGATGTAAAGGTAGATTAAATACTTAAATATAAGAAAGAGAACCATAAAAGTATTAGAAGAAAACATAAGTAAATATTTATCTAATCTTTGGGTAGATTTCCTGGCCATGGTATCAAGACAGAAAGCATAAAGGAAAAGCAACAGATTGGGCTATATAAAAGGTAAATGTTTTTATATTTAATCCCCAGGGCCTTGCGCATGCTAGGCAAGTGCTTTACCACCAAGCTACAGCCCCCACTGGCTGTGTGTTCTTTTAACTCCTTAGTGTAGCACAGTAATAAGTAGATTACATTCAAAGACAGTGGCTTTTGTTGTTGTTGTTCAGGGTGTAAACTCTCGGAATTCTCGAAGACCTCCACCTAGTTCTGTGAATACTGGAGGCATCACAGAAATCATGGCAGAAGGAGGTGAACTAGAATTTGTCAAAAGGATCATCCATGACAGTTTACAACTTAAAAAAAGATTAAGGTAAGTAGGAATTTTATCTCATGTGATCCTAAAGAAATGATATCTCTTTAAGGAAAAATAATCACTGGAATTGAAAATAAGTAGATGACATCCAAAAGATGGCCCAGATAAAAGGGAGAAGGGTCCCAGATGAGCCTGTTGCTCCCATTAGTGTTTTAGGATGGAACGAACCGACTCAAATATGACTTTTGACTAGAAAACCCATGGATTTGAATCTGTCCTGTGAACCAGAATCTGTTTGCTGCCTAGTCCTTGAAGCAGTTGAGGTTCTTGGACTCCATTTCCTGAACCATGATAGACGTGAGGACATTGAGCTGTCAGGAACTTCATGAAGAGAAATATTAACCTGCCATCTTGGATATGGGCTAGGACTGTTCTATTTTAAAGGCTAATTATTTTGGACAACACACCTGTCATTAAAGAGTGTTAGATTCTCATACAGGACAGCTTGTCTCTTGTAACTTTCTACTCTGCCACATGTTGTTAATATGATAGATAATGTAATTAAAATATAAAGATCGCTCAACCCTAGGATTGAGTTTATGAGACAAAGTGTTTATTTTTGTGTGTCATAAAAGCATAATAAATTTACAATCCAGTAGTTCTAGAAGGTTTATATCAGGAAGAGGGCATGTTACGGAAAATGAGTTCAAAGCCCCACTGTGGCAGACACACAGCCCACACTGAGTTACATCACATCCTCATATTAGGCCTTTTTTTTTTAAATGTGTAGGTATATTTTGCCCGCACATATATGTATGTGTAACAAATGAGTTTCTGGTGCCTGAGGAGGACAGAAGAGATTGTTGGATCCCTTGGAATAGAGTTACAAATGTGAACTCATGAACTCGTGAACTCATGTGGGTGCTGGGAGGGAACCCTGGTTCTCTGGAAGAGCAGTCCGTGCTCCCAAACACTGTCCCATCAGATTAGCAAGTTTTAAAGTCTGTAGTGTTAAGTTTAAAGTCTGATTAGTGTTAAGGACGTTCGTATCTCCAGACCTCTCAGTAGCTTTGTTTTCATTGTTTGTTTTGAGTCAGAGTCTCTCTTTATAGCCCTGGATGTCCTGGAACTTACTATGTAGACCAGGCTGACCTCAAACTCATAGAGGTCTGCCTGCTTCTGCCTCCCAAATGCTGGAATCAACGTAGTCCTCCACTATGCACGGTCAGGACTTTTGGTTTTCCTAGTCTGTACAGTTCCCTATTATCTCCCTTGTGCAATTCCAGCCACCATCTTCTGCCCTTGAGTTTGGCTGCTCTGGATACCTCATATGTATGAAGTCAGGCAGTAGTTGTCCTTTTCTGGTTGGCTTCTTTCACTTAGCATAATGTTGTTATGCTTCATACATCTTGTAACATCTGTTCTCTTCCTTTTGAAAAAAGGCAAATATTTTTGTGTTTTGGGTTATTTTCGTTGTTGTATTCTGTTTTTGTTTATTTGCAACAAGTTCTTGATATAGATCTCTGACTGGTGCTTGCTGGTTTACAGCCTAGCAAGTAAGCACCAACTGCCCAGTTCAAGGAGAGAGCCTGCCTCAGGAATAGGAGGAATGTGACAGAGGACACTGCGCATCCCCTCTTCTGATTTGTTGATGTGTGCATAGGAACCCACCTCCAGGCTAGCACAGTACGTGCATGAATCAGTCTCTAAAAAGAAATGCTCTGCCCCCAACACATCACAGGAGCCCTTGTCTTAACATTAATGTTTTGCTTCAGTTAATTTCATTAAAGACAGGTTAGAGTATATTGAAAGAGAAAGGCTAAACAGCCTTGAGGAAAGTCTTGAAGAAGTAAAGTAAATTTAAAGAAAGTCAGTAGAGCACCGAAACTTGAAGAAGTCAGTCTATGAGTATTGTGCTCTAGCTGTGGCATGTAACCATTTCACCATGTCATCATCTGCTGCCTTTTGTTTCTTCCCCCCCCTCCTCTCTCTCCCCCTTTCCCCTTCTCCCCCTTCCCCTCACTCTCCCTCTCCAATTGTATCTCATTTATGTAGTTTCGCTGTCCTGGAATTTGCTACCTAAACCAAGCTGGCCTCTAATTTACAGAGATCTGACTGCCTCTTCCTTGTCAGTATTGGGAGTAGAGGCATGCACCACCATGTCTGGCCATGTGTTGACTTTTGGAAAATTTGGCCAACCAGGAAAATGGGGGAAACTGTAGACTCTTAGGCTACAATTTAATGCGGAGGGAGCTGTTACTTTTTTTTAGGAGACCTTTAAATTATACATTTATCTCCACAGACTTTCATCTGAACTACAAAAATAAGTTTTAGGCAGTGGCTTACAGGCCACAGGCATGTGTTTTCACAAGTCTGGTGTTTCTGAATTCGTCTTTCTCTGAGCTGTTGATGAGGTTTACTAGGATTTACTGGGGAGTTTCTTTTAAACCAATGAAACTGTCTTTGAGTTTTAAAACAAGTTTTAAAGGAACATTCTAAGGAATAGAAAGCTACTTAGTATATTCTAGGTGTGCTCATATCTGGCTCTACTGCAGCCCCGGAGTTGAATAAGAGGTGTAAAATTGGCTGAGAAGAGCCATTGTGCCCCTGGAGAGTCGGCCACTTGGGGAAATGTTACCACTTACAGTTGATGTGGAAAGTATTCAGCTCTCTGCGGTTAGGACTCATCATTAGTATCATGTTAAGTCACTAGTGACTCAGCTTTTAGACCGCTGAGAAAGGTGTATATTCTGAGGTTCAGTGAAAACAGAGATTGAAATCAAGTATCTTAGCTAGTTGTGGGTACATGCCTTGTAATCCCAGCATTTGGGAAGCAGAGTACAAGAGGATCAGAGGTTCAAGGCCAACCTTGCTACGAGACTCTGCCTTGAAAAAAAAGAAAAATCTCTAAGTATCTTCCCCTGTATGCACATAAAGTATTTTTTCTTGGGTTGGGCTTAATGTTTAAAGCACTTGTTCCTTCTTTAGAGGACTCGATCGTCCCAGCACCCACCTGCTGGCTCACAACCTTCTATAACTCCATTTTCTGACCCCAGAAAGACACCAGGCATGTACATGATGCACATATATTCAGGCAAAACACCCATACTTAAAATCTTTTTAAAAAATTTAAATGTTATTTTTTTCTTCTTAGAAAATAGCTTAGAAAAGATACAGTGCAAACACATGGGGAGCTTGTTAATAGGTAGACCTGGGTGAAGGGTATGGGAGAGTCATTTGGATTAATCTTACAACTCTAACAGGCCAGAAATTATTTCAAAATAATTTTTCTTGAAACTTGGCCTCTCAGAGGGGCTGTGAGATGCTGTATGAACAGAGCGCTGCTCCGCGATTAAAAGCTGTAATGGGTTCACAGTCTCTCTTGGGAGCCAGGGCTTCCTTTGTTCCTTTTTGTTCCACTTGCATTTTGATGAGTTGTCACTGGGTATCTCTTGAGATTGTAGCAGCATTTAGTGGTTAGGCACGTTTACATGTGAAGCTAGAAACAAGGAGGGGAGGTTATATTCGCCTTTGAGACAATTTTCATGTATCAGGCCAGCTTTTGAACTCATTAGCGGATGATTACTTTGAATTTCTGATTCTCCTACCTCTGCCTCCCAAAGGTATGCACCATTTTGTCCAGGGCTTTGTGTGTGCTAGGCAGGCACCTCCCCCCCATGCCCCTTTTGTTGAGACAGTTGCATATAGTCCAACTATGCTTGAGACGGACTTGATTCTGATGCTACCCTTCCTGAGTGCTGGGGTTATAGCTTTGCACCATACCCAGCCTGTACATCTTCTTTAAACGTACTTAATAAAAGTACTTGGGCCAGGAAGAGATTGAGTTTAAATTTGACTTTAATTGGTATAAGAACCATTGGAGTTATCTACTTCTAGAGTTTACGTTGTGTCTTTCGAAGAATTTGTTTTATCTAGTTGTGAGACTGTATAGTAAAGTTGTTTATAAATATTTTTTTCTTCAGGCTAGGGATGTGGGTGAATTGGTAGAGTGCTTGCCTGGCATGCATGAATCTCTGAGTTCAGCCCCAGTCCACAGCACTGAACGTACCCAGTGTAGCGGTCCATGCTTGTAATCTGAACACTGGGGTGAGGTGGGGTGAGGCAGAAGGGCCAGAAGTTCAAAGTCATCCTGTGCTACACAGAAAGTTGGAGGCTGGCCTGACCTAGAGAGTCTCAATCTCTCTTGCTTCTCACCCAGTTCCCCCTTCTGTGTTTCCCTTTCATGTCTATATGCTCTGGGATGATTTAACTCTTTCAAACCTGATAATTTGTCTTTTTTATTGATTTTTCTTTCTTTTTTTAAGTTTTTTTTTTTTTAATTATGTGAGTACACTGTCGCTGTCTTCAGACACACCAGAAGAAGGCATCGTATCCCACTACAGATGGTTGTGATCCACCATGTGGTTGCTAGAAATTGAACTCAGGACCTTTGGAAGAGCAGTCAGTGTTCTTAACCTCTGAGCCATTTCTCTAGCCTTCATTGATTTTTTTTTTTAAATCTAATATTAATTATTTCTTTTCTTCTTGATTTTTATTTTTTAATTTGCTTTGCGGATCTTGACTGCTTTGTCTTTTCAGCTCTCATCTCCGTCCTTTCAAATCCATTTATTGTTTGAGTGTCCTTTCCCTGTACTGCAGCTGGAAATACGCTTGGAGCAGTAGGCCCTGTCAGCCGTGGCTGTGGGACTTACCGATTTCTTTCCTCCATTTATTTGTACAGAGTCTCATCACTTTCAACAAGAGACAGTTCCCATGCTATCCACTCTTTTATTGGCTGAAGTGCAGTTTTATATCCTTTCTGTGTTTCCCAGGCTATTTAGAATAATCGGAAGAAGTGATTTATATCATTTTACCTTTCAACTAACTCACCTATTTTTTCTACAAGGCCTTCAGGGTCTATGTTTACTGTTAGAGCAGTTCAGAATTCAAGTTTTGGAAGGAATCTATGTTTTCTTAATATAGTGCCTAGGGTATTTATATGCCTTTTAGTTATTTTTCAGAGATTTATTTATTTTTCTTTTGAGTTTTTGCCTGTGTGTACCATGTGTGTTCAGTGCCTGTGAAAACCAGAATAAGGAGTCAGATCCCTTGAATTGGGAGTTATGGATGGTTGTGAACTACCATCTGGGAGCTGGGACACTGATCATGGGTCCTCTGCAAGACCAGCAAGTGCTCTAACCATCTCTCTTGGCCCTACCTTTTTGTTGTTGACTAATGACGGCCCTAAAACAAAATGGCCTTCATCGTGGGTATGAGAGATGGGACTTGTCTTCACTCTCTTCCCAGATGGAATTTATTTATTTTTGATGACTAGATTTCACTGTGCAGCACTGGCTAGCCTGGTCTACATTGTGAGTTCCAGGATAGCAAGGGCTATATAGGGTAAACCTTGTCTCAAAAACCAAACTGAAAACAAAACAAAAAAAAAAGGATGTGTGCTATTTATATCCCACATGTAAGTAGTTTGTTTCTTATTAAAATTTTTTATCATTTGTGCACACGTACACATGTGAGTGTGTGAAAGTCAGAGAACAGTGTCTCTCTTTCCACCCTAGCATCCAGTTATTGAACTCAAGCCTTTATTTATGGGGCCATTTTGCCAGACAACATAGTGTTTTAAGTTGCCTTGGGTTCCCCCGTGCCCCTATTTGTCTAATTTGTGCAGTTTTTGTTATTTGTAACTTAAACTCAATATTTGCTTGCTTCTGGTTCTCATGAACAGTGCTTATAACCAGTCTTCATTTGTCTTGATGGTTTTTCAAGGTGGTATAGCTGTATGCTGGGAAAGAAATGCAGTTTGGCTCCACTGAAGGAAGAGCTTAGAATCCAAGGGGTAAGGCTGTGTCATTACCATTAAGATGTGTTCTCTGAGGTTGAAATTTGTGTATAACAACTTTCTTTATACCCTAATGCTAAATGTGTTCTAACATTATTTTACATTTTTTTTTGTATGAATGTATTGTCTGCAGGTAAGTGTGCACCCTCAAAGGTCCTTTTCTGGAGTTATGGATAGTTGTAATCTACCCTGTGAGTTCTGGGAACCAAGCAGGGTCCTCCACAAGAGCAAGAAGTGCTCCTAATTGCTGAGCCATCTCTCTGGCCAATATTTCTTAAGGATATTAAAAGCTACAAAGTAGTTCCTTTTTCTTTATGAAATCTAGTATATGAAAGGGTCATTACAAAGCTGCTTATGGCTAGACTTTGGTTGGCTCTTGTCCTTAAAAAAGTAATGAAAGGCCAGGCATAGTGTCTATGCCTTTAATCCCAGCACTCGGGAGGCAGAGCGGGTGGTGTGAGTCTGAGGCCAGCCTGATCTCCATAGCAAGTTCCAGACAAGCCAGGGCTAAAAATGAGACTGTGTCTGAAAACAACAATAAACAAAGGCTTGTCTGGCATGCTGAGGCCCTACAGTCCGTCCCCAGCAGTGCTGGGGCTGTTTACATGTGTGATCTCAGCACTTGGGAGAGAGAAGCAGGAGGCCCACAAGTTGGAGGCCAGTTCGGGGCCACATAGCCAATTCCTCTGTCAAAGAAATAAAGAAAAACTACTTAAATCATTTTATACTGACTCTCCAGAAAACTGTTTTAATTTATCTATAAATTCTAATATTTTATAAGAGGTAAAACTTCTTTATAGAGATTATGTGTTGATTATCAGGCGGCTGTATATACCTTTTTTTTTTTTGAAATAATGTTTGTTAACAAGAACAACACAATTTAGCATCCAGAAACATTAGTAGTAGAGAGGCTTTAGTTTGAAGGTGGGTGTAGTATCATCCAGTAATATTGTCAGTACTCAGGAGGTTGAGGCTGGGAGATCAGGAGTTCAAGACCATCCTTAGCTACCTGAGACCCTCTTTTAAACCAAACAAAACTTCCATGTGAGATGCTGTGTTTGCTGATTTCAGGTTCCTAAAGTCACCTTCACGGAGTTTTGTCAGGGTCGGACAATGAGATGGGCCTTGGCTTGGAGTTTTTATGATGATGTCACAGTACCGGTAAGTAAAGGTTTGCTTTGGCAGCATTTCCATATGCCTGTTATGTGATAAGCTTCAGTAGATCATACATTGTCTGACTCTGTGTTGTTCTATTTTCCTAAAGTTTTCTCCAGATGTTTTTGGTAAATGAAAAGAATTTATAAATAAGAGTAATCCTAGCGTGCATTGGTTAGAAGTTAATCAGCGTCTTTAGTTTGGGTTTTACTGTTGTAACAGACACCATGATCAAGGCTACTCTTATAAGGACAACATTTAACTGGGGCTGGCTTACAGGTTCAGAGGTTCAGTCCACTATCATCAAGCAGGGAGCATGGCAGCGCCCAGGCAGGCGTGGTACAGGAGGAGCTGAGAGTTTAACATATTCTTCCAGGCAGCTAGGACGACGGTGCCCACGCCCACAGTGACACTCTTCCTCCAACAAAACCCCACCTCTTGATCGTGCTGCTCCCTGGGCCAAGCACATTCAAACTATCATATTCTACTCTGTGGCCCCTGTAGACTTGTTCAAACATGAGTCTATGGGGGCCATACCTAGTCATAGCATAGTGAAAAATACATTTCCATAGTCTGTAACAGTGTGAACCATGTTAAAAGTTCAAAGTTGCCAGACAGTGGTGGTGCACACCTTTAATTCCAGCTCTTGGGAGGCAGAGGCAGGTGGATTTCTGAGTTCGAGGCCAGCCTGGTCTACAGAGTGAGTTCCAGGACAGCCAGGGTTATACAGAGAAACCCTATCTCAAAAAACCAAAAAAAAAAAAAAGAAGAAGAAGAAGTTCAAGGTCTCTTCTGAGAGTCATCCAATCACTTAACTGTAATCCCCAAAGCAAGATCTGAAACCAGCTGGGCAGACTCCACACTCAGCATCTCTGTGTCTGATGTCAAAACGGTCTTCAGATCTCCAATTCTTGTTTCATCTTTGTTGACTGCAAAAACTTTCTTTCTCCTGGGCTCCCTGTTAGCAGCTTTCCTCAGCAGGTATCTAATAGCTCTGGCATCTCTAACATCTTGGGGTCTCCAAGGCAACTTCAACCTTACAGCTTTTATTCCAGTGTCTGGGCTCCTCAAAGGGTTTGCTTCACTTCTCCAGCTCTGCCACCTGTAGCACTCTAGGCTCTGGCTGACTCCAGCCCACTGCTGCTGCTGCTTTTGGTGATCATCCCACAATACTAGCATCTCCAATCACTGGGGTCTTCCACTGCAACTAGGCTTCACCAATAGATACTCAAAGGCTCTCTTCATGCTGCCAAGCCTCAACGTCTTTGTATGACCTCTTCAATCCTGGGCTGTTAACTAACTGCAACTGAGGCTGCACCTTCACCAGTGGCCTTCCCTGGCCTCACAGTGCCAAGCCTCAGCTGCTCTCCATGACCCCTTCATGCCTTCAAAACCAGTACCACCTGGGTGACTCTTACACATTACTGAGTCTAACTGCAACATGAGGTACAACCTTGGCTCTCTAGAACACAGCTTCGTTGTACTCTCACAAAACACTTCCCAGAAGATTTCAACTCAGTTATGCTGGTCTCTTCTTAGTCATGGCCAGTTTCTTAGCTCCAGCTGACCAGCATCCTTTGTCTCCGTAGTCCCTTCTATTCTTGGCTCTAAAGCTAGAGCCACAATGGCCAAAGCTGTTGAGTTCTGCTACTTGCTGGGGCTAGAACATGGCCACCCTTGTTCTATTACATTATTACCAGCTTTCTGTTTTCCAACTCCTTCACTGCCTAAGCTTGGCTGTCCTGAAGCTTGCTCTGTAGATTAACCTTGAGCTCAGAGATCTGCATGGCTCTTGTGTCTTGTTCCACTATGCCTGGACTTTACTAGCCTTGAACTCAGAGATCTGCTTGCCTCTGTCTCCTGGGACTAAAGGTGACTAAAGGCTTGCACCTAAGCCTAGCTTGGTGGGATGTTGCCCCAAAGTCACCACTCCCTTAATCTGTTTATCTTGGTAAACACAGGATTCAGCTCCATTTCTCTTCCTGGTGCCCCTTTATTACTTGAATCATACATTTTATATTTTTCCTTTCTTAGTTTGCTCCTTTTCATTAATATTCTCTTCATGAGAGTAAACTTTAGTCACCACACAACAGAATTTATACCAGACTATTTTGATACTTTCTTTGACAAAGCAATTTAACTCTCTTTACCTTAGCCTCAGGCAGACTCTTTGGACAATGGCAAAAAGCAGCCATGTTCTTGACCAAAATATCACAAAAAAACGGTATCTAGGCCACATACTAACATTCTTCTCCATTAACACCTCTTGGGCCAGCAGGCCTACACAGTTCAAATCACCTTTGGCATTACTGTCTTCCATATTCCTAGTAGGATGGCTCATTAAGTCCCACTTAAAGTATTCCATGGCTTTCCAAATCCAAAGTCCCAAATCCACATTCTCCCAAACAAAAGTATGGTCAGGCTTATCACGGCAATCAGTCCCTGTTCCGTCTTAGGGTTTTACTGCTGTGAACAGACACCATGATCAGGGCAACTCTTTTGAGGACTACATTTAATTGGGGCTGGCTTACAGGTTCAGAGGTTCAGTCCATTGTCATCAAGGCAGGAGCATGGCAGTGCCCAGGCAGGCATGGCACAGGAGGAGCTGAGAGTTCATTGTCTTGTTCTGAAGGCAGTCAGGAGAAGACTGGCTTCCAGGCAGCCAGGATGAGTGAGGGTCTTAAAGCCAGTGTCCACAGTGACACACCTATTCCAACAAGGCCACACCTTCTTACCAGAGTGGAGTTCAGATCTTCACCCCCACATCTGACAGGTCACAATACCAGAAACTACAGCTCCAGGGGCTCCAATACCCTCTTATTCCCCATGTGTACCTGCATGAGTGTGTGCATATACACAGATGAGTGCATGTGTGTATGCTCACGTGTGCACATGCACAAACACACACAAAAGCCACTCTTTCTTAAGATTTATTTAGTTTTATGTATGTGAGTGGGCTATCTGCATGAATGCCTGCATACATAGAAGAGGGCATCAGATCCCATTACAGATGGTCATGAGTCACCATGTGGTTGCTGGGAATTGAACTCATGACCTCTGGAAGATCAGCCAGTGCTCTTAACTGCTGAGCCATCTCTCCAGCCCAAAAGCGACATCTTTTTTTTTTTTAAAGATTTATTTCCAAATTTCTCTGTTCTCTGTACTATTGTATCTGCAAGGAAAAGGTTTCTGAAGCTAGAAATGGTGGCACACAGCAATAATCTCAGCACTCAGCAGGCTAAAGAGCATGAAGAGTTCTAGGCCAGCCTGGAGGGGTACATAGTAAAATGCTCGCTCGCTCTCTCTCTCTCTCTCTCTCGCTCTCTCTCTCTCTCTCTTGCTCTCTCTCTCCTCGCTCTCTCTCTCTCTCTCTCTCTCTCTCTCTCTCTCTCTCGCTCCCTCCCTCCCTCCCTCCCTCTCTCTCTCTCTCTCGCTCTCTCCTCACTCTCTCTCTCTCGCTCTCTCTCGCTCTCGCTCTCTCTCGCTCTCTCTCTCTCACTCTCTCTCTCTCCTCGCTCTCTCTCTCGCTCTCTCTCTCCTCGCTCTCGCTCTCGCTCTCTTGCTCTCTCTCTCCCGCTCTCTCGCTCTCTCTCTCTCTCTCTCTCTCTCCTCGCTCTCTCGCTCTCTCGCTCTCTTGCTCTCTCCTCCCACCCCCCAGTGGTTTTCTGGGCCTCTCTGGGAAGTGGTGGTCAAACAGCATGTGTCTGTTCTTCTGTATCCCTGCAAGAGTGGTCTGCTTCTTGTTACCTGGAGCCACACATTCTAACCTATGCTCAGCTACTCAACTCATGGTGTGTATAGAGGCTAGTTCCAGCTCCTGTAGGTCTCTATAGCAGGCTTGTTTTTGGAGTGCCTTTTCCAAGGATTTGTCCATTCTTGTCTCCAGAGATGTCCAAAATGTTGTCTTTGAGATCCTGTTGCAATAGACAAAGAGGTAGATGTGTATGGGAGCACTGAGGGACGATTTGCAGATGCTTCCGTGTTTCTGAAAACATGGAGTGAGAGTTGAAGTTGAGCCAATTCTTCTCCACAACTGGTTGCACTGCAGGACTGAAGTTGCTCTTGTAGAGCGTCCTTTCTGTGGGCACCTAGATTTGCTTCTGGATTGTTCGGCAGAGTGCCTAAAGGGTAGTTAGTGTTTGATTTGATCACTAATTTACAAGATGCCCCTGCTTTCCATAGCCCCATCCTCCTTCACATATTATCCTTTTATTTTCTAGACTACTAGAAGCTACGCAGCAGATGGTTCACATCATTAACAGTGCCCTAAACTGTCCCTGTGCAGACACAAACAGCTGTGGGAACTGAAACAGCACCTGCTTCCGAGAGTGTCTGTTTAACCTGCTGCCCACAGTTTTTGACACCGCTGAAACGAGCTGATAATGGGCTCTGACACTCCCCACAGCAGCTCAGGGACATCTCTCTTTGCTTTCTTTGACTGAGGGAGTCATCACAGATACTAGTGTTGAAGGGCAAGTGTCATTGTGCAAAACCAGCATCTATCTATCATCTATCTGTCTGTCTGTTTACTTAGAAAAGGAAACTATGAGTGGCCTTTCTCCTTTTCAGCATATCTTGTAGCCCTGCATAGTTTCCAGCAAAGAATTCTATTCCACAAAGAATGCTATTCAATAAAGGCCTGAAATTCCTTCCATGCTACACGGTGTTTCTCCCTCTGCACACTGCCATCTTCCCTAAACTGCTAATAATGCATTCCCCAGTGTTCTATTAGATGCACTGAACTGCTGGGTGTCTGTGTGTGGCAGCTTCTGATTTGTAGTAACCCAGCAACAGTTTCGCAGCACTGGCGCTCATGATCAGCGGTGGCTTTTCCCGAGGGTAGATCCAGGTTACTCAGGAGATTTTGGTTTGACCTTCTTCTGGGTTCCCCTTCCTTGTACTTAGTCTTTCCCTCAGTCGCTGCTTCTGTGGAAAGCTCACCTTTCTTGATCCTGTTAGAGATCGGGCAGGAGGAGAATGCTCTTTCAGTCTAGGAGAGGAAAACATGGAATAGAACTGGTTAAGCAGAAATATTGACCCACTTCCCCACCCCCACCCTGCCATTTAGCGTGATATGCAAGTTCCTATGGTAACTTGCAATTTCACTTATCTTAGGCTTCCTAACTTGTTTCTGTTGGTGCTGAATGCTGAAAATTCTAATTTAAGCAATTCAAGTGCCAACACTGGTGTTGTCTGGACTCATTTTAACAACAAAAAGATAGTGCTTATGTTGGTAGAATTTTTGTACTGCCATTTCTGACTGATGGACATGGGGAAGCAGTGAAGGCTGTTGTCCATAGGATCGCTGACAAGTTCCTTTTAGCCCCCCCTTTCCCCAGGTCTCTAATTCTGCAGGGTAGAGCATTAACTCTATTTTGCCTTTAGGAAGTTTGATATTGGTGAAGGATAAGGTAGAGTGTGACACATAGTTGTAGTAGATTGTGTACTCTTGACGTGAGCATTATTACCCCGGAACTCTGGTTTATAAAGTATTCACAGGGCTGGGCGGTCAGCTCGGTGGTTACAAGTGTGAGCCACCATGTGGGCGCTGGAGCTGTATGCATGTAGAAGCACATGCATACATGCAAGCTAAACATAGACATAAAAATAAAAAGTAAAAATAAAAATATGTAGAGGTGGTTCCCTCTGTTGAAGGCATTTCCCTTAGCCTGGGCTTCCCTGTATAGCTTATTAACAAGAGGCTTTTGTGGACTAGATGGGAGGATTCAAAATAAAAATTTGTGGGTTTTGTGTGTTTTCTAGTGATAATCTATAGATTGTGTGGGTTTTTTGTTTGTTTTTTTTTTAAGATTTATTTATTATTATAAGTACACTGTAACTGTCTTCAGACACTCCAGAAGAGGGCGTCAGATCTCATTACAGATGGTTGCGAGCCACCATGTGGTTGCTGGGATTTGAACTCAGGACCTTCGGAAGAGCAGTTAGTGCTCTTAACTGCTGAGCCATCTCTCCAGCCCCCTATAGATTGTGTTTTAAGGTTTATTTTTAATTATGTGTGTTGGGGGTTACTTAACTCCTAAGCCATCTCTCCAGCCCTAGTTTTTTGTTTTTATTTTTTATTTTTTTAAATTGAGACATAGTCTCATTATGTAGCCTTGGCTTGCAGTTAACCTGACTGACCTTGCCTTCTGAGTGCTGGGATTGAAGGCATATACCATGTTCACTTTAGATTTTCTTTCTTAGAAAAATATTTTTATTTATTGAGATTGGAGAGATGTCTCAGCAGTCAAAACCACTACTGTTCTTCCCAAGGACATGGGTTTGGCTCCTAATATCCACATGAGGTAGCTCACAACTTTTTTTTTTTTCACAACTGTCTTTATAATTCCATTTTCTAATGCTCTGACACCCTCTGGCCTCCAAGGCACCTGCATGCATGTGGTAACACATAAACTCACATAGGCATACACACAAATAAATCTTTAATGTTTTATATATATGTGTGTGCGTGAACACATGCATGTATATATGTATGTGGGGTGAGAGGAAAACTTTTTGGAGCTAGTCTTCTCTTTCAACTTGAGCCCTCCCTTCACCCCCAAAGTCAGGCTTGTGGACAAGTACCTGTACTTGCTGAGTCAACTTGACAGGCCCCTTCATAGATTTTCTTTTCTTTTCTTTTTTAATGGATTATGGTTCTTGTGGTCTCACAGCTGATACCACTGAGAACACATCCTTTCTCCGTCTCTTTTTTAAAAATATTATTTAATGTATATGAGTATACTGTAGCTGTCTTCAGATACACCAGAAGAGGGCATCAGATCCCTCTTCTGATAGATGGTTTTTAGTCACCATGTAGTTGCTGAGAATTGAACTCAGGATCTCTGGAAGAGCAGCTACTGCTCTTAACCACTGAACCATCTTTCCAGTCGCCCCCTTTTTAAATAATTTTATTTTATGTGCATTGGTGTGAGAGTGTCAGATCTCTTGGAACTGGACTTACAGTCAGTTGCCACATGGATGCTGGGAATTGAACCTGGCTCCTCTGGAAGGGCAGCCAGTGCTGTTAAGTACTGAGTCATCTTGCCAGTCCCTACTTGATAGATTTTCAAGACAGATATTTGAAGGATTCTAAGCACATGGCTCAGGATTGACAGCTGGAAGTTGGAGGTAAACATCAATTTGGTGTTTTAGGCTTCATTTTTTGATCTGTGGTTTTTTGTTGTTTTTAAATCAGATTTTAGTTGTGGATTTTATTGATGGAATACTGTTGCTAAGAAATAGTATTTATTTAAGGGTAGGGGTCTCGAACTGGGCGGTTGTGGTGCACACCTTTAATTCCAGCACTTGGGAGGCAGAGGCAGGTGGATTTCTGAGTTCAAAGCCAGCCTGGACTACAGAGTGAGTTCCAGGACAGCCAGAGCTACACAGAGAAACCCTTGTCTTGAAAAACAAAAAACAAAACAAAACAAACAAACAAAAAAGGGTAGGGGTCTCATTGTTCTAGTTCTAGCTGGCCTGGATCAGGTGTGGTGTTTCTCCTTCTTCTCCTTGGTTCTGAGATTACAGGCATGTGTCCCCACTCCGAACTTTAACAGGGTTTGTGAACTAGAACTGTACCAGGTCCATAATAGGCTATAAAACATGTGTAGTAGTTAGGGAACTGAGCTTTGAGCAGAATCAGAGTATGGTACTTGCTAGGGTAATAACAAAGAAATCCATCTTTTTAGTTCCTTTTAGTTTTGTGGCAGAGCAAAACAACCCTGAAACAATGTATGTAAAGATTGTGTAGGCGGAAGTGCTGAGATGAATGATAGGGATAAGAGCATTTCAGGGAGAAACAGTTACACTAATCTGGTCAGAAATGGCTTTAGAGAGGAAGATTCACCCATTTGTTTCTTTGGCAGTTTGTCCTAAGGAAGAATTTGTTGAATGTTTAAAGGAATAACTTAAGACATACACTGAGGCACTGCCCTGTGTGTAGGACATCAATTGGTTTTGGAAGGTTTGAGGTGCTGCATATAGTTGTTATTTAAATACATGTAATATCCCCTTTTTATTAAACCATGAAACAGTTCTGTGGAGAGTGGCACTAGCCCCTGGAGGCTACACAAAGTCAAACTCAAGTCTAATTTTCTAGCCCAGACCTTAAGCACTTGGATATTTTGCTTACCAAGTTTCTTGCCTTTTCCTGAGCCTCCTCTTGTGCCGTATCCTCCGTCAGCCTTTAGTCAAGAGTCTTGCTTAGGAATCATTCCTAAGCATCCTGGCCTCTCCTCTGAGAGAATTAGAGTTACCCTAAGTCTACCATCTTGATCGGAGCTCCTGGGCTGGGCATGGAACTCAGTGATAGATGCTGTCTTAGCGTGCAGAGTCTTGGGTTCCACCCTCATATCACAGCAATAATAACAATACTGAATTATTATTACTTCTGTAGATATGAATTCAGGATATAGATACAGAATTTATAGAGCAGATACAGAAGTATTTGTATTTGCTGTAGTAGAGCAGAGTGATCCAGCTTGGCCTTGTCTCAGCCCCTTTGTATGGTCTCACTCCCAAGATTCTCTTTCTCATAGTTGTTGCCTCTGTGGTGTCTTTTTTAAAGTTTTTTTTAATTAGTATATACTCCATGGCCCCTTAATTGATTGACACTGTCTAATATGGTAGTCAGAAGAATTGAGAATTTGAGACCAATCTGGGCTATGTGAGATCCTGCTTCAGAAACAACAACAAAAAATCATTTCAGTTGAGGAAAATAACTTTTTTTATTAGTGTCTTTTAAAAAATTGTAAAATTGAGCCGGGCGGTGGTGGCGCACGCCTTTAATCCCAGCACTTGGGAGGCAGAGGCAGGAGGATTTCTGAGTTCCAGGCCAGCCTGGTCTACAAAGTGAGTTCCAGGACAGCCAGGGCTACACAGAGAAACCCTGTCTCGAAAAACCAAAAAAAAAAAAAAATTGTAAAATTGTCCTAGCGCCAGAGACCTATGGGGTTGAGTTTAACTATCGACTTCTTAAGACATGATTTTGCATTTCATTTAAGATTTATTTATTTATTTAATGTATGAGTGCTCTCTCTGTGTACATACAGAAGAGGGCATTGGATCCCATCACAGATGGTTGTGAGCCACCATGTGGATGTTGGGAATTGAACTCAGGACTTCTAGAAGAACAGCCAGTGCTCTTAACCTCTGAGCCATCTCTCCAGCCTGACTTTGCATTTCTTATTGCTCTGTTTACTAGGTATTTTTAATTACAAACAAGACAAAGTGGGGTTTTGAATCCTTACTGAGTGCCATAGATAAGTTTGTCTATCATCATTTAGAAACCTTATTTGAAAAGTTCTAGAATATGAACTATATGTCTTGAGTGACAAGGTTGGTTTTGTTTTGCTTTTTTGAGGCTGGGGTTCTCTGTGTAGACTATGTTGGCTTCAAATTTGAGATCCTCTCTCCTCTGCCTCCCAGTGCTGGAATTCAAGGCTTACATGACGACTGGTCAGTTTGCTTTTATCTGTCTTTCTGTCTATCTCTATCTATCTATCTATCTGTCTGTCTGTCTGTCTGTCTGTCTATCTATCTATCTATCTATCTATCTATCTATCTATCTATCTATCTATCTATCTATCTATCTAAGATTGGGTTTTTCTATGTAGCTCTGCTGTCCTGTAACTTGCTCTAAACAGACTATTCATGAACTCAGAGATCTGCCTGCCTCTGCCTCCCAAGTGCTGGAACTAAAGGCGTGCACCACCACATCTGGGCAAAACTTAATCTCTTTTAATGTCTAAGAATAATGGAGTCCACTGTTAACTTTCAAAGAATCATAGAGCAGAGCAGCTCCCCTATAGCAGAGGAGAAATGGCAGGAGCTTCACTTGAGATTACTCGGCAGAAAAGATGGCGTGTGGCTGTGCTTTTTGCCATTCTCTTGTACTGAGTAGGCTCTTAGGATGGCCCTGACCTGTTGTGGCTGTGAATGTTGTGAAGTACCGTGGAAAAACCCCATTCTTTGTCCCTCATCATCCCACGTGCCACTGTCTTTGTGTGTGTGTGTGTGTGTGTGTGTCTCCCCTGGCCCTGCTCGATAGAAACCTTATTTCAAGTTCTCTGTGTGCTTGACTCTCGGTATTCTCTAGGAACCCTGGCTGTTATGGGTAATGGAGTAACAGTGTTGCTGTCTGCATGCTACTCTGAACTCCCCTCATCTTGTCTGAAACCTAAAGGAATAAGGATCACCTCTTAAAGGTCTACCGTTTTTCAAGGGTAGTTTCTTCTTCACCTGTACAGCCATTGGGTATTTTTCTTCTTTGTGCTGCTTTTGTTTCTGTTTTGAGACAACAATGAGGGTATCTAGCTCTGGCCAGCCTCAAACTTGTGATTTTGTCTCATCCTTTTGGGGCTTTGATTCCAGGTGTATTTGAGTATTTTTCTGATTTGTTGTTTTTGTTACTGCCTCCCACATATCTACTGCACCCCCCTGGAGCTTGCCCCCCCCACCCGCTTCTCTCTCTGTCTCTATCTGGGGTGTATATGTGTGTGGTTTTTGGGGACAGGACTTTTCTGTGTAGCCCTGACTGTCCTGAAACCCACCCAGTAGACCAAACTGGCCTTGAACTTGAAATCCCTGCCCTTGCCTCTGCAGTCCTGGAATTAAAGGCATGTACCACCACCACCACCCACCTCATCTGAAACCTTGTGTATTCGTTAATTCTAGTATGGAGAAATAACAGGGCTGGGGATATAGTTCAGTAATAGAGCGCATGTATATACAAGGCCCTGGGTTTGATCCATAGCATTTGTCTGTCCCCAATTGCCAAAAAAGAAATTAACAGATTGTTTCTTAGAAAAATGTTTCTGACATCACCTTATATGTTTCCTAGCATAGAAGCCACTGGCTGCCGGGCGGTGGTGGCGCACGCCTTTAATCCCAGCACTTGGGAGGCAGAGACAGGAGGATTTCTGAGTTCAAGGACAGCCAGGGCTACACAGAGAAACCCTGTCTCGAAAAAGCCAAAAAAAAAAAAAAAAAGAAGCTACTGGCTGTTTCCTTGAGTGTCTTTAGTGTGAGGTCGATGGTCAAAGCTTCACCAAGCACTTGGGTGTATGCACAGGACCTGTTGGTGTTGTCAGGGAGGACTGGAGCTCGGAGCAGCACCGTTCCCAGGGGCTCTTGTTCCCAGGGAAAGGTCTTCAACCTGCTTCTCTCTTTGAACTTTCCCTTAGTATCCTCTCCTGGTCACTCTGCACCTGTCTTAATTTTTAAGTGTTTTTATTTTTATTGATTGGCACAAATCTGTATTTTAAAAGTATGTCTGGCAATCACTCCTAGTCTTTACTCTGGGAGTTCTAGGTCAGCCAAACAACATAGTAAAACAACACTGCCCCCTACCCCAAACAAAAGGGATAAGTGTGTATTCTTAGCTAAATGTAACTTAAGCGTATCCATGTAGAAAGTTTTAACTTTAAAGAAATAATTTAATTACTCTAGTGTTACTCTTGATATTTTAAGTGGAACTTGAGTCCCTCTAGTGGGTGGATTGTAATCTGCTTAAGCCCTGGGTAGAAAGTTTGAAGGTGGTTTGGATTCCCATGGCCCTAGCTTTCAAGTGTAATGTTCTCATTGGTACTGGTATCCTTCATCCCCAGCTTACAGGCAGTACATGGGCTGGGCCCAACTTCTTCACCCATGTGATTCTCAGTGGCCCCGATCATTCTGGCCTCTGATTATTATTTTTTTCTTTCTTTCTTAATGAGGATTCTTGGAATCAGATGTACATCTTAAGGGTTGCATGACAAACATTTTACGAACTGGGCTGTCACCCCTTGCCTGTGTACAGTTCATTATGGGCATGCTTGGGCCACCACAGGTGAGAAAGGTGATTTAGTGTGGAGAATGTCTGTACTATAGCTGGAGTATAGCAAAGGTGATAGGATTTGAAGAGTTTGGATTTGGAGTTTGAATCCCAACCTGCCATTACCAATGGTGTGATTCTGAGCTATAACGACATAGCTTGTCTTAGTTTTATTTTTGTAAAGTGAAGTTAATGGTAACACTTTCTTCCAGAGCTGGCTTCAGCATTGGAAAGAACATGTACAAAGGTCTTTGTGTTTTATGCCATGTGGTTGGGAACAGAAACCCTGAAATGTCCCTACTCGTGTCCACTGTAGTGCACTTTATTAATTGTTGGGATAACTTTCTTCTTTTTTCTTTCAGTCACCTCCAAGTAAACGGAGAAAATTAGAAAAGCCAAGGAAACCTATTACTTTTGTCGTATTGGAGTCTGTGATGAAAGAACTATCTCTCAAAGCCTCGTCTTTGGGCTCTGAGGCAGCAGAAGGCATAGTGGTTGTAACAACATGGATAGAAAAAATCCTCACTGATCTGAAGGTGCGTGGCCAGCACCCTGACAAAGCCTTACCATCATGATCTTTATTTGTATGTTTGTTTCTTATTGAAGGAATTTGACCAGTAGTGACAGGTGTTTTCCTATAAAATTCTGGTTTTTCTTCCACATAGGTGCAACATAAGCGAATTCCCTGTGGAAGAGAAGAAGTTAGCCTTTTCCTGACAGCCATAGAAAACTCTTGGATTCATTTAAGGCGGAAGAGAAGAGAGCGAGTGAGGCAGCTGCGGGAGGTGCCTCGGGCTCCTGAGGATGTCATCTTAGCCTTGGAAGAGAGAAAGTCCACTCCCAAGGAGCTGAGGAGTGGTCAAGACGTAGCCCATTGCCCCCAAGAGAGCGCCTTGTGCCGGCTTGATGTGCCAGAAGGCGAGCCTGTGGCTGCTGGTGGCCATTGCTTCAGCCCGAAGTTACTGTGCCAGGAGGAAACTCCAGAAGCCATGGAGGAGGAAAGGGAGGAGGAAAGGGGAGGGATGGAGGTCATGGGAAGTTGTAAAGGCTCCAGCAACGGAGCCCAGGACGGAGAAGCTGCTGAGAAGGGGGATCACCTGGATGGAGCGGCCGGACGTTACCTGTTTAAATGTTTAATCAACATTAAGAAGGAAGTAGACGATGCCTTAGTTGAAATGCATTGGGTTGAGGGTCAGAACAGGGATTTGATGAACCAGCTCTGCACCTACATACGCAACCAAATTTTGAGGCTTGTTGCTAGTTAATTCTTAATTTCTTCTACCGTTAGAAAAGTGTCTTTATGGGGCTAGGGATATGGTGCAATGGCCTTATGTTCTTAGTATTCAGAAGTTACCCTGTGTTGAGTCCATTACATCTAACATCATTACAAGGACTAAAACAATATAAAATAGCTTGCTTTGGAGGTAGAGCCTATTGGGAGGCCAGAAGAATTAACTACTGGTCCATTAGTGACACCATGTGGAATCATCTTACAAAGCACAAATTTAGTTGGATGTGCTCTGTGGCACTTGTAATCCCACTACTTGGAGGGTAAGGCAGGAAGATTGCCATGGGTGTAAGGTCAGTCTATGCTACAGAGACAGACACTTGTCTAAATAAAAAGAAGGAAAAAAAAAAAGGAAAAAGGAAAGCAGAAGTGAATCCATTTTTAACCCTTCCCCTCTTAACAGCAGATAACCTAGGAGAAATAGATCTTACTCCAGCAATTCATCTCAGCCAAAGGCCAGAGGGGCTCCAGTGGCATCTGGTGTGGGTCAGTGCTGCCTAGAACATGTCTGTCACTAAGGGTTGCTTGGTGAGGTGGGTAGCAGTGTTCTCCAGTGGAGCCAATTCAGCAGGCTCTGCTCATAGCTGCCTTCAAGACACCTGCTTTCTCAAGGAGCCAGAATTGACTGAGCCTGCTCCCAGGAAGGAGCTCGCCTGGCGATAGGTGGCCAGAGTGTCAGGGAGAGACATCTTAGTCAAGCCAGGGAGAGGGCCTGTCTGGGGAACACACAGGAAGCTGCATGTTCGTCGTTCACTGCTGTTCTGACATTGCCTATTTCAGAACCAGAATCGAGTAAGCAAAACTCTGAGATGTAGCTGAGGCACAACACGATGTATCCCCCAGCCGCCAGCCCACCGACAGCATTGTTTTCTAACAGTTGGACTGCCTTTTTTTTTTTTAATGTGAAGTGGAATGTTTTGTTTTTTAATATAAGACAATAATTGAAAAACTATTGATCCTGTTTGAATCCTGGAATTGGGGAAATACTTTCTTGCATTTAAGTTGGATAAATGGTTGATATGACAAATGAGAAACTTAAGTAAGGTCCTGTGTGTACTAGGTGGGATATGGGGGGTGTCAGCGGTAGAACATTCACCTCAATGTATGTAGGCCTCGATTTCTATCCTCAGCACAAGCGAAAACAGGTATTGGTGTGGGGTAGATTGGGTCTTCTATGTTGACAGTTATTTGTTGACCAAATCCTGCTTTCTTGGTAGCTGCCCTTATCCCCCTTCTGCTTACCTGCTAACATTGGACAACACTGCGCCCAGCGTAACCATGTGTGAAACACACTTCTAATGGGAATGCCAGGGTTCCACAGATAACCTTCGAGTCTCAGAAACAGTCTGTTGTACTGGATTCTTGACTAGCAGCCTAGGGTTCAGTGTGGACAAACTCTGGTTTGTTGCCTGATATAGTGCCTGAGCTCTCTGGCATCCATAGAGTAGTTAAGCCCCACTTTGTGAGGTGGCTATACTTTTTGCAAAAGGATAAGGAAATGTAAGTAGTGCAGTGGGGTTGAAAGCTGGGAAGGAACATCTTAGCCATGGTCTTCCAGAGACTCTAGGAGAATACTTTCTTCCCACAACCTCTTTCCCCCTTGAGAACTGATCTGTGACATTGTGATCAGAGACCAACTAAGGAAAAGAAACACTGTTCTAGATGATTTATCCATCCATTGCACAGCACGAAGAAACCAATATCACAAACTGTTCCCAGATTGAATTCAGGGCCTTAGATTGCCTACATCCAGTAATTATGTCTGTGTGGGGGTATGTGTATGTGAGTGCAGATGCCTGCAGAGGCATCAGATCCCCTGGCGCTGAAGTTACAGGCACTTGTGAGCTGCCTGATGTGGGTGCTGGGAACCAAACTTGGGTCTCAAGAATAGTACATACTCTTAGCCACCTAGCCATCTCCCCAGCCCCTGTTGTTGCTTTCGAGACAGGGTCTCATGTATCCTCAGACTTGGTGTGTATCTGAGGTTGAATTTAATATCCTTTTCTTCCAGTAACTATATCCTGTGTGCTGGAATTCCAAGCCTGATTTATGTGATGCTAATGCTTTAGTGAACCTAGGACTTCCTGTGTGCTAGGCAAATGCTCTCCCAACTGAGCTGCATCCTCAGTCCCCAGATCTAGTTTCCTTGATGAAATCTTTGGATCTCTGAGCTCAGTGGCAGTTAAATGCCAGAGAACCTGGCAGATACTCATTATAATAAATGGGTTTTTTTTGGTTTTTTTTTTTTTTTTTCGAGACAGGGTTTCTCTGTATAGCCCTGGCTGGCCTGGAACTCGCTCTGTAGACCGGGCTGGCCTCGAACTCAGAAATCCGCCTGCCTCTGCCTCCCAAGTGCTAGGATTAAAGGCGTGCGCCACCACCGCCCGGCAATGTTTTTTTTTTTTTAATCATAGGTTAGCAGATGTTCAATGTTTTTGAAACAAGAAATGGCTAGAGGTGTGGTTGTGGTAGAGCATTTGCCTAGCATGCACAGGGCCCCGTGAATTCAATCCTTAGCACTTCAACACACACACAAGTTACCTAGGAGATTGGCCTGCTAGCAGCTGTTAATAGTATTTTCATGTTTTCTCCTGGTCTTTCTGCAGGTGGTATAAATATGTATGTGGTTATTTTGGATTGTATTGATGTTGGAAATTTGGCTTTCGGTTGTACTTTTTGTTTAACTTACAAGTTTTTCATGTTTTAATAATTATGTTTTTTTTTAACACATTTTACCCATTTAAAGTGCCCTTCCAGCACAGTGTTGACTTTTGTTTATGTCTAGTTCCTAGAAATTGTTAGAGAACATTCTGTGTTACTGGAGATACAAAAGTTGGATCTGTATCTACCTGTGTTTCAGTCCTATGATTGAGACTCTAAATGGAGAAGGTTGTATAGATACTAAGATAATGCTCCTGGAATGACAACCTTTGACAAGAGCGTGGTCCACTGTGGTCTTTGAAAAAACTAGAGCTATGAGTATCTTTGCATTTTTGAGGGCCATTTTTTCTTACATTGTCTAATGAGATGACATTGTTTTGTTTCTTCAAGACAAGGCTTCTCTGTAGCCTTGGCTGTCCTGGAACTCACTCTGTAGACTAGGCTGGCCTTGAACTCACAGAGATCTCAGTGCTGGAATTGAAGGTGTGTGCTGCCACCACCTGGCGATATTGAAGACATTTTAAAGGGACATCTGATGGTCTGGTTAATTATGTGCTTTATAATTGAAGAGAAACTTTTTAGAGAAATTAGTTATGTGTCGTGGTATAGATGGCACTCTGCTTAAGTATCTCAGGTCAAGTTTGTGTTTATGCTGGTGGATTAATCTGAAATTAAATCTTTGGGATACTATCTCAGATTCTATTCTGGTCCCTGGAATTGGCTTCTGATCTCCGGATAGCTAAAGTGGGAACAGAAACTGGGCTTGTTTTCCAGTGAGCACTAAAGTGCTTTTGTTTAGAATCTGCTTGGGTTTTGTCGCCCCATCTGTTCTCAGCTGTTTGTACATTAGAGCTTTGCTGGACTTTGAGGCCAAGTTGGCAACTCTGAGGAGGACTTTGTGCTAACCTTAAGTGTTCAGGTCGATCAGTTTATTTTAGAAAACAAAACCTTCCTTTTTGTGATGGAAATCAAAGCTTCTGTAGTCTAACAGGAGTAACTATCCAGCCAGGTGTGGAAAGATGTAAAAGTCCCATGCAAAGGCAGCCCCAGGCCATTTTGTTTTATTTTATTTTGTTGGGGTTTTGAAACAGGGTCTCATTCATTCAGGCTGGCCTTGAACTTTTGAGGTAGCCAAGGCAGGCGCTTAACTCCTGGTTCTCCTGCCTCCACTTTCTCGCAGTTTCTGAGTTTCTATCTTATGTGGTTCTGGGGACTGAACCCATGACTTTGTTAGTGTAGGGCAAGACCTATACAGCCTGAGCCTCATCCCTTGATTCTCCCTTCTTATAAGAGAAGGGAGGTAAATGCTGAATGTGATGACCTCTCCTGAAATCTCAGCGTGTGGGAATTGGGAGGAGGAGCATCAGGAGTAGAAGGGGAGTTCAGAGTTGACCTTGCCTCCATTGTGAGTTCAGGGCAGAGGGAATTGTGTGAGACCCTGTGTCTCTTCATAGAGGCAGGTTGTGGGAGCACTTCGGTCTTTCTTAGCTTGCAGCATTTTCTTCTGGGACCACACGGGGGCACCTTCAGATCCTTTAATCACGATCCTGAACTTCACTGTGAGGAAGTGGATAAAGTTATATCCGTATCTATGGAATTTTCTTAAAATATCCAGTTGTATCCAAAGAAGTACTTATGTAAACAGGTACATTTTCACACAAAAACCTTTAAATGGGAGTATAAGGAAGAAGAACAGGTCCTTCCTACAGCCTTTATTCAGCCTGATTCCTTTCACATGTTCTGTGTTTTTTAGTCTTGACTGACCAGTTTTTCTTTTTTTCACCTCTGTTGACTCTAGAATATGCTCAGATCGGGCCTGTCCTCTGGATCCATTTCTTAAGTTGTTATGGGGTTAGTGAGGATCCCAGAGAGGGGGTGTTAGTAACTTGTCAAAAGCTGTATGTTCCGACTGGTAAGGTAGAGATCTAGAGAAATGGGTTTTCATCTTGCTTTGAATTTGATCTTTTTGGCAGACTCCCGTGCATGTGATGAGTTGTTCATAGGAAAAGTGGCGTGGGTTCTCTGTCGTTGTTCACATAAACTAGCTGGGCCTTTTTTTCTTAAGCATGTTTCTGTATAGACGAGCCCTGTATGGTTGAAGGCTCAAGGAGAAATTGTCTCTTTATGGTACAAGGTCAGGGTCAGCAGTGGCCCTTCCACCCCATTTACAAAACTTCAGTTATTGCTCTTTGCTATAGAGGTGCCTCAGGAGTACCCTGGGTAAGGGGAGAGGGGATGTGTTTTCACTGTTTTTACGGGTTCCGAAGATTTCATTTGCTGAATGGCCATCACCTCAGTAAAGTCCTGTCGTGTTCATTAATAGAACAGTTGGGTTTTGCATCTTAAAGGAAGGCATTAATGGTTTTGGAAGGTGCTAATCACCCCATGTGCCTTGTGTGGGTACCACTGTAGTGTTAAAATGCCTGGCTCAGGGTGCTCATAGCAATAGAGCTTACACATGCCCAAGATCCTATTCTGTTCTGGAAAGGTCTGCTGTGACTCACTCAAATGACTAAAACAGTGGTTCGTTGCTTTAATTGCTGGTTGGAGCAGCTAATGCTGCCTCTGTGAGTCTGTGCTTTTACCCTGGGAAACTATGTTGTGACTGAGTTAAGACCTCATACCTCTTTGGGATATGGCCTATCTGCCTATCTGAGTTCAAGCAGAACGCTCAGGGCCTCTAAGCTCTCCTTGGGAGATAGAGGATCATGGGTGTTCCTTAGCAGCAGGGAAAGTGAAAGGAGAAGAAGGTACAGGGCTGAAGTTGAGCTGCACTTGGCAGAAGTGGCTTGGAAGAAAGCTCAGAGGAGGGCTAGCATGTATGTATTCAGGTACTGTACCCCCAGGGCAGTGAGCAGCGGGAGAGAGCACCGCTTGGCAGCTTATCTGCACTGGGTTTGCAGCGCTATTCCACTCCTTCTATAGGGCACCAGTGTGACTGGGCTTCGGCCTCTGGAGAGCTGAGGGCTGCCAGATCTACTGAGAAGTGAGAGCAGCCTGCCAACGAGGAGGACTCAACAGCAAGGGACTTCAGAAACAGAACGAGACTTAAACTTGTCTTCCCTCCTTACTGTGTGGAGAGTTTTAGAGCTTTGTCAGAAACTCTCTTGCCGTGGGACTGGACTGAGACGGTTAAGACCTTGAGTAAATCTGTAAGGGCAGGGAGGCAGGCGTAGAGTACTGCTTATGGGCCAAGAGCAAAGCCCACTTTGTCATGAAATGATTAGGAACTGACCATTGGCAGTACATCTTCCATAGAGAAGGTCTCATTTAGTAACCCTGTTAGGTGATGTAGTATCCCTGTGTGGCCGCTGAAAGCAACAGAAGCTTCAAGAGCTTAGGTAACTTACCCCACTGTTACTCACTGAGCAAAGGCTCATACGCAGGATTTGAACTCAGGTCCAAGAAGCTAAGGCTGGGCTCTAGCACCAAAAATATAGAAATGCTATGTTGAATGATTCATTTAAGGTAAAAATGCATTTTCGGGTCTATTTCCTCCACCTCTGCGTGGAGGAGTCTTCAGTGACATGGCACAGGGGAGCCAGAACAAACATGTTTCCCGCCCTCATAGTTCAGCACTTAGTGTCATTCAGTTACCTATGATCAATGAGTAAGATCTAGTAAGTGAGATTACTTAGTTACTTCCTAACTTACGCCACTAAATCTTCAGAGTCTTGTATTTGGCAGTAATGTAGATAATTAAGTAGCTAATGAAACCACAAAATCAGTGTCTGGTGAAAGCACATTGGACCAGAATCAATGTGAAATAAGTGATAATTAGGTAATGCCTCTTCGACAATACATAATTGTATAATAATAGAAGGAGGTTTTGTTCTGTTTTAAACACTACGTTTCCAAATATTTTACTGTGGAGCCACAGGAAACCCATGTGCTTTGTAAGCTTGCCAGAGAAGTTAGGATTGTCACAGGATCATTGAGTTCTCTTCCTAGGAAAGCAAGTGAAACTGGAGGTTTGAGAGCCACAGAGGCCTTGGAGTCTAGAAGGAAAGCCAGGGATTCCCAGCTGGGGGACTTGGCTAGATGCTGTAGCTAGTAGACCCCCAGAGGATGTGGCAGCTGGTTTTGCTAGTTGTTCAAAAGAGCATCCTACCTGGAGAGCGAGACCCTCTAGGGATGGTGGTTTCCTGCTGTTTCTTAACTAGCAGCAGGGAAGCCATTCTGGTTTGATGTAAGATCAAGTCCCAGGATTCCTGCCTGTGGGCTAAGAGAAAGTGTGTTGCTGTGTTTTGTGGACCAAACTCTGGTGAGGACTTAGGCTGGATCTTCATTGAAAAGGAAATTGTTCTTCCTCTCTGAGACCAGAGTCAAACAGGAAAGGGGTGTGCTCCAGCCCTCACTAGCTAGGGGCAGCTTTTATTCATCTGCTGATGACCGGTACCATGTTGGATACTTTGAAGGAAGCCAGGAATTTGGATTTATTTGAATCACACTTAGTTGTGAATCCTGGCAATTCACTCTTTTATTTGAAAAACAAAGGGTAGTAAAATATTAGTCTGTGACCTCTACCAACTAACCTGTAGGGCTGCCCCCACCTTCCCGAACTCCACACATGGCCTCTGACGTTTTGTTGCTGCCCGCCTTCTTTCTTGGGCCCGTCCTCCTCCTCAATTGTATCCATAAATCTTCCATGTACTTTTTTCTCTATTCAGGCTGCCACCGCCGCCCACTTGTGTGAGTTAGCCACACGTCCATTGCGCCCTAGTGTAGACGGCCTGAACTTGCATTATAGCACACCAGCATCTGCTGGACAGTGGGGCCATGGTTCTGTCAGTGTGACTGCCTCCTCCTGTGCTCTCCCATCGCCCTCCTGGGGGACTAGAGAGCTTTTGAGGATGATGCAGAAAGAGCAGATTTAGACGGGAAAGGGGGCGAGGCAGCAGCAGTGAAAATGAGAGAACCTGAATGGGGACGTTTTCAGAAGAACGTAGCGTGGAAAATGGTGCCACAGGCAGTTCAGGGGAGATTAAACACCATGATATCTCAGGAGAAATGGTGGCCTTCCTGAACAGAGCAGAGGGAACCTTCCCCTCCAAGACATTTCCTCCAAGGCAGGCCACTACCTTTCCAGCCTTTCAGTGACTTTGTTTTACCATTGTAGTAAGTTTTCATATTTATAAAATGAGTAAGCTACAATTCTGTTACTCAAGTGAAATTTCATTTTGTTGTGTTTGTATGCATATGCATTTTAAACAACTGTGGGGTCAGTCATTGTACAATATACTTTTATAACATATTTAGCAGCATATTGTGATATCTCCCCCCCCCCCCCGAGTAAAAGGCTAATCTGTTTTAGGAAAGTTGTGAAAATAAGAATTACCAGTGCCCACCCTGCGGGAGGCCAGCCAGCGCTGCAGCAGGGCAGCCTGCTCCTCCGTCCTGTGCTTCGCTGTGTTGTGAGCACACTGCCGAGCTGGTTGTGCCTAGTTGGAAATGAAGACTGTCGTGAAAAAGGACTTCACTGTCGTCTTTTACTGAATGTCTTTATATGAAAGTTTCGGTGTAGTTTTCTTTTTGAGGGTAAAATTTGCCTGGAGTTCCCAAGGCAGAGAGTCTACCTCCTTACCTCGCCAACTAGGAAGGCTCTTGGGTAGCGTATGCTTCCATGGAGCAGTGGCTGGTTTTGTCATACCTTTGAGAGTGACGGAAGGCTGATCTTTATTTTCACCTGGGCCTGACTGTCTGTGCCTGTAAGTGTTGGTGCCCTCGGAGGCTGGGAATGGAATGAGTTGCTGGACATGCATGCTGGGAACTAAACTCAGTCCTCTGCAGAAGCAGCCTCTCTGTTCATCTCTCTTCCATCTCTCCAGCCCCAGAGAGCTATTTTAAGAAAATTGTCAGTTGGTAGGGAGAAAAATTGTTTCACGTTTGAATCTCATTATGGGACTGACCAGGTGCCTTCAGCTATGTATGTTATTATTTTGTGGATGTATCTTAAAACTTCAGGATTGTGTCTGTTAACTACTGAAAACTTCTTTTGCAAGGATTCTTTCCACTTGTCATTTCTTCCCTCTCCTCTTTTTAATGATGGTTTTATTTTTACAGTTAGGATTTTCTAGGGATAATCAAATCCATCACACTGTGTCTTTTATTTGCATTTGTGAGTAGAAACCTCTGTTGCTCCGGAGTAGAAAATGTTTGCCTATTTTCCATTATAGGGGTTTTATCCTTTCTTTATACAACACTTGACAACCTATAGGATAATGGTATTCATTTTAAGGATCTGTTTAATGGTACAGTTATCATAGAGTGTCTTCAGAAATGGCCAATAAAGTACCATGTAAAACCACCAGTGGGGATGGACACAGGGCAGGCAGGGAATAGACATGTACTCTATATTCTTTCACTCCCTCCCCTGCCCATCCCCAGCCTGGAAGTGGAAACTCAAGATAGCTTGTGGCCACTAAGCCCTGAAGAGTGGCCCCAGCGCCATCCAGGGGAGGCTATTCTATGGCCTGTTGGGTATGAGCCCGATGGCAGTGCCACGGCAGGCTCTGCCTTGAGAGGACCTTCCCTATCACACATCTCCACCCGAGTGATCCTGCTGGCTCCTGAGTCACACACTGCACGACTCCACCCCTCAGTACTCACAGTTCTGCCCGGTCTCACTCCCTTGACCTGAATTAATGGACTCAGGAAGCCACATCCTTTTTCCTTCAAAGGAAAGTCTGCAGTCCTCGTGCTCTCTCCTATGCCTTCCCAGTGGATCAGCTTCTTCCACGCCCTGGCACAGCACAGCTCCAACTCCAGACAAGACGGCCAGGCGCCTAGAGAAACATCGTCAGAGGCTCCTCCTCTCTTGTTTCTGAGTTGCATTTCTTTATTACTCATACTCAGGATGGAGCCTGGATGAAGCTCTACCTCACCTCTGACAAGGGTCAGGCTCAGTCAGAGGTTCCTCCAAGGCGACCCATTCACAGACTAAACCTGCATGTGGGACAGCACTAAGCAAAATTAATGATTATCTGTTGTTAGCAATGGTGTGTGTGTATGCAGTGTGCTCTTTCCTTGTTCACTCACTTCCGGGAGACTTGCAGGACTCTGAACCCCATGCAGATAGTACTTGCCCAGATTTGACTAGCCCAGACAGAAAAGAGGATCAGGCCACTTTTCAACTTGACAGCTTGGTGACCTTTGATAAGATCACCTTTTCTTGGGACCTTAGTCCTTGTAATCACACTCTTCTAGCTGTGACACCCAGTGAGGAAGTGCAGAGGAGAAGAAACTAAGCTATATCCTTTGGTGAGGGATTACAATCGGAAGGGGAAGTTCTGAAAGACTGTGGGGAACCCACTTCACTGGTGCCTACACAGATGGCCTTGCAGGGTACCTCTGTCAGCTTAGTTTAGAATTCTCCTGATGCCTTTGTTAAGACTTGGGTTCAGGGTAGCCCAGCCCTAAACACACTTGATTTCTTCAATGTTGTTTGATTTGTTTTGGAGACAGTCCCAGTTTGTAGTCCAAACAGGCATCAAAATGGGAAGTCATTCCTCTGCATTAGCCCAAGTTTTGAGGTGATAAGGTCTGAGCCACCTGGTTAGTTTTTTTTTAAGTTTTTGGAGGAAATTAAGATCTAGGAGCCTGACTTAACCTTAGTATTTCATAGCCCTTAGGGGCCTGGTGTAGTTGTATCGTCTCTTGCTGTATCCAGTATGGAAGAGTAGAAAATGAGTCTTTCCTGGCGTGAGTGTACATGTCAATGCCACCTTCTCACTAACGATCACCCGGTCTTACCTATAAACATGCTTAGCCAATTGTCTGGCACTTGCTTGTTAAATGAATGTTACCTGGCATGTCCCTGAGCATAGCTGTCTAGTGTCCCTTATTTATAGATGGCTCTTTCCCTTTGGCCTCGTTTTAATTATGACTGGTGAAAAGTTACCTAAAACTAATCAAAGATACCAAGTCAAGGCTGAAAGGTCGGAGCATCTGGAATAGTGTGAATATCTGTGAATTGAGTGCCACGCCCTTTCCCACATCCCATAGCTTGGAAAATGATTTCCTAGAGCACTGGAGCTGTGTGTGGCTCTGTTGGGATGAACGGTTCGAGGACAGGAAGTCAGTCAGCACAGACAAGGGAAGAAGGCTTGCTATGGAATGTGGAGTAGGCATTGAGGAGCGGAGTGCAGGACAGGAGGAAGACATTAGAAATCTTGATGAGAAAAGACACAACAGGACTTGAATATGTTTTAGGAGGTGGCTGGCTCTGGGATCATTCTCCAACCCTCCCCCCCCCAAGCTTTTGCTGAACCATCAAACTAGACGTTCCCTTTCGTGAATGTGCTTGCCAACTTATGCCCTGGCTCCACCCATTGGAACAGGAACCTAAAACATGTTAAAACAGCCTCTCATTCATTTCCCTCTTCTTCTGTGCCTCCCTATAGGTGTCTCACCTCCCCACCGTCCACTCCTGAACTTCCAGAAACCTTAGTTGATGAGAAATTCTGGTGACCATTTTTAGGCTCCTAAAGGCAATAACAGGCCTTGCAAAAGCCTTTCTAAATACTTGGTTTTGCCTAACATCTCCTGACTGCTGTCCCCATGTGACCTAAATAAACACGATCATGTGAAGCCTGTAAGGCTGTTTGTTTTAAATAGCAAGCATCTCCACTAAGCTCTGGAGCAGATGGGGTATTGGGGGCAAGGGAAAGGCCAGCATTCAAGTGTGCATTCATTCCACTTTCACTTCCTCTCCCGGGAGAAGGGAGGTGCTTTCAAAATACTGCTCAGAACTGGTCCCTCACAAGAATAGAAGCACTAGGCTTTGTATGAGCGCTGTGGGCCACTTGAGGGAGACAGGACAAACTGGGCAGTCTGAGTGAATGGTGCTGGCTTCCATGCAAAAAACCAAAACAAGCCTCTAGCGCCACCTCCGTCCGTGTTCTGTAGTAAGTGTAGGTCAGGTGCAGTAACACCCAAAGCAGGTAGACACCAGAAAGGAAAGGCAGAGCCTGGACCTCTGTAGGCTTCTAGGAAAAGGCTTCTTATCCTGTAGACAACTGAGCTCTCAGTCTACTTTGCTTTAACTTCATAGTGACACTGGTGTCGACATTTGCATGAGAGTTATTCATGCTCAGCTACAGTTCAATACATCAAGATCAAAGACTCTATTCAGCTGTGCAGGGTGTCTTTCTCTAGGATAAACCTCAAGGGGAAGAGAGACCGCCACCCTCTTTTGTTCTGTGTTCCAGGCGGCTCTGGCAGCTCCTGAAGTAGGCACATAATGTTTGATAGGTTGGATTGTCATGGTGGCCTGTACTAAGGTCTTACGGTTTGCTTTCCGGTGCTGTGCGATGGAGCCCAAGAGCCTGAAAGCACTGGCATGGCTCCACTTTCCCTGCATTGGCTACCAAGGAGGTTGACGCATTAACAGGTAACTGCCTATTCCTAGCACTGAGACAGTAATTGGATCGGCTCCATTGTGCCCATAATCTAGTGCTTTTCAATGCTAACTGTACAAATAGATTGTATGGTTTCCACCAAAGAAGCCTACAGTGTGGTTGGGTTTCAGATAAAGGACATTTCTGTTGTCCTAATCAATAATATGTAAGTGCTCAGACCCCTTCCAGCACTGCAGTTAGTCCTTCACTTTTGCAAGGACGGGAGGTGGTAAAAGACAGATGGTGGGTGAGAGAGGTCTGACCGGGCTTCGAATTGCTCAAGGAATGAGGAGCAGTTGGAGTAGTCCCTTCACTTGGGCCTCAGTTCTCTTACCTGCAAAGTGCAATGATTTGGGCAAGCTGACTTGAAAGGTCTTTCTGATTGTACCCAGGGACCGTCCTAAACCCTGGAGCCAAGATAAAGGCTGACTGGCGAGCTTAGGAGAGAGCGTGGTTCCAGCCCAACACAGTGAGCGACCCCGCCCCGCGCCCAGCGGGCAGCCAGGGTAACGCGGCTTCCGCCATCCACGTTGTTGTTCCTGATTTAGGCCACGCCTCCTTGGCCTGGGCTTTGGACGCTTCTCTTTTTGGTTACTAGTGCCGGGGCCCAGCAACGCGGTCCCCTCTGGAGTGGCACACTTTTTGTCCCCACCCATATCAGAAACGGGTGGACAAAGAATTTAGGAGAAGGGAAGGAAGATCTGATTTTGAATGGAAGGGTGATGTAAAGCAGGGGATGGGCCTGAGCACGACTGCGGAATTCCCCTGTAGGTGTCTCACCCTACCGTCACCCGGTGGCCTTATCCGCACCCTCTAATACGACCCTGTAGACGCTGGCCCTTTAAACCGAAGGCTGGCGGCGCGGGGTGTCCATGTGGAGCTGCTCCATGCCGTGTTGTCCTGCCCGCCCATTGGCGGGCGGCCTGGTGATGTAGCCTAATAGGATGCGAACGCACTGCGGGGGGAGGAACAGAGACAAAATCCGGAACGGGATCAGCTCTCCGGTCCCTCTGTCAGGACTCTAGCAGCCGGCTGTCTGCTCCGCCCAGGGGCGGATCCCGGGGGTAATTGCGACAGACCGGACGGCTGCGGGATTTAGGTCGTGTCTACGTGGGGCGTAGAGACCTAGGGGTCAGACTGTAGGTCTCCCTGACCTGTGTCACCGCTGTCTCAGCTAGCCGAAGCCTTGGGCTTCCCATTCTCTGCAAGGCAGAACCCGCCGTGAATGCCCCAAGCACGCAACCCCTGTTTAACTTGTGGCTGGCCTCGGAGAGGAGGGGCAAGTAGGGAAAGCGGAAACCGCACGGAAGCCTCGTTCCAGCTTCTCACCCCCACCCAAGCCACGTGTGCGCGCGCGGTGGGCGGGGCTATCCCTGGCGCGACCCCGCCCTCAGTGAGAAGCCGCGGCCCTGCGGGCGGGGGCTCCGGTCCGGGCTTTGGCTGCGGCTCCGGTGTAGTAGCGGGGGCGGCGGCCGGGGGCAGCGCGGCTCCTTCCCTTGTTGTGTGTGTCGGTGCCTCCTCGCCATCTTGTTGCAAAGCCCTTTCTTGTCGGCGGGACTCCCGGGGCCGCGGGGCGGGAGGCATCGGAAGGGAAGAAGAGGAAGAAGGAAGGAAGAAGGCAGTGCCGCCTTTTTTATTTTTTGCATCAAAATTTTTTTAATTTGCAAATTTTTATTTTGCAAATATTTTGGGAGACATTGATTTTTCTCCCCGTGCTCCCCCGTTCTTTCCTGAGGAGTGCGCTGCGCCGCCCAGCCCTGTCGCCCCCCGGAGGTGATCCCTCCCTCCTGCCGGCCCGCCAGCCTGACCTGTGCTTGGCTCGCGGGCCGCAGCCTCGGCCCCGGCGCGCCCCCGGCTGCTCTCGGCGCGATGAGCATAGAGACGCTACTGGAGGCGGCCCGCTTCCTGGAATGGCAAGCGCAGCAACAACAGAGAGCACGTGGTGAGCGGCCGGGCTGGGCCCCTGGGGCACCGGGCAAAAGGGGAGGCCAGTGACCCCGATCCCCGAACCCGCTGGAAATCGCAGGCAGGCTCCTCTACGGCGCGACCTAAAAAGCCGGGCACAAACTCCCCGCGAGAGCGGCCGTCCGGGAGGAGTGATGTGAACGTTGAAAATAATTAATGAATTCATTAACATGCAAAGAAGGACCCAGTTTCTGCGGGTACCACCCTAGCTGCCTGGCACCCCCGTACACCTTCAGTGGGGGGCCCCTTAGTTGTGGGCGGGCGGCGCCCTCGCTATCATTGATGTGTGAACCGGGGGATGGGGAGAGGGATGTTGATGTGGGGGTAGCAGACCCGCGTGTGCTTGCGTGTGTGCACCAAGATGATGTGTGATGGGAGCCGGGGAAGAGCGGATGAACGGACGTGTACACGGGTGTTTGTACAGCACACGAGTGGGCGTGTGCGTAACTGGGTGGGGGTGGGGAATACTCTACGCGGAGCCGCTCTTCGGATTCCCTGGCCCCGGCTGGAGGGTGCGGGGAGTGCTCCCGGCAGATCTACGCGCTGCTTGGGGCGGAGGCGGCCTTTGCAGAATGAAATGACATCGCGTGTCTTATGATCCTGGCCAGCCCCGCCTGACCCCGCCTCCCAGAGCTGGGCTGGGTCGCACGTCTAGGTTTGGCTGAGAGCTGTGCTGATTGGGTGCATGTGAGTGTCCCGCGGGTCGCTGGGGGCAGCCCTAGGCCCCCCCCCGCCCCCCGCCTTGCCCTGCTTTAGCCGGTGTGGAATGTGGCGTGTCTGCGCGTTTCAAACCCGCTCTTGGCTGGAATGTTGCGTGTGCCTGCGTCCCAAGCCCGTTGGTTACCCGGAGTGCTGACGTAGGCAGGCTCCGCCCCCGACCACGTGCACGGGGGACACTCCCGCTGGGGACTGCGCGGCCCTGCCCCTCCTCACCGCCTCGCGGTTACCCGGGGGCGGGGTCTGGGCGGGGCTGGCGAGGGGCCTTGAGACGGGTTGGCCTCCTGCTCTGGTTGCTGGCCATCTCCCAGGGAGAGCCTTTGCCCTGGGTAGGAGGAGCTATGTTCACCTCGGCTTTTGCTGGATCCTCCTGTTTTTCATCCTGTAGCGAGGGAAATCCTCCGAATCTCAGGGTGACATCTGCAAGTAACATCTCACTGACCCACTAACGGTGTCCCCAGGCCCTTCTGGCAGCAACCCGGCCACATTGGAATAAGCTCGCATAAGAAGGGTAAACTTTGGCGCGCCCTCAGGGGCTAAAAGAGGGTTTATGAGACTGTCACCCACCCGCTTTGCCGGTGGTCCCTAGCCTTCGAGTGCTGCTGAAATAGGGGCCGAAAGAAAAAGACCCCCGCTTTCCAGACGCTTGTGAGGGCCTCAGTTCTGAAACTGTGTGTGTGTGTGTGTGTGTGTGTGTGTGTGTGTGCAGTCCCTAGGGATTCCTGGTTCCCCTGCCCCCTCAGAACCCTTCTGTCGGTAGTGTTGTGGTGGAGTTCTTCGCCCTCCTTCCCTTTCTTTCTGCCTATTGTTGCTTCAATGATGAGTCATGCAGGAGGTAGTAGTGTGTGTGTTGTGTGCCCGCGCACAAAGGCGCGCGCACGCCTGCAGCTTCTTCCGCGCGGTGGGGCGGGAGGAGTGGTAGCCGTCAAGGCAAGAGGCGGAGGAGCTGCAGGTTCGCTGGCCTCGGCCGACCGACTAACCACTCAAGGTCAGGAGTCACTGAAGATTTGCAAGACCCAAGTGCTTAGGATATTTTGTAGAATGGATGGTTGGGGTATCTGTCCACATGTCACCCCCCCCCTTTGTTTTTTGGGTCCAGAGCAGGGTCAAGCAATGAACAGTGCTGGTGGTTAACCAGAATGACTAGTACGCCCCTTTCGGCGGCGGCTGTGAGGAGGGGGAGAATTGAAGAGTTTGAGAGGAGTCACCTGCTGCTCCCATCAACACGGTGCAGTTCAAGAGTACCAATTATATCCCCACTATGTAACCAGGCGTCTGCGAGAGGTGAACAGGATTGACCCTACTGTTGCCTCTGGGAAACTCTTTATTTCACATTAACCTTCCTAGAAAAAGGGAGAAGACCCCCTACTGCCATGCCTTTACCCTTCCTCAGTTAAGCCTACCTGTGAGGTCGAGTGGGTTGGTGGATGCAACTCTGCAAAGGAATCTGGGAAAGTCCCCCTTAAATCACACAGCCTGTCCCCAAATATTGAGTGCTGGGGAGAAGCAAAGTTCAGCACCCAGGTCACAACTGGTTTGTATTGAATCAAAGGGTCTTAGAGAATAGATGGGTGGGGACTGGAAAGCCAAATCTACTCCAAGAACTCCAGACTAGATGTGGTTCCCAGAGGTTAAACCTCCCTCCACAGGTGACCAGAACTGCCCGTGCTCTGAGGTATTAACTTCAGATCACCAACTCTGAGCAGGATTCTCCTGTCCTCTCCATTCCCACCTTCAAGGTCAAGCCTGTTGTAGACCAGTTTGCTCACATGACAAGCCCGAGGGTGCGAGAAGAGAGAGGAAAGGACAAGGCCCTGCTAGTGCCCAGAGGAGGGCTGAGCCTGGGCGTCGCCAGGATTTGTGGAGATGACTTGAATTGTCCTCTTCTTGTTTGGAGGGAGCCTGCTGTTGTGTGGAGAAGTGCCTGGTATCTGTCCCACTCTGGGCCTCTCTTATGTGCCAAGCTCTGGTAGCTGGCATACAGGAAGGAAGAATTCCTGTACACAGAAGGCTACAGTAGTTTAGAAAAGCGGCAGGCAGCAGGAGTCCAGTGTTCCCCCAACCCGATTGGTCTTGCTGACTTCGCTGGGGTGTGAAGCCTGGAGAAGGTGTGAGTCTGTGCGTATGAGAGTGAGCGTACACCTGTGGGCTGGAACATTCTTTAAAACGGCCTAAACACAGATTGTTCCTACAGGAGCCCCCAGCACCACCTGTGTGCTTGACCCTCCAGTGCACTGAGGACCCTGTGGGTAGGAAATGAGGCAGAGGCAGAGCTATCGGCAGGAGCGGGAAACAGTGGTGGACTGGTGCAGTCCTCCAGCAGCAGCCTCTGCTGTCCAGTCAGGGTTGACAGTACTGGGCCAGGTGCGGTGGAGCCTCATTCAGTGAGTTCTTCCTCGTATCTGGGAAGCATGTTTTCTTGGTGACTCTGCAGGAGGTGGGAGGAGGGGAGGTTGCTGTTTCCTAGAGGAGCTTTCTGATCCAGGCTTTGCTTCCAGTCCAGTACCTGGCTGTTGGTCTCTCTACCTGTGGTGAGTTAAAACCTTGTCCCCGGGGCCAGTGACATGGCTAGGCCAGTACCACTGTCAGAGAAAGCCAGGCTGCCTGAGTTCCATCCCAGAAACCCATGGTGGGAGAACTCCTGAAAGTGGTCCTCTGGCCTGTGTACACCTTTACTAACACAGAAAATGCAATTAAAAAATAAACTAGGCCACTCAAAGGAGCTGTGTTAGGCCCTGAGTTGGAGTTGTTTCAGGCCCAGCTGGAGAAGGGCTCAGAAGTTGGAATTCAACAGGCTCCTTTGCCACTGTGGTTTGTGGGAAGCTGAAGTAGGGGCTTTTTTTCTCAGGGGCTGTAACCTGAGTCAGTACTGACAGGGAGAGTGAGGTCTCCTCATTGGAGCAAGCTTGCCCTCCCCTTCCTGAAGGATGGGAGAGATGGGAAGAGGCCAGCCATGGCAGCCCTGAACTCTCCCTGCTGGAAAACAGTTTACCATTCCTTCCAAACATTTCCCCTCCACTTCCTCCTCAGCTCCTTCCGTGTCTTGAGCTGGAGATGGGCCTGCTTCTCTCAAAGCTTTCAGTGTCCAGAAGGCCATGGGGTCCTGAAGCTGAGAAGACCTGGGGGTGGGGGGTGGGGGGGAGACTGTGCCCCTCCTGCCTACAGAGGCGGTAGACACAGCCCCACATCACATGACCTGTTTGGGGTGTGTCCACCCGTCATTGTCAACAGTTTGGAACACCACAGGCAGAAAAGCCTGGGCTCCTCCCTTCCCTTACCTGGGGGATGGTGATCCAGCTCTGTTCAAAGTCATAGCCAGGGAGCCTAATGGCCAGACTGAGAGGAGGCCCTGTCCTGGGTGGCTCCCAGAGCCATGTGCAGCTAGCTCTGGAGTAGGTCTCACTTTTCTACTGGGCTTTCAGTGGAGATGCAGGTCATGATCATAAAAGTTGCCCGAGTCCAGTGGCCCTGCCTGTACCTTCCTTTCGGCCTGCCTCCTAACTTTCTAAATTGTGCTGTGCCTGCTGTAGATGCTACTTTAAGGGATACAGACAACAGGCAAGACTAGAGAAATGGGTTGTGACAGTTTGGAAGAAGAGACTACTGTGTCCCTTGCTCTCTGGGGAAATTTGAGGCCTTGGACTTAGCCTGGGAGCAGAAGTCCAGGGCCATTTTCTCATGAAGTAATGTGATGTGTTTGCCCAGTAATCTGGGGCTGACAGTGGGAGAGGACACCTTGTGAGCTTACAAATGCAGGGCATCTGGCTGGGTGTCAGACCCTCTGCTTGTTGTGAAGCAGGTGCTGCCTGCTCTCCAGCAGGTGCTTGGTAAATTCTGTGGACGGTCTCTGTTCTCCTATGGTGATCTGGCCTATCGCCAGCTCTGACTTCATCTGTCTCTGTGCACACTTCAGCTCTGTGTCCCTCTAGATACTCCCGTTGGTCATCTGTCTAGCTCATCCAGCTCCAGGTTGCCAGGCCTACAGCATCCCCTCCCCTCGCTGCCCCTGCTCACCTGTTCATGAAACCGTCTTCCCCCACCAAAGCCTGCCACTCCTCCTGGCACCCCTATCTATTTTCCTCCCACTGCCTGCCCCAGGCTGAGTCCCCCAGTGGTAGGGACCAGGCCTGTGCTTTGTCGGTTCAGGGCTTCCTTGGCTGGGCATGCTTGGCTGTGTCTGGTGTCTCAGGCCGGCCAGAATGTCGCCGAGTCGTGACTGGGACAAAGTTAGAGTTGGAGGATAGGGGCCCAGGCTCTTGCACTCTGCTAAGACCCTTGTGTGTTCTGTTTAGAGGAGCAGGAGCGCCTTCGCCTGGAGCGGGAACGTGAGAGAGAGCAGGAGCAGAAGAGGGCAAGTAGCCTGGCCCGGTTGGCCCATGCCCTGCCTGTGGAGGAACCCCGAATTGAGGCTCCGCCACTACCTTTGTCTCCGCCGGCACCACCACCCGCACCACCGCCACCACTTGCCGCTCCGGCTCCACTGACTGTCATTCCTATTCCTGTAGTGACCAATTCCCCGCAGTCTCTACCCCCGCCCCCACCTCTGCCCCCCGCAGCCCAGCCTCTTCCCCTGGCACCTCGTCAGCCAGCCCTGGTCAGCGCCCCTGGACTCAGCATTAAGGAGCCAGTCCCCCTGCCTACTAGACCACAGGTGCCCACCCCTGCTCCTCTACTGCCTGATGCGAAGACCACAGTTGCACCCACTGGCAGCCCCAAGCCTTTGCAGCCCCTCCCTACGCCCATCCTGACCATTGCGCCACACCCTGGAGTCCAGCCGCAACTGGCTCCCCAGCAACCACCCCCGCCCACGCTTGGGACCCTGAAGTTGGCACCCGCTGAAGAAGCCAAGTCCAGTGAACAAAAGAAGAGGCCTGGAGGGTGAGTGGGGGTACCCCAGAGGGGTCTGGTGGGATGGGAGACGACTGTCAATCTTGGGCTGGGGATGCAAGAGAAGGTACCCTGGCCAGCTAGCCCCTTTAGGAATGTCTCGTACCACTTAGAAGCACCTCTCATAGTAAACCACTATGATTGCTGTGGTTAGCTTCCCATGTTCAGACCTCAGCAACAATGGAGATTGCAGCAGGCATTTCCAGACCTTTGCAGAAAGATTCTAGAACCCTTCCTACCTGATCCCTTGTGTCTCTTAGTTGGACCAGTGGGATGGAGGGTTCCAGAGGCTATGAGTCATGAGCATAGAGGTACCCTCCAAGAGTTGGATGGGCTCAACGCAGGGCCAGCACTTTTAATTTATAGAAAATGTTAGGGACACCTGGTCAGTGGTGGTATGGGTGATGTGGGTCCGGAAGGCCTAATTTGGGCCTTCCTCCCTGAGCCTCCTATCTGTCTGGGTTTCAGGATCGGAACCAGAGAAGTCCACAACAAATTGGAGAAGAACAGGTGTGTGCGCGCGCACTTACAAGTGTGACTCTGGGCCCATCCCTCCTGGTTCCTTCCCTAAAGCTTCATTGGGTTTGTCCCTGCCTCCAGCTCCTGTGTACTCAGGCGTTGGCTAACCAGTGCTCACCCCCTTTCCCCAGGAGGGCCCATCTGAAGGAATGTTTTGAGACCCTGAAGCGCAACATCCCCAACGTGGACGACAAGAAGACTTCGAATCTGAGCGTGCTGCGGACGGCGCTGCGGTACATCCAGGTATGGGGAAGGGAGGCAGGGCTGGGCGGTGCCTTGACGGCCGCAGCGCCAGCTTCCTCCTGCTACCGGCAGGCTCCCCCGCCCGTCTCCACGCGGGCGCTAAGCACATGGCCTGGCTGACGTCAGTGGGGCTCCCACCCCGGGAGGGGGCGGGCGGGAGGGCGCCTGCGCGAGAGGGCGGCGGCGCTGCACTCTTTGGCCTTCCCCTCCCCCACGCACCCAATCTGCTTAGCCGGCGGGTGGCGAGGGGGCGAAGCGAGCCCAGCACTTTGCTATCCGCAGTACCCGGGCGAGACCCGGACTCAGGCCGAGATGGGTTACCGTGAGGGTTGTGTGTGGGGGGGAATGAATCGAGAGGGACGCTGTATCTGCGTTCACCTGGCAGTGCTCGGGATTACTGTCGGGTGGGGCACTGAGGCAGCCGGAGTGACAGCGCGGGGCCACTGAGGCTTAACTCTT